>WBNH01005170.1:0-13218 GCA_013401255.1 Urocolius indicus | reverse complement strand
AGCCCAGCCCAGCCCAGCCCAGCCCAGCCCAGCCCAGCCCAGCCCAGCCCAGCCTCTTCTCTCCTCTCCCTCCTTTCCGGCAGGGCCGCGCCAAGTCCGAGCTTGGGCCGCCGCCCCGGAGGCCCGATCGCACCTCACCTTTGTCAGGACCGACTCGCTCGCGGCGAAGAGTCACGGCGACAGAGCCGGGGGAAGCCGACGAGGCACTGCCTTCCTCGGTCCCTCCTGCAGCCAGGGCTGTGCACACGACGCCTTTCTAGAGTAAAGGCATGGAGTTGCAATCTCAGTAACCGAAGTGGCACGGGGCAAAAGGGTTTTGGAATGGTGCAGGACCGCTCATCCACGTAAAGGTCTTAAGGTGGAAACCGATCAAAACGAACTGACCAAGATCTCACACGCCTTGTGATCTCAAACTGCCCCAAGTCGAGACAGGCGTGTACAGAAGATGGCAACGGGAGACAAGACTTGATTTCACATTCATTTGATCCAGAGCTTTCACTTAGCCCAAAGTGCATCTTGAAAACTGTGTAAATATCCGCACCTGGCATCAGGTTACCTGAGTAGTTCCCCAGGAGGAGAAAAAACACATCAACATAGCTCTCATTACTGTAAGATCTCCCAACAGCAGAAGAGCTCTTGTGGCATGGTGCATGAATACAATACTTACCAGTGGAGGACCACTACTATATTGCAACAACCATGCAGATACATGTCAATTAGAAGATAAGGCTTAGGAGTAACTATAATAATTCACAATTTATTTAGCCTGATATTGTTTAAAAATTTGTGTCAAATCTGTAGGTTTAGAATCATAGAATGGTAGGGTTGGAATGGACCTTTAGAGATCATCTAGTCCAACTGAACTGTCTTGTCTATGTCTCTCAAACAAAGAAATCCTCACTTTTCCTTCTTGTGAGTCACAGTCATGGGAACTGTTGGATTTATTCACATTAGCCAAAAGAAGAAACTAAGTAGTTCATATTTCCAAGTAAGTGAGTGCCCTGACTGTCACCTGAGAAGTGAAACCTGTACCACATTTTACGTCCTCTGCTTGAAAGTTAATCTTTTTATCAAAATTGGGAAGAACATTGGACATGTATCAACATATTAACAGACCAGCAGGAATAAGGAGCAACTACCTGTGTCTCTCAGAGGATTGTCAACCACTCACTGTAATCATCAAACCCCAGAAGACCCACACAAGGAAGGGACTACTCTGACATAGCTAAAGGGTAAATTTGTCATATTGAAATTTGGTGGCATTGAAACATCATGTCCTATATACTATCATGGAAATTCAGTCTCCAAGGCCTTGAAGAAGCCTGTTTCAGAATAGAATTATGCTTTCACAATTTTACTTATGTATGGATGTGATTTCTTTCAACAGTTTCTGATCATATACCTTCATATGCACTCAGTGCCCTAGCTGACAATGACAACGATCCTGATAGGTTTCAGCAGCCATAAGTTTGTTTTTTATGAGAAAACAAAATCAAGTCCATTTCCTTATCTCCCTCCTGGAGTAAGTGGAGTGAAAGGCAATAAACCATGTTGTCAGAGACTATGATGCTAACTACAAAGAGAAAAAAGGACCTAAGGTGCATATACATTCTTAGCATAGGCTTAAATTATGATGGTAAATGGAATACTTCAAAAAAATGCCCCCCTTTTATATGGGTAAAAAATTGTCCTCCATAAAGTCTAGGTACAAACTCACTTGATTTTCTTTAAGTACTAAACCAAAAAGATTTTGAAAAACGCCAGGGTGCAAAGCGTATTGTCCACAGCTATGATCCTTCTGACCGCTACATTAAATCTAGAATGAGTTAGAAACTGGATGGTACTCTGTACCACCTGGGTTATACAAATGCCAGAACTACAAACTGAAACAGGTGGTAAGCAGAAGACAGCTTGCAGCTCTTAAGTCAGGAAATGCCAAGTGCAATATAAACATATAACCACCACCCTTTAAATAAAACAGCATGTGTTCCATGGTGTATTTATGATGATAGGTGTTTATTTCAGTCTGGAGAGCTATAATACTGTTGGGATATAAAGGGTCATTCTTTTCTTACATTTAGGTTGTTAGAAACAGGCTTATTTTGTCTTTTGACACTAATGCAGCTTTTAACTCCTTCTGAAGATGCATCACCCTGAGAGAACCGCATAGTAACATTCAAAATAATGTTTTCCTTTTTAATGCTCAGGGATCAGAGGAAAAGTTACAGAAACTGGAGTCATAAATATAGTGCAAGAAATTTACAGATTGGTTATCTAATGGAAACGAAATTAACCAACAGTGAGCAAACTGGAGGTCTTCCAGCTTGACCTGCTCTAGTCATCTCACTTGCCCGAGTAAAGGAAATACCTGACTTCATGCTTGAGACATCTGCAGCAGTCTAAGTTTGATCATATCACATTGCAACAACAACAACAACAACAAAAGACTTTTCCAAAAATCAGGCTTTAATAATGGAATTAATCTGTCTGTCATCTATTCCAAGCCCTTGCTCACAGTGAAGTCAGCTAGAATAGATTGCCCACAGTAAAACCATTTTTTTCCTTAGAATTTCCCATATTTCAACTTGTGTGCATCACCTCCTGACCTTTCTCCTTGCAGTACTGCAGAGAGTCAAGCTTTGTCTTCTTGATTCCCCCTAAGCAAATATTCATATACATTGACAAAATTACCCTCCTGAGCCTTTTCTTCTTGAGGCTGAACAATCCTAGGTTATCTCAGTCTTTCCTCAAGTGTTTGAATCCCTTAATCAGGTTAGTGGCTGTTTGCTCGATTCACTCCAGTACATCCATGTCTCATACTGCAAAACCTAGAGATGCACAGAACACTCCAGATGTGGTCTGAGTGCTGAGCAGAAGGGAAGGATCACTTTCCTCAAACCTACCAAAACATAGTGAGTCATCTCGCAACAACACTGGCCAGCTCCCTCACTTCTCAGGGAGGCATCCCATCAGGTTCCATGGACTTAATATCATACAATATCTGAAGTTGGGACCCATGATGATCGAGTCCAATTCTCCACTTGTCACAGGACTACCTAAAACTAAAAAATGTGACTAAAAGTGTCATCCAGATGCTCCTTGAACTCTGACAGGCTGAATGCTGTGACCACTTCCCCGGGGAGCCTGTTGCAGTAACTGACCACCCTCTCCTAATGTCCAATCTGAACTTCTCCTGACACAGCTCTCTTTCATTGTATCTTGTTGCTGGTCACCGGAGAGAGATCAGCACCTCCCCAACTGCTGCGCCCCTTGAGGAAGTTGTAGGCTGTGGTGGGGTCACCCCTCAGTCTTCTCTTCTCCAAGCTGAACAAGTCAAGTGACCTCAGCCACTCCTCCTTGCTCTTGAGGCCTTTCACCATCTTGGTCGCTCTCCTCTGGACACACTCTAATGGTCTGATGCCCTTCTTATATTGAGACACCCAAAACTGCACACAGTACTCGGGGTAAGTCCACACCAGTGTGGTGTAGCCTGGGACAATCACCTCCCTTGACTAGCTACCTATGCAGTGCTTCACCTCCCTTGACTAGCTACCTATGCGGTGCTTGATGCACCCAGGATACAGATGGCCCTTTTGGGCCAAGCACTGAAGTGAATCTGTCAAGCCTGTAATTACCAGGGTCTTCCTTCTTACCTTTCTTGAAGCCTGGGACAACATTTGCCAGCTTGCAGTTAACTGAGACCTCTCCAGACTCCCAAGACTGTTGAAAATAATGGAGAGAGTTCCTGTGATGACATTGTCCAGCTCTTTCAGTATCCTGGGACAACTGCCATGGGAATCCATAGATTTATGTGCACCCATCTGGAGCAGCAAGTCCAAAACAAGTTCAGAGTCAGCTGAGAGTTTATCATCCCCCAGTCATGCTCTTCTCACACAGGACTCCTGGGGTCCCAGGGCCCATCACCAGTGTTGAAGACAGAGGGGAAGATGGCATTAAATGTCTCTGCTTTCTCTACATCCCTGTTTGTGTGGTGAGCGACCTCACATAGATTCCAGGAAGCATGTTGGGCCAGTTATGCTTACAGCACATAGCAATACTTTACTATTCCCATGCTCTTTACAACGGTGCTTAGAAGAGGTGTTGTAGTTAACATCTCTCATTTCTGACAGTTCTGTATAATTTATGTACTGCTTCTGTAAGTCTGCTCTCAACACAAAGTGCCAAAAGAGATGAAAATTTGACTACAGGTCACCTGACTCTCTGTCCAATACTCTGTCCAACTGGAATACATAAGGTTGCTGAATATTCAGGAAAGGTTGTCAGCATGAAAACTGAGTTTAAAAATGTTAAAGAACAGATTTAAAGAAGTAATATTTTTACATTCTCTCCCCTTCTTGCTTCCACTCCCCCAGCCCTAGTACACATGCACACACGTGCTCTATTTCACTGATGTAGCTATTTTTCTCTCACTTATCTTTTTTTTTTTTTTTTATTTTTTTTTTTTTTTTTTTTGCCTCTGGGTTTTGTATCTCTTGTCCTCACTTTGGGTCATATTTCTTACACTAAAAAAGTTAACCAAAAACATTTTTAAAAATCCAGTCTGGATCCAGTAATTAGTTGACAGTGCTCTGTCAGGGATACAGTACTCTCAACAGTTGTGTTAACACAAAATCCATAATGAAAGTATTTGTGTCTGCCAGCCCTTTTCTATAAAAAGGTCTTTTAATAGTAATTCCCTTGGTTAATACATAGATAACAGCACGGTGTATCCAGTATCTACTCATCCATTGGAAGCCTAATTTGCACCAATAGTTCTCAGTTGGGATTACTTTCTTGGATAACCTTCACTGGTTCAAAGGTAGATATTGGCTGTAAAACAATTACCTGTACTATGTCACCGTCAGGTCTGTAACCTAAACACATCACTTTATACACTAAACTGCCTTAGCATATTACAAAGGTCATCTGGGGATGCTGCACTCCAGATGTGTTGTAAACACACACGTGGAGATTAAACGGGAAGTGAAACATAGAAAGATGAATAAATAGGTTGAAGGACAAGCTGAATAAATAGGTTGAAGGATAAGCACATTTTGTACCTACTGCTCCAATTCCTATGCCTTAAGCCCAAGGCTATTGCAGCTAATGTGGTCTTTATGTGTGTTTTAGGTAATGTGGTAATCCTCTCAAACACTCTTTTAAATTAAAAAAAAAAAAAACCTACTGTGACTGCCACAGTAGTCATGTACTCACAGATGAGTACAGTCTTTTAAATTACTGCCTGCTTTAGCCTGATGGCTTTCTGACACAGTTTGAGACAACAGATTTTCATTACAGCTGACTTTGTTTCATGCACAATGCACCACAAATTGGATCTACTTCCAAAGACACAAGTCTGACATTCCTGTTATGTTACTTCCTAACATTCTTTTTCCATTTTCCTTTGGATCTTGTCAATGGTAGATAGCTATACTGAAGCCATATATTATTTTTGCAGTAGTGTAACAGATGAGGGAACTGGAAAACTGTATCTAAGCCAGACCATCCTTCCCACTCCAAATTATTTTTTAACAAAAATCCAGATCTTTTGTCTCATTCACTTTATAACATGAATGCAAGCGAAGCATGGGAACAGAAACAGGTGAGCAGGCTAAGGACTTACGTTGCCTGATACTGTTCATGAAAGCATGAAACAGGTCAGATACTCACCACTTGTTATTGGATTACATATTACATTGCTTTATTAGTCAATGGGAAGAAAACCACATCAGTGGAGACGCCAAGTAAAGAGAAAATAATATTTAAGGCTATTCCTTTTGATGTCAACATAATTTAATTCCCTTTAAGTAAAAATTGGCATTTATTGGCCAAATTTATTGACTGAAACAGGAAATTGGTCTAACTGTTCTTGGTTTCAGATAGGAAACATAATGTAATTTCCACTATCTGCCTTCCTGATAGGCACACTCTAGGCACATGGGCCAAGCAACTTTCCCAAATGCTGATACATTTATCCTTTCTTGTTCTTTCATCCTTCTCTAATTGCAAAATGCCTTTTTCTAAAAAGGGAAATGTTGAAGCAAAAAAAAACCTCAAAGACATTATAAGGCAATAGGCAGGCAAAATATAAACACAAAGTCAATAGCTGAGAAGAATATAGCTTAAGACTGGTGTTTCTCAAATTCTTTTGCAAAAGACCCTAAAAGTAGCAGCTGTGAAGTAATATTTAAATGTCTGCAAGTAAGTGTGCAAACAGTCAGGACCAGCTGGTTTGCCATCCTTAATATGACAGCAGTACAGCTCAAAGCTCACAAGGTACTCCATGGAACTGATTAATGTCTGAATAAGTAGAGTCTATTTTCTTGATCCTTTTCCCATACTTTACACCTTGTCTTCATAGAATAGTTTTGGTTGGAAAAGACCTTTAATATCATTGAGTCCAAGCACTAACCTCACACTGCCAAGCCACGTCCCTCAGCACCTCATCTATGCATCTTTTGAATATCTCCAGGGATGGTGACTCCACCACCTTCCCTGGGCAGCCTATTCCAGTGCTTAACAACCCTCTCAGTGAAAAAGTTCTTCCTAATGTCCAATCTAAACCTCCCCTAGTGAAACTTGAACCCATATCCTCATGTCCTAACATTCATTACTTGGGAGAGGAGACTGACCCTTCATTATGCTCCTCGTTTTTTTGTTGTTTTTTTTTTCCTATTCCACTACACACCAAATACTCTCCTACTTCTGTACATTCAAGTGGGCCCCTTACAATTAAAAAAATGATGATTTGACCTCTGCTGTAGCCAGCCAACTATACTCTCATAGAAAGCTGTCACATTGGTCAAGCAGGATTTCCCCTTAGTGAATCTATGTTGATTTCCCCTGACAACCATGTTTTCCTACATGTGTTTAGAGATGACATCCAGGATGAGCTGTTCTGTTCCATCAGGGATGGAGGTGAGGCTGACTGGCTTGTAGTTTCCTGGGTCATCCTTTCTGCCCTTTCTGAAGACTGGAGTGACACTGGCCTTCCTGCAGTCCTCAGACACCTCACCCATCTTCCACGATCATCCAAAAATGACAGATACTGGCTTAGCAATAACATCAGCCAGGTCCCTCAGTACTCATGGGTGCATCCCATCAGGTCCCATAGATTTATGGGTGTCCAGTTTGCCCAACAGGTCATTCAGTACTTCCACCTTCTCAACATCTTCTGTCACCAGGCACCCTCCTTGTTCATCAGTGGCTTCACATTCTCCCAAATCTTCCATTTGCTGCTGGTGTATTTGCAAAAGGTCTTTTTGTTTTCCTTTACTTCCTTTGCGAGGTTTAATTCCTAATGGGCTTTGTCCTTCCTAGTTTCATTGTGCATATTCTGGTGATGTTCCTATACTCTTCCCAAGCAACCAGGCCCTTTTCCCACCTTACACGGGTTTCTTTCTTCTCCTGGAGTAGTTCCAGTAGTTCTTTTTTCATCCATGTAGGTCTCTTGCCTCCTTTTCCTGATTTTCTACTTGCGGGGACACACTGATCTTGGGCTTGGTGGAAGTGGTGCTTCCTCCAGGCTTATGGGCTACTACAAACAAATTAACTGTATCCCAGCCAGACCCAGTACACTCTTATAAATGATAGAATCATAGAATCATTACAGTTGGAAAAGACCTTGAAGATCATCGAGTCCAATCACTAACCTAACCCTGCCAGGTCCCTGGGCAGCCCGTTCCAATGCTTATCAGCATTCTCAGTAAAAAAAAAAGTTCTTCATAATGTCCAATCTAAACCTCCCCATGTGCAACTTGAACCCATCTCCTTGTATCCTATCATTCATTACTAGAGACAAGAGATCAATCGCCCCCTCACTACAAGACCCCTTCATGTAGTTGTAGGGACTGATCATATCTCGTCTCAGCCTCTTCTTCTCTAGGCTAAACATCCCCAACTCCCTCAGCTATTCCTCACAAGTCTTGTGCTCCAGAGCCATCGCCAGCTTCACTGCTCATCTCTGGACAGGCTCCAGCACCTCAGTGTCCTTCCTGGTAGTGACCGGTCCAGAACTGAACAGAGTATTTGAGGTGTGGCCTCACCAGTGCTGAGTCCTTGGTCCTGCTGGTCATTGTTTCTGTGCCACTGGCCTTCTTGGCCACCTGGGCACACTGCAGGCTCTTGTTCACCTGGCTGTCGTTTAACAACCCCAGGTCCTTTACTACCAGACAGCCTTCCACCCACTCTGTCCCAAGCCTGTAGCATTGCATGGGGTTGTTGTGGCCCAAGCGCAAAACCTGACATCACTTTTGTTGATACAAAAAGACACCACGAGGATGCACAGACAAGTGGGATGTAATTTTTCCTCTTCTTATGGATGACAATCCTCTCCAGACTTTCCAGACAACCACAGCCTCCCAACCCCCATAGTTTGCAGTGTGTGATTTTCTTTGATCATCTCAGTCTTGCTCACTACATTCCACAGACACAAAGGAAGCTACTTACAGTTGCCTCTGCTGCCCAATGTAACTAGGCAGAAAAGTGTTCTGCACATGCTTTTCTATCCTCAGAGATAACCTTAGCCCAGGACAGGTGGCAAAGATGGAGAGGCTGCACAGAGCACATGAATGTTATTCACTCGGAGGTGACTGATTCTGTGATTCCGAGGTGAGACAGACAGGAATGCCATCTCAGGAATGCCATCTCCAGTCATTGATCAACTAATTGCAAGTAATCCCTGAATCCTCTTCTAGGTTGTAGTGAATGGCAGTTCATCAGGCTATAGGAAACTGTCTTTTCCCTTATCTATATCATTAACTTTTATATCAAAATCTCAGCTTGACTGAGCCCAGTGCAGGACTATACATAGTACACACACTGTAAGGGTAGTAGGGTGATAAGCGAAGTTTAGTCATTAAAAAAGCGCAGAGAGTAGCATTGTTCAGGGTCAGTAAGAACCAGCTCCATTCATCTGTTTGTGTCATACTTGAGAAACGGAGCTGGTGCTGTCAGACTCATTGTTTTTGCAGTCTGTGTTCTGGCTGTGTGGCTGAGGCCTTAATGTCTTCTGTACGTTCAAGTGGGCCCCTCACAATTTAAAAAATGATGATTTGACCTCTACTGTAGCTTACTGACTTAAGTTTTCCTACTCTGTAAATTACAGAAATCAAGTCAGTGAATTAATTTGCAATGTGAGTGGATTTTGTCTCTGCTAAATAAAAACAAACAAAAAAATGCAGGCAAGCTGCTCACAGATTATGACTCTTAACTCCCTCACTAGCTCTGCAGGGCTGTGTCAGCAAAGAAAAGCAAGAGAACCATGGAAGAAGCAAACACTACAAAGTATTCCATTTGCCAGTCCCTACAATTTTCTGGTGACATGTGAATCATAGATGACTATACTGGAGCAGATCTATGCTGTTCTGAGAGCCTGCTGTTTTGGACAGTCCCCAATAATAATCGTATTAACATTGATTGACATACAGGTCAAAAGAATTTTAAGATTAACATGCTTATCAGATTAACATGCTTATCAGATATAGCCTCTATATACTACTTCTTTCTGAAAGTAAACTCCACTTATGTAGACTGCACAAAATCACTTTAGCCTTCATGCTATGATCTTGTGTGCCGATAATGGTTTAAAAAGGATCAGAGTTGTCCACAAACCACCATCGGAACTGGCATCCATTGTACTCCTGGAATTTAAAACCTTAACTCCAGTTGCTACATTATGTATCTTACATCCAGCTGTACATGAGGGTACTGAGACATCTATTAAAAAATAAAGCTTCATCCTTTTGTTTCTGCATATTTTAACTTAGAAATAAAAGTTTGTACAAACGGTCCCTGTAATGAACTGCAATAAAGACAGATACTTTCCCAAACTGCTTTGGATGAAATGAGATCTGTTCAGCAATAATTGAGTACATATACATTCTAAAAAGCAAGGCTGGCACAGGACGGCAGTATGATACATACATTCATACTGAAGTTTTGTGCCTCTCTGAAAATATCATGCCACAAGAGTAATTTAGTAAGAAAGTTTTACTTCAGATCAAGACATATATAAGAGAATGACATCACACTCATCTTGCACAGGTGTAAAAGGAAAATAAAGCATAAAGTTTCACTACATGAAATAGTAACAGAAAATGGCAGGTTTCCTTTCCCAGAAGCACACCAAATCCCTTTTCATTTCTTTAACACTCTGAAGTCCAAAAAATTACTTTCCTTCCTTCCTCTCTCACTGTTCCTTTTATTAAGTCCAGATATTTCCTTCATTGACTACTTAAAGAGTTCAGGACTTTGCTCGCAACAAGTCTCCTCTTGCCATCAAAGGGTGGCTACTTTACAGACACTTTCAGTATCAAGATTCATCAGCATAAAACAGACAACAGAAAGTAGAACAGTACATTAAAAGAAGTGCTGAAACTACAATTGCACAGTGATTTGGTAAGACTACGATTCTGCCTTTCAATTTAAGTGAGTTAGGTAGTAAACAAGGCACCACCACACAAACAATCAGAAAAGTCACTAAGTTCAGTATAGATTATGGCATTTTATGTCCATGAGATACTAAAAAGACCTTCTGCTTTTCTAACTAAAAAGGTCAGTTCACATCTCAGAAAAAACAGAAGACCAAATCAAAAGAACAACTGCACATAAATTTGTCAGAGTAATAAAATATGTTCTGTAGAATACTGTATAAGAATAAAAAGGAGTCAGTAATGCACAAATTCCCTGCAAGATTTGCTATTAAATATTTTATATAGCGTGGGGAATAATGTGCCTTTTGCATAGCTAGCATAGCATAGTAGTGAATCAAATACAAATCACTTCTACACCAGAGGAATCTAGAGTTCCCAATTGGAATCAGAGATAATGCTTCCTGTTTCACTAAAATAAAGCAAAATGTATCTTAGCCTGTCATGGTTTAGCAAGGAGATGCTTTTGCTTAGTAACAGGGGGAGCGGGTTGCAGTGAAGACCCGGTAAAAAGTTTTTTAGACTCTCCCCCGACTCCTGGGTTCAGACCCACCCCCCGGCCTGGCTGGGCCAATCTGGCGCCTCTGCGATCACTATTTAGGGACGGGAATTTGAGGTGCCAGGCAGGAGGTGTAAGAGTGGTACAAGATGGAGGCGACCATGCGGACCCCACAGTCGGAGAAGGAGGAAGGATGGAGCATCAGACCAGAGACCCCTCTGCAAGCCGTGGTGAGAGTGCAGCCGGTACCCCTGCAACCTATGGATCAGCAGCAGCAACTTCATGTGAGTGTGCCCGGACGGGCCAGAGACTGTGTGGGGGAGGCGGTCATGGCACAGGACATGCTGGAGAGCCTGTGCACCGCAGAGCAGCCCCACACGAGAGGCAGAGAGGAGCAGCAACTTTTGGGACAAATGAGCATCGGTACAGCCCGTGCAGGGCTTTGGGACAAATGTGCGTCGGTGCAGCCCGTGCAGGGCTGCCATGTGTGTGTGGTACCTCACGGACTTGCAAGGAGGACTGGTGCGGAACCCACTTGCCCTGAGGTGAGACAAACGGCAGAAGCCACCAGGAACGGACTGACTGAAACCCCCACTCCCTGCCCCCCTGGGCCGTTCAGGGGGGACGGAGGTATAAAACACCGGGATCAGGGCTCTGAGCCCGGGAAGAGGAGAGGGGTGGGGAGCAGGTGGTCTTAAAGGGCTGGTCGGACTCTTCATCTCTGTACCATTCTGTGTTGGTTTGTTTTGGTTCTGGTTTTTGGGGTTTTGTGTCTTAGTTGATATTACATTATTTTCTGTTTTCTTCCCCAAGCCGAGCAGCCTGGTCTGTTTTGTCCTGCACCTTAAGCGGCAATTAAGCTCTCCCTGCCCTTTAGCAATCCTTAAGTCTTTGGTACTTGAGGCTAATCGTGGCCTTTTGTTCCCTGATGGGCCGAAACCACGACATAGCCCTAAATTGTTTAGGAATAGAAGCAAAAGTAAAAGCTGCCATGAAATTATAAATACAGACACGTGACTTGTGCAAGCTCCACTGACAGGCCAAGATAAAAATCCCTACAGTACAGATGTTTGCTTCCTAAGTTACGATGCCAGATACGTCGTCATATTCTGCTTCCAGTTCCACAGGTTAAATATTATTTCAAGCAGACTTGGTCATGCCAGCTGCAGTGCCTTTTAAATACAATAGATTTTAAACATAGACTTTGATCTAAAAAGTCCATTAACAACTCCATGTCAGACCAATTATATCATTCTATATCTGCCATAACTATACACTGGTCCTGGTCATAGTTAAAGAAGAAGCCTAGAAAGACTTCCACTTAGACCTTGTCCTTTGTGCTTCTTAGTTTATTTAAGAAAGAAAACCACTAGGGACACAATTTTGTAGCAAACTGTTTAACATTTCCGTGCATTCTTCTTCAGGGACTTCATGTATGTACAGTTACAAAACCCTAATCTACACAAGTGCTATTGCAGGCTTTCTATTAAAGTGTTTAAAAATTAAAGGATGGCATCTTTGGAAATTTTTATTGTTAGTTTAACTGTATTATTTCCAGTTAAGTTTATCTAAGTGTTCTCTTTACTGACAGCAAGTATGAAAGCAATGAGTGCTTCTTAAACCCTAACCAGTCAAGAATCACAGCAGCATAGCTGCAGGAATGCAGCTGCGTGAGTTTAAGTGTATGCCTACACATAATATAACAAGAGAGCAAAAATTCTGTCGAGGAAGAACTCAGAAAGCCATGTGGCACTGCTGCTACCCCAACATTGAGCTCAACAGTTAAATACGAAACAAACACCACAAGACCTTGTGGACATCATTTCTATCAAAACCAAGACATAAGTCCTAGTGCAAGGGTTCTGTAATCTTTCAAGTTTACAATTAAAGGTATGCAAGTGTATAATTGAAGCTTACAGTAAAGGTATCTAAATTTAAACATAACAGCTTCAGTGAACTTTATAGCTCCTCTATCAGTTTTCTCCAGATAAGATTTTTTTGTAGGTATAGCATCCAAACTAAGACACCTCCAAACACAAAGCAATGTGTACTACTGAACAGAGACACACACACACACACACACATATGTAGTTAAGTCCCCTGGAGATTTGTGGTTGTTGTTTTTGTTCTTTATATGTTCTACAGACAATCCTTATAAAAGATTAGTTTCATCATATGCATGCTAGACTACAGGTATATTTCTACCACATGAATATATACCTGTAATATTTTACAAATTTTAAAATATTGTATATATATAAATATTAAAAATACATTAAAAAAATCAGA
>WBNH01005169.1:193559-316811 GCA_013401255.1 Urocolius indicus | reverse complement strand
CTACCATTCTATGAGTCTGTGATCCCTAGCTCTGTAGCTTGTTCTTCTACTGAAACATATAAAATGTCCTTTGCCTGTTACTAGCATTAATAGCAGCAAGCTACTGCAGTTGCCTGCCTGACAAACTTAGAAAATGATGTAAGTAATACCATGTTATTACACTCTAGTAGCACTTAAGTACCTCTATATTGGGCCAGAGTCCTACTGTGGTAGGGATTGAAATGCAAAGAAACTGTTTCAAAAGGTGATAGGAATATAAGAGAAGAGAAGAGGCAAGAGGTGGATGTGAGCAGAACCTGAGATTACCAAGACTGTCCTGGTTGTTGATACAGGCAGTTGTCAGCCTGTGCCAACAGCCTGCTTTTTGTGAAGTGTTTTGTGTGAGTTGTAGCAAAGGGAAGGAAGGGGGGCTGTTCCCTGGGAATTTCTCTGAGCTTTATGGGACACTAAGGTAGAAAATTAAAAAATAATCTGAGGTATCAATGTTAGAGACATTGTGGGTGTTGGCTGTGGAAGAGATAGTGGAAGAGACAGGTTTTGTGGCTGATGGAAAGTGAGTTACAGGAAGTAGTGGTGATACAGTCAGAGAGAAATGAGACCGGGACAGTGTTTTGTAGTGCTGATTTGAATGACTCTGAATTGGTGTTTGTCAAGCCAACAAGAGAAACCAAGGAACTTTAGGAAGAATATTGAATAAAATTTAATAGCTCAATTTGATGGTCTGTGATACTGTAGGATTATGATGGTAACCAGTGAGGGTCCTGGCCGTAGCATTTATGTTTGGATTCAGTGGGGCTTCAAAGTGAGGATGTATTTGAATTTAAATTTTCTAATCCTTGACTTTGCCCTGTCTTTGCATGCTGAACCAAAGTGCTGTTTCTAGCAAAAATCATGACAAGTTTCTACAAAGTTGTATCTGTAAAAAGTTTCTTCCTGTTATTTTGTTTAGTGTGAAGAAAGAAATTAATCCCATGGTGACATATAATTTGTTCTCATTAGCAGGAAACAGAATTTATATAGGCTTAAAAGCTATTTGTTAGTCTAACAGACCAGGCTAAAATTTTAGCCACCACTGATTGTGCATTGTTGACTTGTCAGCAGAAGTAACCATAACTTAGACTTAATGAATGCTTTCATGCAGTATGCACAGTCCTCCAAGAGTCCTTATTTCATACTATTTAATGCTGTGCTGAACAGTTGAGTTTGATAAAGGCTGAAACAGTCAGAATTATGCTTTCATTTGAATTTTAATTTTTAAAGGGGGAAGGCAGATGGTATTGTTTTACAGAGAGAATTGCCCAGCGTGTCCTGCCATACTAAAAGTCTCTTTGAGCCCATCTGATACTGTCTCAGAGTTTTCTCTGCTGGTTTTCTTAGCTTATGTATTGCACATATTAGTTTCCCATCAGTATGATTTGAAGTCATGGAAAGCAGTCATGTCCTGTGAAGGTCACTGGAATCTTAGTGATGGAGAATTCATTGTGAAACAGGCAGCTTCTGTATAGCATTGGTACTCTTCTTTGTGCCAAAGACTTAACTTAAAAATGGACATGAATTCAAAAGGTAAATGCTAACTCAAAGCATTAGGCATGTCTTTGGAAGTGTAGTCTCCTTGTCTAGTATCCAGGAACAAATTACATTTAGATAGTTTCCACTGTAGGTTGATAACTGGGCTCTACAGTTCACACACAGAGGTGTGAGCTCCTTTCAGTTCCATGTATTCTTGCATGGCAATTAATACAATGATCAACTAGTCCAATAGCCTGACCAATTTGGGGCTAAATAACATGCTAAAGCATGTTATTAAGGACATTGTCCAAATGCCTCTTAAATACTGACAGGCTTGGGGCACCAACTACCTCTCTAGGAAGCTAATTTTAGTGTTTGACCACCCACTAAGCAAATAAGTAAATATGCTCCTAAGTAAAACACAACAATCCAATACTTTCTTTTTTTACTCTGGTAACTTTCCTCAATTTTTCCCACGTGCCACATGCTGAGGGGGCCTCTTGCTTCAACATGTTCAATAGTCACCAATGTCTTTTATAGATCTTCTCTCCTAGATTCCTTTGGCCTTGTAGGAGAATGTCATCTGACTCTTCCTACCTGTGGCTTTCTGGTTCAAACATCTGTTTTTAATATCAGTGTAGATTTACCTCAAAATAGACAAATATGTTCTCTCTCATAAGTTCTTCCTGATGAATCCACATTCTTACCTTTCCCCAAAAGCTTAGGCAGAAATATCTGTTATTTACTCAGCTCAACCTTCTAGATAAAAGTTCAAAGCTTTTGATGCTGGCACTATTCAGTTTGAACAGTATGATTTAAAAACAAACAAACAAACAAAAACATCCAGAAAGGAAAAGCTAATTTGTTTAATGTTTGTTGAATTCTATTCAAGTAGCTAAAACCTAAAAATGCTGAATCAAAAGTGTTGGCTGCCTTCATTGCCTATGCAGCAAAACTTTATGGATTCAAAATGTCATTCCTTGCAACACTTGCAAGAGTGATGAAGAATCAGTTCTTTTAAAAATATGACTTTGGTTTCAAATTATTGGGAAGAGTTGATGGGCAGCCAGTAGCAGACCCAACTATTCTGTGGAAAGGGGGTTAGGAGCAGGCCAGTAACTAATTCTGTCATGGCTGCCAGCGGGAGTGAGTGAGAGAGATCTAGGAAAACAAAGCTGGAGCCTAGAGACCAGCTTTCTGCCTTTAAGACTAATTCAAATACTTCTATGAGCATTGCTGTGAATTGCTTGGTGATCTTAAAGAGTAAACTAGAGAGTGATGGATATGCCAAACTAGGAGACAATTTGTTTTCCTTGCTGTTAGAAGGTTTCTCTTAATACTTAACTCTTCCTAAGTGAGGAACTACAAATCAATGCATTTGCTTTTGGGAGTAGTTATGATAGAGGGCACAAAGCCAAGGCGCAGCAATAATGAAAGGAAATTCTTTCTGACATTTATTCGGCCTGGACTGCAGTTAACGCAAAAATGATACAAGGGCAGGAGAAAAGGGTAGAGTTCAAGTAGTCTACCCAAATTTCTTATGTTGCTAACCCCAGTAGACCTGTTGGTGCTCACATAGAGAAGCATATCAATTTCAGTACAATGAAGTAACATTCAGTGTAAGAAATAGCATTAGATACTCTTCTTTTTTATTTTTGTAACTGCTACTGAATTTGTGAACATCAGTGATGTGAAGGTTTTGTACCTCAGGAATGCTTGACTCCCTGATGGAAGCTAAGTAACACAGGTGTTGGCTGTATTCAAAGTGATGTGAGATTTATTGAAATGTAAACCTTGTTCCTAAAACAGGTATGGTCTCAAAGTCAAAAGTATCATGGCTTCTGGTGTTTCTAATGTACACCTTAACTGCTTCAACTGCTGACTCTTGTGAGAGATTAAAGTGGAGAGACAACCTTATACACTTTGGAAAAGCTGTTCTTCTCTGTTTCCCACTCTCCAGAGACATTGCTAGTGAAACTAGCAGAGGCATAACCCATGTCCAAATCAAAAAGTATACCTAGTTTGCAAAAAAAAAAAAAAAAAAAAAGTGTTAAATTATGTGTAACAGTGCCACCTGCTGAATCTCATCCCAACACCTTTCTTCTCAAAGCAAATGTGTGTCATAATGGAGTTGGTAATGAAATGGAGTTGGTCTTAAGGCACAGGCATATACCCTGGCTATTTCTCACATAGAACACAGGGTACAAGATGGCTAAAAATACTAAATTAAATGCTCATCTTTGGAGCATAAGATTGATTTGATTAAGTTTATTGTCATGCAAATGCAAAACACTGTCCTGGGAAATCATACCAAAATTTACTTTCTCCATTGTTTAAATAGGCCTGATGCATTTCCCACTGTTATTAGTGCTGAGTTGTACAAAAATGTATTTGAATTGCACTTCTAGTAGTAACTTTTCTAGATGGTGCCGATGTTCTAAAGCTGTAAACAAAGTGAGATTCCCTGATGAATTTCTGAATTTAGAAATATTTGATTCTATGAAGAACACTGTCAAATAAGCCCAAAATAACTGAGACAGGCAGTCAGTTTGTAGAAGTGAATGCCTTTACTGCATTCATCAGTTTGATAAAACAGCCCCCATGCTGCCTAAAAATACTTAATGTTTTTTTGAGCCATTATGGGTTGAATTCTGCCTACCTTATTAATATTTACTTTTGTCTTTAGATGGTCCTGTCCATTTTAATGGAATGCTGAAGCAGGACAGTGCTGTTGAGAGTCTGTGTAGCTGAGCCAGGCTCCTGTTCTGAGGAACTATCCTCTGTGATGGCAGATATCGATGAACCAACAGATGGATTGAGTAACCTCTATGGTATCACCTGAGTTAGGCTGGTATATGCAGTCCTGCATCACTTATGTGTTATCAGACTGTTTTCTGCATCATATTATATGTGGAAAGAGCCTTCTTTTGTGTCCTTCTATAAGGAAAGACCCTTCTATATGTTTCCTTGCCTTATTAATTTTTCTACCCATTGCTATGTTACCTCAAAGCGTCTGTTGATGTGATTTCAAGTGACCATCCTCTGCTACGGTGCACAGTTTTGCAAATGCCAAGACCAGTGTCCACTCTGGTCACAAGTATAGCTTTGATATCTTTGGGAACTAGATCCAGTGTGTAAAACTGTAATGTACTGTGTTTCTGACATTAGTTGGCTGAAAATGTTATGCCAGAGAGAGCTTGCTGTGAAGCTGTTGTTTATTTAGAAAACCGAATCTGCTCATTTTTGTCACCAAATTCAGAAAAGCTGGTCCTTAAGTGTCTGTCATAGCTAAAACACACGGGTGTTTTTCTTCTGGCTGCCCCCTGGCACTGACATTAGGGTTGTGAGTGCACAAATATAGAGATGCATGCTTGTGTTTCCATTTCCAGTGTGAGCTCTGTGGCATTTGCCTCAGTGTTTCTAAGCAAAGGAAAAGGGATGTTGACAGGCATGTAAATGAAGTTGGACACATGCTTAACAAAAAGCGACAGCAAAGTAAAACCAGTGACTTTGTTCCATCAAAAGATACAAATTTCC
Organism: Urocolius indicus; assembly: GCA_013401255.1. Taxonomy (NCBI): domain Eukaryota; kingdom Metazoa; phylum Chordata; class Aves; order Coliiformes; family Coliidae; genus Urocolius; species Urocolius indicus. The sequence continues at coordinate 311,765 of WBNH01005169.1, read as the reverse complement.
CATCCTGCTCTGTAAGATTCAAAGTGCCAGCATTCTCTGAGCTGTTTTCACAGAGGATGTTCTCTAATGGTCAATTTGTTTAAAGGGAAAAAAGGATGGCATTGCAATTGCAACAAATAGAATCTAGCAGTGCTGCAGCATGAAATTCTAGCAGATATCCTACTGCTGGAGTCAGACTTCCAAAAAACAGCTATTCATACTGGCTCTGGATGGCAGCAGTGGCACAGAACAGAGAACTTGTTTTCTTCCATCAAGGAGTGCAGATGGAGATGGAAGTACTCTTGTATTTTGGCACCTGTGCTCAATAACTGTGTGCTGAAATATCTGATAAAAGCTTCAGAGGCATCTTAAGAACCCTGTACCTTGAAAAAGATAGGGTTGTTTTCAGCTTAGGCTCACCAAAAAACTCTAGACAAACACAAAGGATTTTCTTACCTCTGTTATAATAAAGATGGTCTGTAGCATCACTGCATCCACAACTGCAGTGAAGCCATAAGCTTCTGTGCATTTAATGGTTGTGTTGGTATGTTAAACTATTCTTTTTTAAATCCAGACCAATTCCAATAGGTTCCTCAGACAAACTATTTGCCTACGTAAACATGTTAATCAAACTGCTGACAGCAATACAAGAATCATTGCTTACCTAAAGCATAGGATAACAGAGTTTTTATACCACTTTTTAATTATTTTTTTTTTCAGCCTGGGTGAGAATTGGAGAGTAGGACTGAGCAATAGATCAGCATAACGTTCTTCAGATTTAATTGTAAGGAGACAAAATGTCTGAGGGTACATTGATGAGTATGTGGTGGGCGTTGTACTGCTGAGAGAGATCTATTTGTTCTTTTTTCTTACTTGGTAGTTCCCTGGTTCAAGAAGATAGGCCAGGGTATATTCTGTAAGAGAGAAAGAAAGGTCCTGTCATTTTGTTCTGAGCATGATGACTACAAGGATGCCAGGGCTTGAGCAAAACAGAACTGAGAAGAGGGGGAGAAAACAACTTTGTCTGCACCTTGCCATTAAGAGCAGGAGGGTACCAGTGACCTGTTGTTAACCCTTGGCAGCTTCTGGCTATTTGCTGTGACTGAGGATGAGGAGTGGAGGAAGCAGGTTCCTTTGCAGAGCATGTACTGAGAAGACCTGGGGAACAACCAACCAAACACTGAAGCCCAGGTGCTCTTGTTTCTGAGATGCCAATAAAAACCACACTCTGGGAAGAAGGGTGAGCTGGGATGTTTACAAAGAGATCCATGACCTAGGGGATTAGTTCTAAACAAACTATTTATAATGATGACTGTCCTCATCCTACAAGCAAAAAACCCACTTAATGTGTTGCTGTTGCTTGGCAATCTCCATAGGAAGCAGGAAGAACAAACCACTCCTGTTTGATGAATTGAAATGTGCATGGTGAAGAATGAATGGCTGGAATCCACTGCAATCCCTCAGTAGTGCTGGAATGAGTCCAAAGGCATGGGGTGCAGTGGAAACATAAAGCCCTTTAAAAAATGACTTCAAATCTCTTTTCTAGGCACACTTTTCTTCCAAACATTTATGGAAGAAGCAAATACTGTGCTTCTCAGAATAAAAAGTTGAAATTCTTCCCTTTCTGCCACTGAGCAGCTCCTTCTTCTGGCTCTGTTAAATCACTAGGTGTTCAGCCTTAAATCTATTCTGTCTCCTAGGGGGGAAAAATTCCATGTTCGACAGAGAGAACTTTTTTTTTCTTTGATAGATTTATTTTAAATGGGATAAGGGAGAGACTTGCAACAGATTTGAGGTGTTAAAAACAGCCATGGGTAGGATGTAGGTGATGTTGGTTATGTAGCTTTTTCTTAATACAAGTACTGAGCAAAGAAGGATGAGTTGGTGCAGGAGCAAAATGCTATGAAGAGGCTCATGAAGTTAAAAGTGTGTTTTCAACTGTCACCACTTGTTGAGCTATTTGACCTCCGGCTTGACCTCGAGTACTTTGTAAAGCTGGTATCATGTTTGGAACTGGACAATATTTTTTCACTTGGTGAAAATGGAACTTATGGTGACAAAGACTATTTGCAAATCCATCAATTTTCATTGAAAGGATTTTCTTTAGAGGGGATAACTAAATGACATTTTGGGTGATTTTGAGTATTTGTCTTATGATTAGCAAAATCTAAGCTGATCACCAAGAAAATAAGTGGAAAACGACTGTTACCACAGTATAGAGACAATTCCTCTATGCTGTCAAAAGCCAGCTGCTGCTCATCTCATTTTGTTAGTATTCATTGCATGAGAATATGGAACAAAGGTCACAGTTGAGCCCATGACACCCTGGGATGGAGTACGGGAGAAGGCGTGTACTGTTCCTTCCTGGAGGAACTCCTGATGAAGCCAGCAAGAGATGGGGAAAGGAAGGGGCACTGTCTGGGGAGCTTGCTGGCCCTGTATTACAGAGCTGATCAATGTTAGGGTTAGAAAGAAATTATAATTCTTGTTTTTTAAAGGCTGTTAACTCATGCCTATGTATAAGGCTAAACTGCTTTACTCTTGTGTTAGTGCCCAGTTTTCTGCTTTCAGTTCCCCTCAATTTCTCTAGGTGAAAAAACCTTTGCAGCTCTTGTGCTCTGGACCAGTCTTGCTATCACTCTCTCCCTGGGACTTCCTAGGTCTCCTTATAAAAGCACAGCAGACATTGATGAAGAAGAATATAATTTTTTGCACCCAATTCAGGAAAGTACTTGGGGGGGAGGGGGCAATGCCTTATGAGCTGAGCCTAGATCCCAGCCAGACTCTTGTGGGAACATTGCTGAAGTTAGAGGCTGTGTGCCCAGACTGATATGCAGGGCTACATTTTGAGTTATCTTCTAACTAAGAGAAGGATAGATACATTCCTTGTGCTGTTTAGCTCCAGTATTCAGACCTACGGCTCAGACAAGCTGCTCTTGCCCAGCAGGAGGAATGAATTCTATCTTCTGTTGGTTTGTGTTGTTCTCAGCTATTCACTATTGTGGTGCAGGGACTAGTCTTATTTTTTGTTAGCTGTGCAGACCTGGAATGAGGGTGGCAGAGTTATTGAACAGGCAAGACAAACACTTCAGAGGAATGACTAGCCACGTTGTTACTGTCTTGGGTGTAGGGAACAGGTTTGATGACCCTGGAGCCTTTTCTTGCCCTTTCATATGTGATTTTTAGGTTAGGCTTCCAGAGCTATCCCGATGCAGGTTTTGATAATGGTCACTGTAGCTTAGGGCTGAAATTTACAGATGGTTTGTTGTTCTTTTGTGTTGTCTAGCAGTATCTAGGCTTTTCATTATTGTGTGTAAAGCTTTCTAAAGGCACCAGCAGTGCTGCCCATGAGTTATTCTTAGCTTTTGCTCATAGACCATGATTTGTATTTGTTCTTTTTAGCAGCTATGAGGGTAACCCACAGTAGCCACAGGGATGTGCTGGTCATTCACCTTTCTGATCTTTTGTCAAAATATATTTAGTAAGAACAGTGGGGTGGGAGGAGGACATTAGGAGCCTTCCAGCAGGTTAATGTCAAAGGAGAGAGAGACTTTGCTGAAGTCGTCTATCATCGTCAGTGTAAGAGAGAAAGAGCAGCCTACCAAGAAACTGTTGTATTAGACCTCAAGAGCAGAGCTCTGACACTTTGCAAAATTCTCTTACTGAATTGATAAAATAATAAATGAAGAAGGCAAAATTTTATTGAAATTAACGTAAAGTCCCTTTAATCATCAAGCTTAATCCTCAGTAGAAAAAGACTCCAAAATTGATTTAAAATCTCAGTACAGCTATCCTTTCTAATGTGAAACAGGGATCCAAGCAAATGAATGATTTGCTTAAAAAATTCTGACTAATCTTGACAACATTAAAATTAATATAAATGTGTGATTTGAAGTTCTATCCACTTTTGGATCCTGTTTCAGAAGTACATATAATTTGGAAAGGGACCTAAGCCATTTTGCGTGTAAATGTACAGGGAATGCATTCCAGTTATTTTTAATCAGAATGTAAAAGGGAAATCAGCTTCACTATTTCACATAAGGTATGGAAATACCATCCTAGATGAACTGGAATAAAGAAAAAAAAAAACCCTTTTTCCACTGCAGAGTGGAAAATGCAGCAACTTTCTCTGGGACGTGTGGAAACACTTAAGCAGCTGTTTTCATGGGGGAAAAAAATTACAAAAGGTTGTAAGAGCTTCTGATCATAAGTGTTAGGGTTGTAATACTTAAAAATTGCTATGTCTGAAGTTTCATCAAGGAACTGTGCTGGGAATACCCTGATCTGTTGAGGTGAGAGGTGACTTCCCTATATTCTTGCTGTGGTAGAGGAATATTTTCTGCCTTCTTCCCTTCAGTGAGGGGCTTTTTGGACAATTCATCACTTCTGATGAGGAATTTTGAGAGAAGACAGTCTGAGCCATGATGTTTGAGTGCTATATAGCATTCCAAGTCTAATTTATTTTATATTCTGCAGGAAAAAAAGCAAGTTAATGTCTCAGTTTAGAGTTGCCACTGTATTTCTTGCTCAACCTCAAGTTTAATCTGCTATGCACCCTTATTAAGATACTGTCATCATAGAGTTAAAGGTGATATGAGAGCACTGTATCATCTTAGTCTTTAAGTAAATTCTGTACTAATGGAGATCATTATTTTTCACTGATGTGTCTGCACTTTCAGCCCAGTGATTTTTTAGATTGTGTTTAACATTTGGAAATAGCTGATATGTCATGGGTAGCAAAAGAGGACTGTGCCTGCCACCTGTACCTGCAGCACACAGGAACACGTGTGCCTGAGGCAGAAAATTCTCTTCACCACATCCTGTGTATTACAGCTGATCTCTGATGTTTCAGGGCTGGAGGTAGTGGAATCTTAAGAACTTGAGTACATTAGCTCAACTGGGAGGAGAAGAAACTCTTCGTTAGCTCTTGCAGGTGATCAGATTAGACCCTGAATTGGAAGAGCTGATTACAATAATTTTTCAAAAGTTGAGCTGAGTACTGAGGAAAATGAAGGGCTGCTCTTGCTTGCTGTGCCTTGTGGATGGAGGGCCTTTCCCAAGACAATTCAGACTTGCTCCTCCCTTTCCATTTCCAGGCTGTGTAGTGAGTTAAAGACACCTTCTTTAGTAAGACCTCTGCTATTTTATGATGCACAGTGATGGTGACTTAGGTGCTTCCCCAGATTCTGGAACTATACTGATCCTGCCACAATTTTCCCTGCTGCATGCAGCTTGCTAGCCTTCTGAGACCAGAACTGCTCTATTACCTAGGAACTTGTGTTACATTATGCTGTTTTCCTGTAAAGGAGATTCTCTTGTGTGTTGTTCTGCTTTTGGAGGTAGATGAGAAGCACAGTAGATAAAGCAGGAAGTGCTTCTCTTCGCAAAATTCACTCTAATTTGTATATGTACTTTTTCAAAACAAAATACATGTTAACACAGACTGCTGCCACCTGAAGTAAGGTCACCTACTGTAGTTTATATGAGATTTTGCATATCCCTCTGGAAACCTTATAATTAGCCAGGGTGAGGGTTAGAGAGACAGCAATACTAAGTACTGGTCAGTCTTGTGGTGTTTGGGGAAAGCCTGGAAGATTATGTTGGAGGCCTCTGAGTCCTAAAGTTGCTCAGAGTCAGGAGCAGAGATGGTACTGAAATTTTTTGTTGTCTCTTTACCCAGACTGCAAGTTGTGGACAGCTTCTACCAAGGAATATGAGTGACAGTGTTTATCACAAACTTTTCAGAGGAATCATGCAGGTTATGGCAAGTGAATATGCCATACTCAGAAAAGATGCTAGGCCAACAGTCTGGGGTGATAGGATGTCCTTTCTTTACAACACAGATACAGCAGAGCTGTTGCAATGTCAGCTTCCTCATAATACTCAATGACCAATTATATTGCTGCTAAACCAAGCTACAGTAAAATCTGTGTCACACTTAAATTGCTGTAACAAAAATGTGCGGTCAACTGTATCAGAAACCTTTGCTAGATCAATAAATAAGGCCCCATGAATGTGGCTGATATCCAGAGAAATCATAGTATCATTTCCAATGCATACAGCTATACTGCAGTAGTTAGTCTGAGTGTGGTCCTGCATCCAGAATGAACAGCAGTTGCTTAACTGGTGTATAAATCTGCTGTGCACTCATGGCTGTGTGGGTGACTCTTAAATGAAGAATGGCCAGGGTGTATTTGAGCTTTGTGCAGTTTTGTGAACCCGGAGGACAACTGCTTGTCATGTAGCCTCTACTTGGTTCAGACTGAGGATAGCATGTGTGCTTGCATGTGTGCTTTCATGACTGATGAGATGCAGAGTGTAACTGTCAAATATGAAGGATTCGTATGCAGCAGCTGCCTCTGTGTTACAGCACCAACTCACTCATGTCAGACCAGCAGGATTTTCCCACCATTGTTTCTTCTCTGAAATGTTACCTGCCTCATAAATTAGTTATACTTAAGATGGTTTTAAGTGACTCAAACAGGGGGATTGAAATGATGTGCTATGTGCTCATAATTACTGGCAGTCAGGATGAATTGTTTATCAGACAAATTTGTAATCCTGTTTTCATGGCATTTTTTTCATTACAGGGAAACTTTTGTGAGAGGGAGAGATTTAATGATTAATCATTATTATGAAGAAATTGGAAGCAATGTGTACCAGCTGCAATTCTGACTTTGTAAAATCAGTTAAGAATGCCAAAGATGGAGTCCTGCTGTAGTTAATGACAGTTGCAAATCTCCCATTGATTTTTGTGAAGCTGAGACTCTGCTGAAAAGATCTCATCCAGCATTTTCTGTAGCTATGAAGTTGCAGCAGTATGTTCTCTCCCTATACTTGTGGCTGTGCCCAATTTTCATGGCATAGACATCAGTCACAACTGCTGTCTGACCTACTACTTTTATAGGTCTGCATGACATATGCTGTTTATTGGACTGGGGACTTTTGGAGCTCCTCATTCTGACTTTTCTATCCTCTTTAGAGTGTGCAAGGGTAGGTTCTTGGTCATTGCATATCCAGTATAAGCTACAGCTGTTTGGGCATTGTGAAACAAAGGATGTAGGTAAGTTCCACAAAATATAACTTTGACAATGTAAATGATGTACCATCTGGCTTCTTAATGGTGACACCTAATAAAATATATTCGGATCTGGGCAAGACAGATTCTCATCTAGCATATTCTAGCTCCAGAAGTGGGGTAAAGGACAGGCAGCGTCTGAGATCAGCAGCTGGAGCCAAACTTGTACATGTGAGACTTAACCTTGAAATGAGTGGCAAGGACTGAGGTGTATGGTGACAGAAAATGGGTGAGTGGTAAATCCAGTAAATGGATTTAGTATATATGTGGAAAATGTTTGCATGGGTCATTTAACACTACAGTTACCTAAATTTGTCCTGGCCAGGGGCTTGCAAATGAAGCAATTAATTGAATGAGATGGGCATGGTAACGTGGATCCTTGCCATTCCTAGCTAGGGCTGTGTACGACAAATTGCTGGTGACTGGTAGGGACTGTAGTAAAAGGTGGCATGACCCCTAGCCAGAGGCATGCTTTGGAGGCAATTAATCAAATGAGTTGGGCAAAAAGATGTGATGACAACTGTTGCAGATAACACTGCAAATGCTTGTGCAATTAATGATCTTGATGAAAGGAGGAAGAGATAAATTAAAGGAAGGTATTCTCTAAAGAGACAGGAACTCTGAGTAGAAAATTTCTGCCTTGGCTACAAAGGATTCACAGCATGTTCAAAGCTATGGTGTCTGTGCTTTTCCGTGTAGTGTATGAAATATATGAGTAAGGAAAAGAAAGAATTTTCAGTGTCTTAGAATTCCCTTGGCTTGAAAGCCCTTTGTACAACCAGAGTGTATGCACATGTTCAAGTATTGTAGCTCATCTACTGAATTTGATACAAAGATAGCAGAAGTTTCCAAACATTGTAAAATGCTCTTATAAACATCTTTATCTAATACCTCATGGCAATCTCAGAGCCTGCAAATGGACATTCCTCTTCTGACAGCAGTTGCAACTTAAGGGCTTTCTAGGCTGGGACACTTTTTTTGCAATCTGAATGAATATTGATCTGACCATGGTCTTCACCAAGTTCATGCTGGATTTTACCTTTGCATGTGAAGCATGCATTTCTAATGGTGATCTTGACATTAAAAAAAAAGCTAATTGTAGCAGTACATTTCTTTTCCACATAAATATCTAGCTTATTAGATGTTTTCTTTTCTTGTTTCCTCTCCCCTCTGTCCCTTTCCTGCAGAAAATAACACTTACTGCTCCACCCTAAAACTACTTCATAAGCATCCTCTTGAGTGGCTACTGACAACCAAATTACTTCCAATGCTGACTATTATGACTTATGACCAATGAGGTGTTGAGTCTTGCCTGTATTATTATTTTGGGAGTTTCACCTAAAGATGATAATCCTCACATGTTGGCTTTGGTTTTGTACTGGAGAAATAATCTGTCCCTCTTTTAACTTCTTTCTTGCAGTGTATTCATCATAAACTTGTTTTTTGTCCTACTCATTGTAGTGAGTTAATTGGTAATGCTGCCCTTAGGTTTATCTTCCACTGTAGTAGCATCACAAGTATTGCTCACTGAGAGTATCCCCAAGACACACTTCTGAAGGCTTCCTTAACTGTTCTTTTGTGGCTGGATTTTGTCTGAACTCTGCAGAGCTCTCTTCCCAAGCATCCATACCTTGCTGACTTCAGATGGACAGGAATTGGTACTTGGCCTTTACAGACCCAAGTTTAACATGTTGTCAATCATTTTTTTCTAGACAAGGAAGTGTTTGGGTTTTTTTTCTAGACTTGTCATGGCAACGTGCAGACTTTGAAGATAAAGCAATAAGATAATGTTAGCTTAAATGATTGGCAAGCTGGTTGACAAGCACAATGGGAGATGATCTTTAGTATGTACATTAACAGCTTGCTATTTCAGAGAACTTCTTTTAGTTGAATTGAGTGGCACTTTTGTTCTCTTTGCAGAGTTTCATTCCCACAGCAGGGAGAGTACAAGAAAAGGAAGAGCAGAACCCTACAGATGAGAGTCTGATCAGTTAATTTCAACAGCAACTTAAAAGGAATCTTTTCATCTCCTCATAATCCTCTCTCCATCACTTGCAGGGTCCCAAAGAAAGGAAGTGTGCCTGAGAGCATGGTGCCCTGAGGCCCCACCACTCCCACAAGGTCAAACACATTACCCACTCTATTGCTGCTTTTGAACTGTGGCTGCAGAGAAAAAGATGAACAGAAATCTCTTAATTTTTTTTCTCCCCACCGTAAGTGAAACATAAAAGCAGCAATAGAAAAATCTTAAGGAGAAACAGAATGGTAATACAGAGATTCTTTTGCACAGAACAGAAACCCTCTGTATTTAATGTTTTCCTGGGCATAGAAATGATTTGTGGGCTGGTTATCAGTCCTTCTATTAGTCGACTGGAACCTGGAGATGTGAGGAACCTACTTGAGCTGTATCAATGTTTTGATTTGAAAAAGAATAAATGCATTGCTGTCAAATTAATATTATTTTTTTAACCCTGCTTTATTATTAATGGAATGAAAAGACAAATGGATGTGAATGAGAAATTTACACCAAAATAAAATTATCTGACTGAAACAGAACATACCTGCAAAAATATGAACAAAGATGAGGAGACAACTGAAATGTATAGAGCTGAAACTGTTTCGCTTGAGCAAGGATGTGAGCTTGACTTTTCTTCCTCCTGATTTCATTTCTATTAAATGTTTTGTATGACTTGTCTTGGGGCTGCAGCTCTTACAGGGTTCAGGTTGCTATAACATTGGATGCAAAATAGGAGTACAATAAAATTTATTGGTATCTACTTGTTTCAATGATAAACCCTTGAAGATGCTGAAGGATTGAAAAAAAGGTACTTTTCCTCAAACACTGACTGCTCCTCAGAGCCTGGACAGTAGTCAGTAGACCATACTGTGTCAAGGTTGTGTGCTGTCATACTGATCTGACTGAGTGTGTTTCTATATTACTTCTCTGCTTTGTGGAAGTAACAGAGCACAGCAAAGGTGCACTTCTTCATGGTCAGACAGCAAAGCTTCTTAGACTGCCCTGATTGAGGGGGAAGTGCAGAGCAAGATAACAGGACAGAGACTGAGTCTACTGAGTCTGACTGAACTACAGTCTTTTCCAAGACTGTAGTTTGAAGAAAAGATTCAGATTGGGATCACATTTCTAGTAGATTTCTGGGCAGGCCTATTCTGTATGTCTTTCAATATGCACATGTTAATTAAATCCATTTAATTCCATTCATTCTATCTCTATCAGAATTTGTCCAATATCCTCTAACAACACTCAACCCACTAATTGTTTTCCAGTGAAAATAGAGATAGGTCAGTCTGAACCTATAGGACTTTCTTATTGATTACCTGGAATCTAGATTGATGGTCTTTGCTTAGTTCCTAATGAATTAATCTGCGTTAGTGATGAGGAAAACTAGAAATAGTTTTGATTTTAGTCTTGCTGAAGCTTGAGTACATGTCTTAAATTTTGCAAACCAGCAACAGATAAATGAGAAGTTTCCAGCTCAGTGGAGTTCACCACAGGCTTCAGAATACTAATTTGTTGTTCCTCATCTTGTTTTTGTTTAGAGTTGAGCCTGAGTCTACAAACACATTGTTTTCTTTCATCTCTAACCCAAAAATGTCTCAATTTCAGTTTCACAGTAAAGGACAAATCAAAGCTGGAATTTGGGCTTTTCAATTGCAAGTTGTTTTTCAGTTTGCTGTAAATCGACATGACTACTGTCTGGCAATGAGGTAGGACTCTCTACCAATTTAAGGTGCCCTGTAAGAAAATTATATAAATAAACTGAAGTTTCCAGAGGAGTACCTTCAGAGCCAGAAGTAATCTCACTAAAATTTGGAAACTCCCTAATTCCACAATGCTGCTGTTTTCTATTAGAAGCAATAATTGTCAGTTTGTGCAATTTTTTACCAGTAATTATAAACACTAATCATAACAGACTTTCTATAGAGTGTACATGTGTGTACACGTGCACACAGATGTATACCTGTATGCACAAACAGCTAGAGTTTGAATTCAAGGTTTGGAGGCTTGTTAAAGGGACATGCTGCTGTCTACTGCTTTATAGGAGCCCTTGGTTGGAAAGATATGAGGATACTGATTGTAAAACCATCATGTTACAAACATTAGTTAATGCTTCTGTCAGTCAGTTCTCTCTAGTGTGCAGCAGTCTCACATCAGAAGGCATTAATCTTACACTGGCTGATATACAGAAGTTCAGCATTGCTCTTCCCTTAAATCAAATTGCTGCTCAGTCCTTTGCAGAAGTGCATTCCAGCCATGGCAGTAAGCAGCTCTGCTTTTTAGACAACATGCTGCACTTGTGAAAGGTTTTTATTTTTTTTATACACTAATATACATAAATCTTTGGCTTTCCACACTAGAAAATAACACAGGTCACTCTTGTACATATTGGGACCAAAAATCTCCTATAATAGTCCCACAAACCAAAAGGAATTGTGACAATCTATATTAAATAGTAAACAGCAACAGTAAAAGCCACAATTCTGTGGTGAATGTTCCATTCTTGTTCCCTTAGATTGCTCCTCTAGATAGCTGTATTGTAAAGCTGAATTAGAGTAGGAGTCAAAAGTATTGGAGAAATGCCAGGTAATCCTTAAGGTGTGGCAGGTTCTGGTCCACCACTTTGCTGCTGTGGTGAAAGTTCTTGGGTCAGTCTCCTATTGCTTTAATCATTCCAACTTGTTTATTTAGTGGTGACAAAATCTGTAGCAGCCACCTCTACAGTGCTTTAAGGCTGATTCCTGTTCCCTTCTGAGAGACAATTTAGGTGGCAAAATTTTGGTGCAAGTTTATGGCCATGAAACCTGTGGTGTCATAACCAATGGTGGCAACCCAGAGTGACATGCCTAATTCCTCAGGAGGTACAGGATTAAGTCATGTCATTTCTGTCAGTGATGCTTTATGGACTGGTGTGTGTGGTTTCCTTCCTAGCAGGCTGTCAGTTCTGAATCCTGGTCTTAAATGCTTCTCCCCATTTAGGGACCAGGAAGACCTGTCCATTTGCTGGTGTTGGAATTCAGGTTACAAGTCCTAACAAAGAATAAGAAAACTGTTGTATGAGAGAAGTTGAAGTGTACCAGGAACAGATTTAAGATAATTTGAATTTCTATGTTGCAGAGTATTTCTAAAAGACCAGTGTGATTCCTTCTGGCTTTAGCATGATAGTGACAAGTTTGTCACAGGTGCTGTGCTGTCTCTCATAGGATATCAAAGTGTGTATTTTGGAATTTGAACACTCATCTAATTTTGCAATGTCAACAGTCACATGAAGACTTGTTTACTGCATCTCATTTATTTTCACCAGGGAGTCCTTCATAGTTAAAATTATTCTTTTAGATACAAGGTGAACATGGGGCAAGGAACACAAAACTCATTTCTGTCATCGTTCATGTGCCTTGTGCCCTGAATCCAGCTGCAAACCTCAAGTCCATTTTGCTTCTGTGGGTAACTCATTGGATCTTTCTAATTCTCCTATGGAAAGAGGTGGCAACTTTTTATGAAAGGTCAAGTTACATGAGTGTATAGATGTCCACTGCATTTAAGGCAAACCCTCCTTGTCAGAGTTAAAGCTAGTGTCATGCTCTGCGTGTTGCAATCTTACTGAATACTACATAAAAGTAAGTAGCATTGGAGGTAGGCTGGTAGTAGGCAATTCAGAATAAAGACATGTTTGTACTACTGTATGTGCCAGCAGTCCTTCTGTATCAACTCTTCTTGGGGCAGCTATAGACAGGACTCAGCTTTCAGCTTTTGCTTGCACAGAAAAAGGCTGGATCCATGCAGCAACCTGTAGGGTAGTTTGAAAGTTTGAATGATTTGAGCTTAAGGATTGCATGTAAAATTGTTCTTCAATGTTATACTCCAAAACCTATGCGAGCTCACATTCTCCTTCACTTTTCATGGAAGTCTAATCCTTGGTATCTGTTTATATATAAATGTCTGTATATGTGTAGGTATCTATATCTACCTGTATCTACATTTCCTTTTGTTGTTCTAGCTTGTCTTTAGAGCATTTTTTTACCCTTTCTGCAGAAACCCCCTGAGGAGACTTCCTTGGCTTGCTTGTTTGCAGTTGTGTTTTGATGGCTGCTTCCGTAACTTCTGACTGCCAGACACTTGTTTTTTTGGTTTTCAGTTTTTGTTTGCCTTTGTTCTCTGGACCCTTTTTTTACTATAGTGTCTTTAGCATGTTTGCTATTAGGCTTTTATCTTCTTGAAATGTCAGTCCCACTGTGTCATGTATTTTCTGTTTTGTCTCCGTTGTAAGGCCTTTGGAGCAGGGGATGATATTTATTATGTTTACATGGTACCTTGCACAAAGGGTTATTTGCTTGATTATCCTCTAACCAGCGTAATATTCTTTGTGATATTTAATGTTGAACTATCATTGTGTATAAGTCACTGGCTTAACAGTTGGTACTTTATTTTTTTTTTAATATATATAACTGCTTTTGTGTCTGTTTTTTTCCAGGACTGATAAATGCTTCAGCCAACTAGGAATGTATAGGCAGGAAGTAAACTCGGTAGCTTTCTCCACAGTGCTGTTGTGCCCTGTTTATTAATTGGGCCCTGAACAAAGCTGAATTGCAACACAAGTCACTTCTCCCTCTCTCCTTTCCAAATTGAACCCATCTATTACTAATCACTGACCTTAGATGTAGTACTGAGCTCATTTTCCTGTCTGTGAGTTGTGGCACCATACTTATTCATCTTTATATACCAGTGTTACATAACACTGTATAAAAAGCATTCATAGAGTCAGATACCTTGTATTTCTAGCTTCAGTCCCAACAGCTTTTCATTGTTGTGTTCACAAAGGCTTTGCTGAGCATGACCCTCTCTTTAGAAATCCTCTTGAACCATTCCCTGTGCAGCCTGTCCGAATAGTCTTCTGTTCTTTGCCTGGTCATTGAGTTTAGGATCTTTGCCTGTGTTACAGCACTGTGGATTTTCTAGTTCAGCCCTTGATTGCTTTTTAAGCATGGATGATGTGTAATCTTTCCTCAAATGCTTAGCCCTATTGAAAAATAATTGCAGTTTTCTAGAGTGGTGTACAAACCATTACTGTTACGAATGGTGGTACTACAAAGGCTTTGAAATGTATAGTGCTATGGATTTTTTTCAGAGAAGCTCTTTTTTCATTGAGGATCCCACACCAAGCTGAGTTTTCTGCAATTCAATGTGAGACAAGTGCTGATGATTCTGTGAAATTCAGAGAAATTTGAACTACTGCCAGTTTTGAAGGAGAAAGTGCCAAAAAGGGGTGCAATAGAAACCCTAAAGCACACAGAACTGCTTCCACGGTGTCTTTTTTTTTTTTTTTTTCAATCTCTTCTTTCTGTATGGTTCTGGATAGAGAATGTCCTCTATGGACTGAACTCTTTGACTGCTGGGATTCTGTCCTCAGTTGCAAAAATCTGATATATTGCCCCACTAATAGGTTTATTTTTTTTCCTGTGCAGTTTTCTTTTCCTCCCTGCTGCTCAGGAATATAAAGGAATACATTTTCTCTCTACAAATACTAATTCTTTCTCCTGAACCTATCTGTTTCAAACCTATAACCCTTCTCAAGGACAGTCCTGTCCCTTGGTAGCGTCATATAGTGATTATTCTGTGTTGTGACGCAGTTCTCATGTCCTTACACTCTTCAGACTTACCTGAGCCTTCTATTGATATCTTGGGGCATAGAATACCCACAAACCATTTGTGTACATGCCTCATTGCTTTAGGTCTCCTGTAGTGTCCACAAGCTGAAGGCCATGGAAAAGCAGTACTTTGTGTCTTCTGTGAAATGCTGATATATGAATGTGGAACAGAACAACACTGAGAAAATACTTTCCTAAATTGGAACTAAGTGTTAACTGTTTCTCTTATTGATTTGATGCCATTGATGCTCCTTTTCCCTGCTATGCTCTCTTGCTACTTGTCCTCTGAGAGGTGGAATTTATCACCTTGTAGGCAGATGAGGCATTTGGCAGAAGCAGGATCCAGATGTAAAGCTTTGGAAAGTTCCCAATAGCAGCATCTGGGCTTGGCTCTGGCTTATTGCCTGAATTCTTTGTGAACTCTGAACAGCTGGCCATGGAACTGCCTCTGGGGTTATCTCGGGGGTGGTTGCTACAGATCTGGCTGTGAAATCATATTCTCCTGACATACCTCTCCAATCAGAGGAAATGTACCCATGCATTTACATGCAGGAATCTTTTTGTAGCTCAAACTTCAAATGTACTGTGTAAAATATGAGCATGTATCTTTTTGTAACCACAAGACAACTAATCTGGAGACCGTGAGGAACAAGCTTGTGTGTGTGCATGGGTATTCATGTCAACATATTTCTGTATGTATGAATATAGTTAATAGTTAGCAGATTCTGTACTGCTATGACTGCTTTGACTCCAAGTGAATGGACACATGCCAGTAGAATATTTGGCTAAATATCTCTCATCTCATGTAGCAGCAGAAAACTGTAGGTTTTGGGCATGTTGCCTTTTGTCCATTTTACTTAAAACACAGCCTTGCGCAGTTGAATCTTGTTGCATTCATTATGTGAAGTTTACTCCTGTGCATAGGCCTGCTAAAGACTAATTTTTCAGGCTTAAATAGCTCCTAATCCAGTGTCAGGCCCTCTTTGCTGTGGAAATATTCACTACCAGATAGATTTCAGAGCAGTTAAAAGAAAATAAATGCATATTGAATCAGCACTTTATAATGTTCACCACAGCTGCCTATATGATGAATGGGAAATAGTCTCTGACTTCTATTTATGGTAAATTATCGATTAGAATATACTTGAAATATTAGGTAGGAAATGCATATATTTATATATGCATATATATTTCAAATATTTATCTCTCTCCATATATTGTGGTTTATATTTCTCTGTAAGTAAATGGTCAGGCTTCTGAAGCTTCTGAATTTTGATGCTTCAAAATACCAAAAATCTCTTTTGTCTTAATTTTTCTTATTGCCATAGACCCTGATTTGGGCTGACTTCCTCTGGAGTGAATACTTTATTAATATATAACTGAAAAAGCATGCCTTTTGATCATATTGACTTTAAGACAATACTTTTGTTTTTTGTTTCCAGAAAATGCTGTCAGTTTCTAAAATTCAGGATATTCTTTCATCTGTGGATATTTTTGAATTTAATCCAGCATAAGACTGGTCTGAGGATAAGTGGTATAAGTACCTTTTGAAATAGAGGTCGTGTTTACCGTGCACCTGACACATAAGAAACCTTTCAGAAACAAGTGTTTTGGGAAAACAGCAAATGACTTTTGGTGAGTTCTTTTGCTGGGAATCATCATTTTTAGTGTAGCTCACTGACTTTAGCCTGATTTATGTGGTTCACACAAGTATCAGCCCACATGTTGGGAAAGGTCCACTGTACTTGAAGTCATGTATAGGATACACGTGATGTGGTGTGGATAATATGTGTGGATGTTTATAACTGAGTGACCATAATGTTTCAAGTAAATAAAGTGAAAAACCTTAGGATATGTTCTCTGTTTTGTGGAACTTTTATCTTCCCATGGGTACTGTCAAAAGACTGTGGAAGAAAGGCTGAATATTGCATTTGCCTACTGCAATACAGATCTTTGCGGACATTCATGCTGCTTATATACATACATGGAAAACTAGAAAAATGGGGGAACTGTTTGGGGTGAAGAGTCTTGGAAAAATAGTAGAAATTGGTGGTAAAAATTCTATCAAGTCATTAGTAGGTGTTTTCCATTGTTATCTCTACTGAACGTTTACTTCAGTCAAGACTGGATGAGTCTTACAAAGTGATCTTGTCTATCTGACTTGACTTTGTACACTTCGTACTGTAAGCCACTAGGAATGTAGTTGTTATCTTTCTTTATGATAAATTGAAATATACAAATCTTAAAGGCAATGTAAGAAATTTTGCTTTTTGGCATGTTTCTCAAAAGTAATTTTGAACGTGAGAGTGGGGAACGTTTCTTGAGGTCATCTCTTCTGCAGAACATCTCTCAGTGTTTTATTGCATAGACTGGATGAGTGCTGTCACATGAGATATTCCATCTTCGATATTATAGGAATAAGTAGTCTGTAGAGCAAGTTCCCTGCCATCAACTCCTTTTGACAGCTCAGCTGTTACCAGAGAGTTTTCTCAATCAGGGGAACACATCTGTTCTCTCTCCTTTTAACATTGAAGATGATGTTCTGGCTAGCTCTGTTATCTAGGGGACTTTGGTGCTTAAAGTCAGTGGCATCAGACAGCACTGGAGTCATACCTTCTGCAAGATCTCTGCCAGTCAGGTCAGGTTAGCAATTGCTGCATTACACACAGCAAGTGTTGATTCTCCTGTTGTGGCTTCTCTCTATTCATAATTACTGAGATCCATCTCTTTCTCTTACCTAGTATAGAAAGTGCAGTATGTATGAAAAGGAAGGGTGCTTATGCCATGTGGAGTAGAGATAATGAAGGAATTGTAAAGCAGCATTGTATTTTCTCAATTTCAGAGTAGTTTTCTGCAATTTTTGTATTCCTTCAGGTATTAAAAACCTAAATCCTATTACTTTTTTATTTTACAACTGTGGCAGGTGGTGGGGAATGACAAGATGATATAAAGCATTTTACTTCTCAGTTTGTGGTCATACTATATTCACTTCTCTCAAGTCTGTATGACATGATTTACATGCACAGAGCCAGCATCCCTGAAAGAGTGATTCTTGCACCGATAGACTTATATCTATACATAACTGCTTTATATAGTTCATGACAGCTGCTGAGTAGTAAGTCCTGCTGAGTACTGCTACTAATCACCAATAACTCCCTAAGATTTTTTTTGGTAGTTGGGACAATGTGTTATACAAAATTTTAAGAGCAGTAGCCTTACATGCATATCTAAGTAGTCTCATCTCATCAGATACAGGGTCTAAAAAGCACAGAGCAGAACTACCTTGTATACATTTAAAACCTATGGTACTATCTGAACCTGCTTTTGATTTTCACCAACTTCTTGTAACCTCTTCTGATATTTTCTAGAGAAAAATATTATACCAAAACCCTCTACTTCTTAAGCTCCAGCAGTAAATCTATTAGCATGACACCTCAGCTGCTAGCTGATATATTCAGTTGTAATCACAGGACGAAGCCAAAAAGTATAATTTTCATATTGTCATGCCATTTAGTTTGTCATATGCAATCTGCCTTTTAAGAACAGTTCTAGGTCATTGAAATGTTCTTAAAATTTCAGGAGAAACTTAGAATTTTGCATGAAACCCTTTTGAATAAGAAAAGATCTGTATTTTAACTGTCCTGGGTGCAGCTGTAACATCTGGGTGTTTTTTTCCTCATTTTCTTAATATCTTTTTAATAATGTCTACTTTCTCCGAGTGCAGTAGTGCATTTATAAGGAACTTTTTCCTTTAATAGCAATTGTGTTTTTGACAGTACTCTGAATAATAGAAATTCACTTTTCCAGTGTCCCAAATGATAGAGCAAACTGTTCCATCGGTGCTATATCTTCAAAATTGGATTTAGCAAATAAGTGTGGTAGACTTTAAATATAAATAAGATACATCCCTTGGATCTTCTTTTAACTGCAAGCCTTCAAAGAAATTATATTTTTACTCAAAGCAAATTACCTAGGAGAAAAAAATGACAAGAGTAATCTATTTTTTTCACAGCTGGTCGGTTGGCCAGAGTTTCTCATCAAGGAGTACATGCTGTTTGCTCCCCAGATGGACAGGCTGGATGAGTAACAAATCCACAGAGCCTGGGACACAAAGTAGAAATTATGCTGCCTGTACTTTTAATCTTACATAGCTCTGCTTATTGGTAATTGCAGATGGCCCATATCCAAATAAGACTCTACTGGGACAATATCTTATATACTTTCAGAGTGAGTCCCATTAAATCCTCCAATGGAATTACTCTAAAAACTTGAAATAATTATGGGAAATTTATTTTTAGAAAGTTGAAGCTACATTATGGTGACTATTAGACTTCTAGGAAGCATCAGTTGTAACTGCAATTTTAGCTGCTTCTACTTGATCCTTGTTTTGGCTTTCTAGCTCAGCTACAATAAGAGTTACTGAGCAAAAAGTACATGAAGTTGTAACTATGGCTGTGTTGTCTGTGTCTCTTGTTCTGGAGCCTCTGTGTAGGGGTGGAGCAGCAGTGCATGTTTGAACAGTGCCTGGTAAACTTCTGAGGCTTGGACAAGAAATGCTGCCTGTACGCTGTCACTCACCTATTTGGATCACATCTTGCTCTGCTTGCTTTAAAGTGAAAGCTTTAGGTCTCCTACTGAATGATGATTTTGCAATGCTTTCTGTTTTATCTGGCATTGAGAAATCTGATGTGGATATGCACTGGGCTCATGCAGTGAACTTGAGTCACAGCTAGGAATCTCTCTGTACTGTCCTTTATTTCTCCACATTCAAGAGCAAAACAGAATTTCTGCTATGTGGCATTACTTTAAGGTCCCATGTCCACTCTTGTGATCTTTGTTTTCTAGTGTGTTACAGAAGCGAGAAAGGTAAGGTGGGTGCAGCTCTTTATCTGTGTAAATAGTATATTGACAGTATTCCTTGGTAATGTATCTCAACACATATTTAAATAGACCAGTTACATAGTATATTAAGTCCTGAACAATAGGACTGCTATCTGTCTTGAAAGAGTTTTGCTGATAGTTCCACAGCAGATGACTGTGTTTGTGGACTGATTTCATGTAAGCCCCATAGATTACTTTTGCTTCAGCAACCTCCACAAACCAGTTGATCAAAGGTAATTTAGACAAAGTATTTGTGACCTTGCTTAACTTCGTGGTCAATATTTAACTACTTAGCTATAATAAAGATACCTTGTTAACTAGCACATGCGATATGCAGTCTGCTAGAGTACAAATTTGTTGCTGTACCCTAATGGTAATTTTTCTCCTCCACAAGAAAGTAACAGGGCTGCACACAAAAAACATCAATAAGCAGCGCATTTGTATGATTGTGAGCAGAGAGACTAAATCTGAACAAACTAGAGATAAAAAATGGAGTGTGATTTTTGTGTAACTGAAAAATGTGAAAGGTGATAGTTGTTCTTGCTTTTTGATCTTTTTCTTCTTACTGTAGAGCAATAAATTATTTCCTGGATTCCAAGACAGGAAACATCTACTTGTTCTGGATAACATTGTCTAGGAAGTCTGTTCAAGCAATTTTCTGTGCATCTGTTTTTTTGCCACTATGTTTATGAAAATTAATTGGAGGGACAACTCTAGTACTTGGAACATTTAAACACAATGTTTAAGAAAAGCTATTCAAGAACCTACTAATGTTGCTGTAGCTAATATTTTGATGTCTTTCACATTACAAGGAGAAAAGTCCCTTTGAATGTCTGTTACTTGAATGGTTATGTTCTGAGTCTACTCTGGTGGAAGACAAGAAAAATCTCTCTAAACAAATGACATTGCCTGAAATAATATACTCTCTGCAGTAACCTGCACCACAGATATAACTGTATTACCGAACCTTTAGTCAGGAAAATAGTTGTTGAAAATTAACATATTTTTCTCCATTTTATGCCTGCTCTGTCCTGCCTTTGGCCACAATAAGTGTAAACACTGTTAATTCTACAGAGTCTAAGAAGAAGGCCAGCTGAAATTTTCTAGTGCCAGGTTAGTCTCCTGTACTGATGGTTTATGAGAAGGAAACTGTGAGCCAAGTGTTTGGGCAGTAAGAATTCAAGCTCCTTTATGACAGGAAATGACAAGAAGCACAAGGTTTTCTGAAGGGACAGGTTTGTTTCTGACCTCGGTGAGCTCAGAGTAAAATATATTCCAAAATAGGTAGACTGCTATTCTCTCCTGAGTAAAGGCAAAGATCAACTGAAGCATGGAAAACTGTGTTTAATGAACACCAAAGCAGCTCAGTTTTCCCCATGGATGTGCATAAATGGCTTTAGGAGTCTGACTTTCTGCCTGACATTTAAAAAGAAAAGTGCATTTGTCCTTATGTATGGCCATTCTCTTCTTCCAAGCCAACCTCGAGCAGCAGTTTGTTGTGGTTGTCTCAGCAGCCCTGAATAATACTACAGCAGCCCAGTTCAATATTATACCCACTAGTCAGCTCCTAAAGAAAACTTTTCACCATGTGTGCCTTGAACAGGACATGACTCATGGGTATATGGCACCTACCACACAGGCATCCTGACGAGCCCACAGCATATCAACTTTTCCCACTGTTCAAAACCATGTGCTAGCAAGTTCCCAGAGTCTGATTTGTTCTTTCTTTGGGTGGTCATTTCTTTAATAATCCTGAGCTCCAGTAATTAGGTCAGACTGGCCTGAACTTTGTGCATGAGTGAGACAGAGAAGATGTTACTGTGTTGTTTCAATATGGAGAGTGGACTTAATTATCCCTTCTCATCTTCAGCTCATGCAGGAAGCCTTTTTTTCGTATTTATTTAGCCAGAAACAGCACAGACGTTTTTATGGGCTTGCTGCAAAAAATCTCTCAGCAGCAGTCCTGAATATTCTATGATAATGGTGTCTGTGGTGCTTCTATCTCAATACACATGCCAAGGCAGCTTGCTGCCTCCCAAGAGAATTAGGGTCAGGCATTGCCCCTTTATAATGGTGAGCAAATATGGATTTTAATGTGAACATATTTAGGCAAAGGTAAGCAGTAAGGAAAAAAAAACTGTTCATGTATTGGTTGTAGCATATGCCGAAGGTGGGAGAAAAGTAATGGCAGCTTACTTCACTGAGATGTTAATACATCAGGTGGGGACAGAACTTTTACTGATGTATATTCACCCACACTAGAACCCAAATGTTGGTAAAGGTTCAAACAAAATGTGGTGGAATCTATAGCTGCATCTTGGATCCCATGGCAAAACAGTGGCCTGATCCAATATTCAATGCCAGCCAAACTTCTTTTGGCTTCCAGGCAGTCAGAACCTGAAGGCCAGAATTTAACAGAACATTTTAAAAAGGCTGGCCTTTTAATTTTTTTTTTCCCCCGCAAAAAAGCAGCAGGAGGGAATTAGGATGCAGATGAAAAAATGAATTGTGAAGTACAACTTTAAGGTAGTACTTGGGCCATGGCAAAAAGGTATTAAAATTGTGCATGCATACACTAGGAAATGTACATTGGACTTATCTCCAAGAGAGAAGACCACTAGTAAATGTAAATGCTATTATTTGTTGTCTAGTGGTGCATTAAATCATAAGCAAATCTTTACTCTTTTAAGCTACTTTTGACAAAGAGATGTTGCTTTGGTTGTCAAAAAGTTAGTGGAAGAACTGTTTCAGGACATGTTGAGATTCTGGAAAAACAAAGCTTTTCTTTGCAGCTCAGTTTCTCCTGATCTTAGATTTATACTTTTATTTCAGGAGTCTAGGCTTTCTTGAAGGCTTTTTCCACCTGAGGAGAGATGTTCCTGTCTTAGTGTCAGCTTTGATTCAGAAGTTAATACTGCATGGATTCAGGAAGCTGTGACCTTTCCCACCAGCTGGTCATCTATCATTTCATTACAGTAAGGTTTCCAAATTGACATGTTCTGGCTAATTCTTCTAATGCAGCTGTATAGCTATCTGGTATCTCATCAGGCAACTGTGCATGCTGTCTCAACTGATAATGCTCTGTGGTACTATTAGCAGATGGCAGAACATGACCTACCTGTGAAATCTGACTCACAGTGATCTTCTAACAGTGCCTGTTTTCTCAGGCAATGTCTTGAGATATACTTTTATCTTCTTGGTCCAGCATTGCAATTGTGTTTTATTTTTCATAGAAATATAGGAAGGTATCACATTGCTGGTATTTGGCCTTGTAACTGCTAGTGACTAGCCAAGAAATGAAGATTTGCTGTTAATATTAATTCCTAGCATTTCTTCAAATGAGGTCGTAATTAAATTTGATATATAATTTTTTAAATAGGGGCACAGGAGCTATTTTAAATTTAACAACTGTGGTATCTTTTCTTCCTATATTTCTCATTAATCTTCATGTGCTTAATTAGTTGCTGTTCTTCAGTGGTAATGTTTGACTAAAGTAGAATGAGACTAATGAAATCTCTCGGGTTGCTACTGCTGAAAGGAAAAGGACTAAATGCTAGAAGGACACCAAGCGTGGTTCATAGGTTAGCCTCCTTTAAAATATATATTAAAAAAAAAAAGGTTAAAGATAGAAGACAGAGTAACATGCTTTCAAAATTTTCTTGTGACCCATTCCACAGGAAATGATTCTCTAATTGTGAGCCTTACTTTGCAGGGCAAGTATAGGGAACACCATGTGCAGGCTGTAAGTCTGTGCATAAAAAGAGTTAATAGGACAAGTTCATATCTTCTTTGAAAGCCTGGCATGCAGCTTAGCAAATATCAGCAAACCAAGATCAAAGTGTATTAAATCCCAACCCTAGGATAGGCAAAATAGGTTACAGTTTTGAAATTAGAAGCAGAAAAAGAAAGAATTATGTATGACATGTCACCACATAGCTGGGCAGAACTCTAAGAAAAAATCTGGTGCTAGCAGAGAGATTACCCATACCTGCAGTTGGATTTGGGCTAGGTCCTACATTTCCTCCTGCCTGAGAACAGTGTTTAAAATCTTTAATTTGCTTTTTCAGAAGACCACGTCTGTGGCTTGCTTCATGCTTAGCCAGAGTATGACAGTTATCATGGTGTAGTTTAAGGGCTTATACTGAATATTTGCTTATGTGAGACCTGATACAAGCTCTTTGTTCATTGTTTGGAAGCAAGAATTAGATTTTGTCTTTTCGCTAGCATATGGCATTAGTGGTCACTATTGCAGAGCTCCTTCCATGCTGTGATAACAGTATGATAGATACTATCATCTATATGTCTTCAGAAGAATAGGAAATAATGAGCCAGATTTGCTTCTGTTCTGGTTCTATTGAAGTTGGAGAAATTATACCAGGAGGAAGTTCAGCCTCATGCATATTAATTGAGCTTTTTTTCAGTTCAGTGCTTTGTATTGCTTTAATTTTTAAATTATAGCCATAAATTGTGCCTAGAAATGCTATATCAATATTGCTGAGCACGCAGCCTCTTGGGCTCAGTTCTTACTGCAGCAGACTGCTTCTTGTAAGGTACCCTTGGACTTGTTTTTGAAAAACTCCTCATTAAGACAACACCATTTGCAACTGGTGTGGTTATTTGCTAACTCTGATGTGTACCACATTTCAGTGCCTGATGAGACCTGTACTTCTTAAATGAAGAGTAATGTGGCAGGAGAACAGGAAGCATATGTCTGTCTAAAGAGATTCAGGCCTTGTCACAGTGTGAAGACTACATGTCCTCAGGCAGGTAATTTCAAGTGAGATTCATTGCCCCAAGGGACCAGGTAAACAGATGTTAAGAGGCTTTGATTTGGATTGGTTTCTCTAGAAATGCCTGCCTACCTGGGCTGACCTGTATATCTTACTCTGCTTCTCTTTTTCTCATATGCAAGAAAAACAGCTGGGAAGGAGAAAAGGGGAGGTAGCATGGCTAGAAGCTCGAAGGTACCCAGCAGTTGGCTGTGAGGCATTGGGAGTAAGGACACAAAAAGCGACTTGTTGAATTAGATATGAACTTCAGTGGCTATTCAACCCAATGCTTATGAAATATTCCCCAGTTCCTGGACTAAAAGATCTAATTTTTCCTGTGAAAGAGTCTATATTTTTAATCTGACTTTGATCAGATAAAATTAGGCAAAATTAATGTCACAGTATCATATTCCTTGTTTGTAATTGATCTGTTTTCTATTAGATTGCTTACTGTTTTTACTGAATGTACGTTTACAGTAATGAACCTGAAAGCTGAAACAGATGATAACACGGTAATTGTTTTTTAGGTCTGTAATAATTCATGAGTATTGCCTACAAAGCAGCTTTTTGATGGTCTTCAGGAGTAAACACATTAAAACCAGGTACTTGTAAGCTCTTTACAACCTATTAGCATAATAACATCCTGTAAAATAAACATCTTCATGATCTAAGAACATCTGATGTTGGTCCATTAACTGCCTTCATCTTCAGTTCAAATTGCCAGTGGTCTCCATATCCGAGCATCATTTAGTATTACAGCTGAGGAATCTCCTGCTGTTTTATGGAAGTGACCAGGATCAAATAATATACTAGAGTTTTAGAGTTCTTTTCTTTAAAAAAACATTATGTCCTGTGTGAATGGGAAATTGACAAAAGTTGCTGTTTGCCAAGTTATATTTTGATATAATTTTATGTAATAAGCATATCTTCAAAGACTTAATTTTGTCATTAGCAGTTGTTAATTGCTTGGTATGAAAAGGAAACAAGTAATACATGAGAGATATAATTTTCCTTTCATTTATTTATTGAAGTATCAAGAGTTACATTTGACAATGGTGTTATGATACACATCTGTTTCTCTGTTTCTGTTCAAATTAGAATGGCTTTAATGATACCTCAAGAATTAGAAAAGCAATTGCTTGACTAAACTGAGGGAATTCCCTACAAATGAGTGCATTTTGTGTATAAAAGAATTGTTTAATCTAGGAATTATTGTATAATTAGTTACATTATGTAAATGAAAATTAGATATCTTTGTTTCCAACACCTTCTTGTCATCCTATAGAACTACAGAGAGCTCTGACTGGTTTTCAATGAACATCAGAATTATTATTTTGTAGGTAATGTCCAGCTCTGACAGTGTACAGAATTGGTCTTTAAAGATACTGAAAGTTTAAAAGGTGTCTGTGTTAAAAACAAGTCCAAAGTATTAGTTTAAAAATAGAGAAGTATTAAGACTTTCCTATTGTGTAGCTTTAACTAATGAGATGTAAACATATTATGGGTAATGTGGAAGGAGCAATTTAAAAGTTTCTATTTTTTTTTTTTTTTTTTTTCCCCATGGTACAATCTTAACTCATTGGCTTCACTATCTGGAAATGCAATCATTACTTTATGAAGATAATGATTCCTTATGTGGCTTACACCTCTGTACCTGGCAATTGGTATTACATTTTAAGGATATTATCACATTTGGTTAGAAAAGTAAAGCACAGGTTTCAGAAAGTCTCACTGCCCTCAGTGCCAGTGTAACCCCGTGTTCGCCAGTCTAACCCCATGTTTGCCAGTCCTCCTGAATGAGAAGACCTCCATACTTTATGAAAGTTTCTATTGTACTTCGTGGCAGAATTACAGTGAAGAAAAAGCTAAGGAAAACCTATTTCTGTCTCCAAAGCTGTAACTTTGGTTTTCAGTCACCAAAATAAATTCCGTCAAAGCCATTGAAAAGGCAACAGGTCCTCAGAGTGGTTGCTTAGCCCTTGGGAGCTTCCTGGGTTTTAGACTAAATGCTGCAGATGGGTACTGGTCCATGATTTTGACAATAGAAACAAAAAACACTGTATGGGAAACATGTTCAATCTCAGCTTTAAAGAGAGCAGAACTGTCCTGAGAATTAGTCCAGGAAATCTGATTGCTGGGCAGAGAGCTGACCTGTTGAAGACACCTGCTCACAAGAGGCTGATGTTTCAGCTACATTGACATCAGTGGATGTCTGGGTTCTCGGCAATGTAGACTCTCTGCCTTTTTAAGTAAATGTATTTGAGAATAGATTAGTTTGCAAGCAGTTGAATTGATTTAATGTGTGTTTACTCTTCAGATATTCACTGTGGCTGTTTACCTCTGCAAGATAAATATTTAAGATTGCATTTGAACCTCACATTAACATTTATGTTCATGTCATTATAGTTTCTTTTTGTGAATGAGATTTACCTATCAGTCTTAAAGCTGTAATAAGAATGAGTCTATTTTTGTAACTTTCAGCTTCTCACAATAATCTGCCATAGGGTTGAATTAATTTTGTGGCATGTTTACTGCTCATTCATCATCAGAGTCACAGCAATGAAACAGTCATCAGGATAGAAAAGCATTGCTATTTTGTGAACAGTGCCAGGCTGACAGGTCTTGCAATGGAAATCCATGTGTTACACAGTGCAGTCACCTATTCCTAGGCAGTGAACACGTATCAGGAAAACTGAACTAAGTGTCTCCAGGACCAAAAGCATGACATCTGAACAAGAAATTGGATACAAGAATTTATTTCACTTTGGAGCATAGAAGAGAGAGGGCTCTTGCAATGGCCATAGTTTTCAGATTCCAACAATGCTTTTGCTAGGACCAGAGTACAGACTTTCTCTTTGTTTCCCCCATGATTGTCCAAGTAGTGACTTTGTCAGGACTCTTACATGTGCCTGGTTTGTGTCAGTGATTTATGGGGGGGGAGAGAGGGGAGAATTCCTCCACCATCTTTCTGATTGCTGATGTACAAAAATATCCCCAGTAACTGGAGCAGTTATCTTATGGGTTATCTTTCCCAGATAAGATTAGCCTCCAATCACCGATTTTCACCTTTGAATTATGTTCATAAGTGTATCTGACAGTAGCTGTGTCACTACAGAGCCTGGTTTCTTCCAGACTCTCTCTTACTGAAGAAATCAGAAATTCCCATGTGTCCAAACTACCTTTTCCTTTCTCTGTTCTCTAAGGACTGATGCAACTTCATATTTGGTTAGACCTCGAGTTGAAATACTTGATGATAAATCTAGAGCTTTGTCAAATGACTTCAGAGCTTTTCCACTGCATAGTGAGTTTTATTGTGAGAATTTTCGATTTTGCTTTTCAGATACTGTTAAGTTACATCAATTGGAAGTAGCATGGTTATGTAATGCCATGCATTCAAATACCAAGGTATGCAATCGAATCCCTTCTGTTTTTGTAAGGATAAAGTCTTTCTTCTTTTTTCCCGTTTTGCCATTTAACACTTGAAAATGATTTCATAGATAAGTGCAGCTATATTTTTTCTAAGAAGTAAGAATGTAATTAGCTGAAAAATCTGAGCATATAAGGAAGCAGATTCTGAAGTTATAAGAAAATTAATGCTATGAATATTTTTAAGCCATTTTTTGTGCACTATGTGTACTTTAGTACTTGATTTTTTTAATTATTTTTGTGCAGAGGGAATAAATGTGCATTCAATAAATCTGGAAATTATTTCCCAATAGTTTTCTTAGAGTCTTTTGTTTGTTTTTAGATCCACAGAAATACCTAATGCATCAATTATTTAGGAATGAAACATATGATCTATCAGGGAAATGTGACAGGGAAAAAAAAAAACAAATTAGTCCAGCCTGCACAGGACTGTAGCCAACTCTTTCGTATGAGACTACTGTTGACCACTTTATATTTTAGAAAATAATATACTTGAGAATAATTTTGGGTAAATAGTTCTGAACTGCATGGTGCTAAAATACAACAGACCTTATGGGAGCTATCAAATTATTTATTGAAGAAGAAACACTTTTTTTTGTTGTTGTGGAATTCAAAGAAACAGATGTCAAGACATGCTGGGCTGCTCAGTTTACCCTCTCTCATAGTAACAGCCAGCAGTATGAGTATTTGCATGTAGTTCAGCTTGACTCCAGCTAGAACTTGTTAAATGGTATACAGTGTCCTGGTGTGTCTGGAAATCAGTGCAGGATGCAACCAACTTTCTTAATTTGAGTTTATACACCTTTATATAGAAACTAAATAATATTCTATGTTTTCTACAGCACAGAGCACATCTCTGGTATCTTGAAAAGGACAGCTAACAGTGAAGGCAAAGATATCTGTGAAAAGTACTCTTTATGTTGAGCTTTATATCATGTGTGATACAATCTAAATATGCTATTCTGCCTCTTTGCAACACAGATCAAATGCTGTATCTTGAGTAAGGACAGATAATTGTTGCTCTTAAGAGATAGATGGAGATGGTTTAAGGCTGGACTTTTGGCATCAGAAAGATCACTCACATAACCAGGTTTAATCTCTTATCATTCTGAGAGACTATGGAAGCTAGACATCTTGATAAAAAAAGCTGATTGCCAGACCTTTTAGGTACAAGATAAGCCTTATTTCATAAAAAGGAATAAGATAATATATTCAGAACAATAGATAAAGATACATTTAGAAGAATAGATACTGCTTGGATTGAGTAATGTGAGCTTGTTTGATCTATATCTTGAAGTGTGCAATTTTCCGGCACTGATTGCAGGGCAGAACTGTCCTTCTTTTCTGTTGCTTGTGTGAGAAGTAAGTACTTGAATGAGAAGGAACTTGCCAGTGTAGTGTTGGTACAGGGTGTATGGCTGTCAGCTTAGGAATGATCCTGCTACTGTGCAGATGTCTTGAGTGACCGTTTCCCTCCATTGGCATTAGTGAGAGAGAATTCTGGAGTTGGTCCATTAAATCTGTGAATATAAATCTTAATGACTGACATAACCACATTTCTCTGGAAAGCATCTGCAGCTAGGCAGCAATTAGGCCCAGGATGGGAGCAATGACATGATTAAAGTTAAGCACATGCTTATGATATTACTGTGAACAAAGAACTTAACGCTACTACATCACTTTCCTGAGCTTGAGCTAAATAAACAGTAGATGAAGTGTCAACAACATATCCACTTCTGGATTTTAAGTGGAACACGAAATCCTACCTGTCCATGCTGTACTGCTTTATAGATATAACTGTACCAGTAGGATGGTAAGAAAGGGAAAAACAAAGCTCTGCAGAGAGTTGTTACCTCCTGCCTATTATCTCAGGGTGATGTTTTGGTGTTGAATGGTTGATATTTTAGTCATATTTGGAAACATTTAGGCAAAGTTTTGCAGCCACAAAAGTGGCCAAGAGCTGTCTTGTCTTCCATAGCTAAGTGATAAGACTTGTCAGATCAAAATCAATTGCAGTAGATAGAAGTGCAGGAAATATTACTATATCCATAGCATTTGCATGGTAATGGATGCTGTGATTCACAGATTAAGAATTTTTTTTTTTCCGCAGTTTCCTATAAAATTAAAAATCAGTAAGGAAAACCAATCTCTTGCGACGAATAAACACTGGATTTCAATTCTCTACTTGGTATATATGTTAAAGTTTTTTGTAAGCCAAGTACTTTGTAAAACATTGGATTTTTCTTTTCCCATCAAACATATAAAGTTTTGAACATCTCCAAAACATGTTTAAAAGAGATGACTATGTCCGGACTAAACTGTATTTATATTGTTTGCTCAAATGTCTTGCAGTAAAACATGCATAAAAATGAATTTTAGTATAATACTATAATATTCATGGAGTTGCTGTAGGACCTTTGCCTAATACAAACTTTGTATGCTGTAGTTACAGAAGTGTAGAAACTTTATGCTGTATATGAAAGTAACTTTGAATATTGATTTCAACAGCAGAGACTTGTAATGAAATAATATAGTGGAGCAATGTGAAAATTAATTTAAAATCTAGCTCAATTATTCAGATATACAGCAGTAAAGAATCCCATTATAGGGCTAAGAAAACAAATGGCAAGATTTATCTTGGAGTGTACCAATATAACATTAAAGAAGATATTGGTGTCAAACACAGAAAGGCACTGACAAGTAAAATATTTCCATGGCAGTGTATATTTGAAAAGAATGCCAAATTAGATTGTGTTTCGACTCCACTGGTAATACATTTTATACTTTCTAGACCTTTGATTCCCAGCTGATATCCCATGTTCAGTGAAATGCTCTCAGTGCTGACCTTTCAGCAAATACAATTCTACTATAATTCACATTTTATGCAATACAAACATTCATTTATTGCTATTAATTCCTAAAACAGTGTATAGAGAATATGAAAAAGATGAACTGTATTCTGGGTAAGATGATAGAAATCACATAGACAAGACTGGGAGACGTTATTGCTTTATATCACAAGATTTATTGTACACTTCTCTACACAATGTACATTAAACAAAATTAGTATTAGTGAATCAGTGGTGGCAGACAAATGTGGCATAATTATGAACTACAAATAGTAGCACAGTCCTTTGTTACTTATGCATTTAAGTCATTAATAATATAAGTCATACACTGGGATGTGGGCGCTGAAAGTACTTTAGGAAATTATAGTACATAATTACATCTTCTCTCCTTTTGGTATTTTTTTTCCCGCCTGTTTTGAATATTTTATTAGTTTTAGCTCTTTACAGATATTAAATATTAGTAGTGCTTTGATCCTGTAGCCAACTCTTACTAAGTACAATGGTCTGGGTATTTTGCCGGTGAGAACTGGTACAACTTCATGGATTTTTCTACACCTTTCCCATATGACAGGAGTCTGTTTCTTTGCACTTGCTGAGAATCTGACAGTGTAAGACTTGCCATTGAACTGAAGCTGGGAGAAATATTGAACTTTGTAGGTTTTGTCATTTCTGTGAAGTCTATGGTAGAACTGATAGTCTGCATGGGAAATGCTGATCCTCTGGGGAAGGCACCACAGAGCAAAGGTTTGTCTTTTTGCATTTTCATTCCTGAGCTGGAGTTAGCAGGATGTAGCCTGGAGGGCTGCCTGGGGGAAGGAGTCCCTTGATGTGACTCAGTGTGACAGACTGAAGTTATTCAGGCATACCCTGCTTCCTGTCTTGGTGAAATTTTCTGTTGGACTGTGCCTTTCCAGGGCAGGTAACATCCTGCCACACTGGCACAGACAGCTTTGTTTTTCTTAGCCAGGTGACCATCATTTAGGGATTTTGAATTCTCATTTAACTGTAGTGTGGGGAAGGGACTCTCAGCTGCATGGAAGAAGACAGCATGCAGAAGAGAGAAGACTGTGTGTGAATAGTGGTGTGTGTAAATATAGTGATTGTCAGGGGATGACTTCTGAGAGCAATGCTGCAGTGCCACTCCATGGCACTGGTAGGAGGTAGAGGTAGAACTGATAACCAAATGACCTATTACTGCATATATGAGTTGAACATAAAGGTAAAAAGGGACTGAGGAGCTGAATACTGAAAACTTGCACTAAACAACATCAAAACATATTACAAGGGCCAAAAGTACTTAGTTGAGATACAGATTGCATAAGATAATGGCAAATGTTAGATGCATTTGTTGCTGAGTTGATGTGCAGCACTGCAGGGTAGTTACTGCAGGACCAGTTCAGCATAAGCAATGTGTGAAGTGAGGGAAACTGATGACCAGTTTGTACAAAGGCTCTCTGTAGGGTTCACTGGAGGTTCAGAATGACTTCTGTCTAAAGGGCAATGTCCTTATCTTAGTGAAGCCAGTGGCAAAACTCCCATTTTCCTCTCCAGATGACAGCCGGAGAAAAGGACTTCAGGCATCAGTTTTCTGCTGGAGCCACAAGTTCATTTCTGTTAATGTAGTGAAGATCACCTGGCATTAATATTTTCTTCTTCCACCTGACATGCCCTCAAAGTCTACAGGTTGCTAGAGAGAAGTTGCTTGAGGTGCTGTGCAAAGTTCAGCCAATTTTGGACTGATATGTTGAGCACTAACATGAGATGTCTTGATTTTTGGCTGAGTATTGCTAACACATTTGTTCCACTCTGCTCAGGCCCAGTTGCACAACTGAATTGTGGCCTGAGGAGGAAAGCAGTGAGGGACAACTGTCATACTGGAAAAGCAGTAATACTAAGACATACATAGTTTTAATAGATTCAAGTTTTCAAGTAAAAAGTGTGCCCAGTAATGATTTAAGACTCAATTTCATGCAGCTCCTCCTTAGTTCCATGAACTTTTCAGTGTGCAAAGCTTTGTCTGGTATGCAAAGCAGTTGTATTTGCTCAAAGCAGATCTCAGGTGAAAGGTTTATTTTGTACCAGTTTAACATTTTCTTAGTCATTAGTTGATGCAATTTTATTAATTTTTATGTTGACTGGGTTTTAAGTGCAAATTTAACACCTTTAGCAAAATTACCAAACAGCCAAATAGCAGCAGAATTAGTCCAGATGAATGAGAAAAGCAAATTGGTGGGAAGATCATCACCTGCAAAACTGTAAAGTAACAGAGCATCAAAATCCAACTTAATTACTGTTTAACAATTATTATTAACAATAATAATTAATTTATCTAACACACATTATAACAGTTTGTATCTTGGATAAAACCATTAGCTTATTTCTAAGTGTTTCTGTGTATTCTCAAATACAGTAAGTGGTTAATAGTGCAGGTAGCTGAGGACAACACAGGAATCTGTTGAGTTACCAGCATGCAATAGAAAGGCAATCCCTGCACAGCTTTTTTGCTGAGTACTTCCCTGCTATCAGTTTTCAAACAGGTAAATTTTCCATTAGCAATAAACTAAAAGAGAGCTCAAAATCCTCAAATCTTTAAACTGACCTTGGAAACCATTACAAAATAATACTAAGTGTCTAGGTCTTGATCCTGCTTTCATGTCTATTTTAATTTGGATTATTGTCCATGTATAGAGATCACTTGAACCTACATATCCCTTATGGCCATGAGGATTGGAACTAATATCCCATCACAGGGCATAATTAGACATGAAGCCTAATTTATCTGTGTGGAGGTTAATCTAGGTTAACCATCATGGTGCTAGGGGAATACTCAGTATAATGGGGGGGATGCTTCTGTCAAATAACATTTATCAGATAACTTTAACTCTGAGAAGTAATAATGAAGTATAACTCATAGGTCATTTTAAGGAAAAACACTGTAATTGTACTGTAAAATAGGTACTGTGTGACTCTGTGCAGAGACAGAGTTAGTGGTGCATCCAGTGCAACAATTTCCGTATGTAAATAAGTTATTGGATATATCCAAAATGACTTAAACTCACATTGAAGGAAAAAAACCTCTTGCCTTTGAATCAGAACAGACAGATTTGAACTAGCATTAAAATAATTTACTTTAAAAAGCCATAAGCCCAAGCACAGATGGAAGTTCTTTTTTTACTGGTTGGGATGTTCACTTGATGGGACTGAATGGGTTGAGGATTAGTCATATCCTGTTACAATAATTGGACATACAGAGTGTGAGTGTATGTGTATATATATATATATATATTTTCAATTAGACGTATATGTAGATTTTTCCACATGTTGCTAGAAGGATAAATTTTAAGAACTCTGGATTTACTCTGGAAAGCCAAAGTATCCAAAGGCAAGTTTTGAAGGGCCTTGATCTGAGAACATGTTGATGCCTGAATCACCAGACTGAAAAAGGTAAAAAGGTCTCATTAAGCTTTGGAGTTTTGGAAACTGGGACAACAGTGCTCTATTTTCAGACCTAACAGGAGATATAGTGAGGACTGCTATAATAAAGTGTAATAGTGAGATTAATATTTTGCTACATTTTACTTCATTTTAAAATACAGTATAATAAAAACTGCTTCCTGAGAAAGAAGAATGCAAATAGGTTTGGAGTGTATTAGCACACTGCTTTGCATATTAGGGGACTATGTTATTTATATGGATTGAATTCACCCAAAGATTTTTCTGATTGTTCATAGTACTTGAACTACTGCACAGCCCAATTAAATTGAAACCTAGGAGGTCAGTAACACTGTTGGACGATTACATTACCCTTCACTAAACCTCAAAGACTAAGACAAAGAAGCTCTTCCAAAGATATGTGGGTCATAGGGATAAAGTGCTTAAGCAAGTCATTCAGTGTGCAAGTTTATGAGATTAGCAAGTCTTTATCTGAAATTATTTTGTAAAGGGAACCCCAGTCCAGGGTGAGCATTGGAAGGTGCTGTGTGCTAACCGGAGGGCAGGATCATCATTAGCTGTGGTCCTCATCTGTGCTCTACCAATGCTGGCTGAATCCTGTAGTCAGCCTACCCCTGAGAATTTAAAACTTCCATTTTAATTATGTTTAATATTTTGCTACTGTAGATCTAGCTATATAAGTTATTTAAAAGGCAGAAAGCTTTTCCTTAGTAATTAATGACAGGTTTGTTAGTTACTGTAACGGCCTGAGGCTTTACTTTTCTTGTATAGTTCTGTAACGGTCTTGTGATTACCTAATATAACAACCAGCCTCTATGGTTTTATAAAATTATAATCGATGATTTATACCAGCAGCACTTGAAGGGGTGATGCAGCAGTAGAGCTGGATATATCTACTGTCACTGAGAAAACAGCCTGGGGAGGGGAGAGCAGCAGCCTGTTGGCAGTTTTTTACTACTCAGGAAATACTATGAGTTACTAAGATCATTGGGGCTAACCAATTTTATGTCCAGCATTAGTCAGCATGCCTGAGAGATTATAGAGATATTTTGAGTAGGCAGAATACCCAGGTGGTATTGGTGATAATAAAAAGCCTTTACACAAAAGCCTTTCACCTTATTTCTTCCATTGTCCTCTTGGTAAGGGAATACTCTTCTTTTATTAAGTGTCCTGAGGATGTTCCTGTGGAGGAACTGCCCTCCTAGATCATCATGACACTAGGTGTCTGATCCTTAACTGGAGACTTCTCTATCAGGTGTTAGAGAGTCACTCTTGCAGGGTCTCATTGAAAGATCTTGGGTTTCTCAAATTGTAGAGAAGTGTAGTTCATCTGTCAAAGCTCAGCAGTGAAAGTAGTATTACACTGCTCAGCTGATGGGTCTTTCAGTATTGTATGAGTTATTTGATATTTTTACCCCTTGATCTTAGCTTTTTGATTGCAACTAAACTGGAGCCTATTTCCTAGAGCTTGAAGCCTCTGCTCTCTATACTT
This sequence comes from Urocolius indicus, assembly GCA_013401255.1. Lineage (NCBI taxonomy): Eukaryota > Metazoa > Chordata > Aves > Coliiformes > Coliidae > Urocolius > Urocolius indicus. The sequence continues at coordinate 276,176 of WBNH01005169.1, read as the reverse complement.
GCTGCCAATATTAAAACAATGTTCAGAGTTCCAGGAACCTGGAATGTGCATTTTCGGTCTATATACATGAGAATTAATTCTTACATTTTAATTTCTTACTTGGTATGGTTCAGTCATGTTGTGCTTGTGTCCAGGAACGTCAAGATAGACATACTGGAAGGGCATTTTGTGGTTATGTACCCTTGACTTTCTTTTCAATAATTTGCAAAAACTAAAGACTAAGATTGCCTCAGTGCTTTCTGGGAACCCTAAAGCAGGGTAAAAGCTGTCTATAGAGATTAGAGACCCTGTTACTTGGGAAGCTTTGCAAGGAAGTCATGGAGGGCTGTGTTGAGATACTGGATTGCATGGTGACAGAATCACCCCATTTCTGCCTGTCTTGTAAGCTCCTTGGTGATCACTTTTTTTTTTTTTTTGGTTCATTTTTTTTCAAACAAAAAGGTCTGACAAGATGTTTCCTACAAATATCTTTTAGGCCTGGATTATTGTTTTTATCTTCACATTAGCAGTGAAGAGAGATCTGATCTTGCATATGTTTGTAAAAGTTTCATAGATGTGGGAAGCAAAAGGAAAGTTAAAAGTAAAAACCAAACCCAGAATCAATACTGTGATTTTACAGTGCACTGTCTTTCCCTACACAGATGTAAAATTAGGCTTTACGGTCTGGTCTTGGAGATGATCAAAGCTGTTGTGTAATTTTCCAATGTATATGAAGATTTGATGTATCTGCTCTACATTGAAAAGACACTGGAGAGATAAAAATGCATGGAATCCATAATATGCTGTGATCTGCTGATAACCACGACAGAAGTTGCTGTAGTTTTGGCAGGCTTGCTTTGTGACTCATGAGGCACTGAGGAAGCAGTGTATCTGCATATGATTCCTTCATGTATTAAGTGAACTAGAGAGAAGCTTTGAAAAGGTGAAACTTATGAGCCTTGGGAACCTTTGCCATCTGTACTTTCTTCCCACCCGTGATGTGTGCTGAGGTGCAGGTAGAGGGAGGTACATGTACCTATGTACATAGACACAGACCTACCTTTGCTTATGGATTCTGGAAATGAATGTGCATGACTCATTGTCTGTGTGAGAGAATGAGTCTTGCTCGCATGGTTTTAGTTGGAAGTTAGACTTTTAAAAACTTGATGGACCTTAAAGAGCAACTCCTTTAACATTTAAATTTTGCTACCCCATGTGTCTTACTTTGAGGATGATTCAGGCTGCTTCAGGAATAAATGAGGGGTGCGTGAGAACAAGCCGTAAGAATTATGTTATCCTGATCTTTTGCTCCTGACAACCTTGCTGATGTGCAGTGAAATATAAAGGGTTTAGAGCATGATTCACTATTAAACATTAAAGAGAAAAAGTTCAGCTATTCATAAATTAATGTTAAATCTGTTTTCTGCAGCCAGTGTAAGGCTGGTGATAGCTCACTCGCCTGTACTTAGTAAAGAGCAATGCTCTCTAAAGAATCACATCCCATCGTTTCTGCTGACAGCTATTAAGAAAAATATTTAAAATACCTCTTAAAATTGTATATGTAATTCTTGTTGAAGTGACATTGCATTCTTTTCATTCAGTCATCACTCTGTGCTGGGACGGGAGTTTGTGACACACTAATTAACTCTGATTTAGCACAACCATTATTTTTGGAGTTAATGGTTAGTGAACATTGTCTAATATTACATAACCATTAATATGACTAAGGTAAAAAATGAGTTAAGTAAAATGGGAGGAAAGTTAACATGGCAGTTTGGAAATATGAATAGGATTTTGAGTTTCTCAGCATAAAGTCAAATAAAATATCTGCACCATCCTTCTTTAGAAAATAAGGCAGGAGAATAGACAATTCCTGACTTATTAAAAGGTTCAGTTTAGCGTGACATTCATTCCTGTGCAGAAGGACAGCTCCAGCTTTGTACATGATACAAGCCTCCTATTGCCTTAGTCCTAAGTACTAGGGAAGTGAATTTTTCCCAAAGAGTCTGAGCCCTGAAGTCAAAGCTTTCAGTGAATGAAGGATCTGCCCTACTTCCCCTGTCTGGATCTGACATGAACTGTTCTCTCAAGATAATGCAAATGGGTGCTGTGCATAGGATGAACAGTTTCTCCAGCCTTTGTATTGCCATAGATGAGCTACCAAGTCCTGTCATGGGTCCTGGGTGAAACAAAAGCATGTTTCAAGTCAGAACTTTTCTTTTCTTTCTTTCCTTCTCTTTTTGTTGCTGTGCCAGCCCTGAGCTCCTGAGAGCTACTCTGGCATTGTGTTACCACTGGACCTTTCCCATATCCTGAGACTGCAGGGAGGAGAGGCAGAGAGTGACATATGCTGGCTAGGAGATGATCTGTGAGCCCTGGATCAGTATGGGCAGAACCACCTGTGGAGCCCAGAAGAAAGGCTCTTAAAAAGGGCCAGGAGACTGGGGCTGGGATTTGAGGGAGTAGAGAAAATGCTAAGAACAAAATTGGCACACAAAAATCAAGCCAAACTAAACTATCTTTTAAACTAAATCAAGCTGAATTATCTTTCTTATTTTGCTTTATATGCAGTGAGTTGTCTGAGAACTAATACCACAACACAAAAAATTGGCCCTCTCCTATTTCCCTGACTTCCATAAGCTACAACTTTCTGCAATTTTTCTACACAAGTAGAAAAAAGCAGTCAGGTGGCCCATTGAACCAAAGACTCTCTACCTTCACGTATCAACACAGCAAAGCAGGACAGCATGGAATAAAGGTGACACTCTCACAAGAAAGATCCAATAATGTTTTGGGGAAAAAGATTTAAAATGTTCTTTTAATCATAAGTCTTGTTGATTGGTATTTTTCTCCATTTATGAGGAATATTTTGCCTGCAGGGAAGCGCTTTGCTTGCCTGCATTCATGTAAGAAGATTAATCTCCCAAAGTTCATGACTAAAAACTCATCTGTTTTCATCTTTCTTCCTCACCTTGAACATGTAATCTGATGAGTGACTTCTGTGTAACTGTATAGATGGATTTTGACTTTGGCTGAACTGAGCTTAAAGCTAATCTCCATCTAGCAGTAGGTGGAAACACATCTGAGGTGGTATGTTTGTCAGCGGGAGTTATAAACTGTTTATGTGCCAGCACATAGACATTTCTGTAAGTTATACAGAGGGGGAGAGCTCTGCTAACATAATAGGACTCTCTGCAGGAACATCTTTGACCAGTACACCAAGACTTCAGTTCAAGAAGAACACATCAGAGGGATTTCTGACAGCTGTGGAGTGGGTTACGTGGTGTTAGTTCCCTGATTCACCCATTGTTAATGCATCATCCTGGCATGGAGTAGGGCATAAGCTGTTATGTGAGAGGAGAAGCCTGTGTTCGGTTTGACAGTGCACTTTGGGATGTTTCTTTGGAAGAGGCTGTGTGAAAGTCCTTATAGCTTGTCAGTTCAGTTGTCCCCAGTGCATCACCCTGAAACAAAAGGGAAGCAGGCAGTGAGGGTTAATCCAGTGCTGGCCATCTATCTCTGCCAGGGCAAGCAGCTTTACTGCTCCCGTGGAATCACATTATTCTGAATATCATGGTCACAGAGTACTCTGGTGTTACCTTTGCCTGTACTTGCCTTTTAATGATTAGGAAGAGCTCCAAAAGAGGAGTAGGAAAGAGGAAGGAGTTCAGTCCTGAAATGTTACCATACCAGCATGCAGGTTCTTCAATATTCAATGGTAAAACTTGAAAACTTAGGAGGCACATTTATTGCATTTAAAAAAAGACATCCAGCATCAATTCCTAAAAGACTCTATAATCTAAGGAATATGTGTTTACTGTGTTCCAGCAGGGGTCCAATTTTCTGTGTTAAATATTCAAACAGGTATGTTACAAAAAATTCTCTAAAAATACTGGTAAAAGTTTGATTACCATGAAGCTTTACAAGGGATTTTGAGTTAACCACTCAAACTAATTAAGTGAAATTATCCTAATTTGTTTATTATGTTAATGATCTGAATTAATTTGTAGTAATTTAGCATGTATAACTAAAGATTTATTATGTTTCCTACTAAATGACTTAAGAGCTATAAATCCCATGGTTAAATGTAATTAGCGGAGACATATTTATCGAAAGGGATAATTACATCTGATAAAAGTTCTTCAGTTAGGCTTAATTAAAACAGATTATTCCCCCATAAATGAAAAGTAAATATGGTAATTACTGGATAGATATTCATTGCAAAAATTAATATCTCAGTATTTCTGCTTTCTAAAGGGGTGGGAAACTCAACTATATAACTGATTGCTTCCCAATAAACTGTGATTAATAAGCCCTCCAAAACAGATATTTTTATAGGAATAAACATTTTGCTAACTAAGGACTAAAGAGTAGGCACTAGTCAGAAAAAACAACTATTAACTTTTTTTTAAATTCAAGTGTACTGTTGCTGCTTTGAACTAATGAAGGGCATGCTAGGAAAATGATATTCCAATAAAATTGTCCAATAAAAATTTTCTTCCAATAAAATTGTACTACTTACCTAAGTAGCAAGACTGAAGAAAAACCACACAGTTTCTGTTGGTGATAATATGGACTGTAGTTCTAGGCATACACCAAATTTACAGTGGTTTCTGATGGTAACAGAATTTATTTAATACACATCATTGCACATGAAGAGATTAGACTGTAAATCTGTTTTTTTCATAATTTATAAGTACATTGTGTTAAAAGCATTTTATGCAGGGCCATCACTTGTAAATCACATTGAGCAGAGGAGGCAGAGATGAGAGTAGCAAAAATATATATGTCCAAAACCAGATTCTTTTCTTGGCTGGAATTACTTAATAAAAATATTTGGAGACAGGGAGGGAATAAGTGGTCTCTAACTCTTTGATTCACAGCTACCTGGGTACAAATGAGTGAAAAGAGAGACATTTAAACTCAAACCATTGCTACAGAATGTGGCTTTCTTACTGGAAGAACTAGGACAGAGTGTTTTGGCTGGAGGAAGGGACATTTCATCCTACAGTACTTAAATTTTCTAATTTTACAAATGTGCTACGTGAATTGGCTGCTCTGTGGTGTGTCAGTGAGAACTGCTGCTGTGTCTCCTGGGATCTGTAATTCCGGTACTATGACTCGATATACAACGATTTAAGATTTTGGGGCTGTGTCTATGAAGCATTTCAGATCTTTGCAGTTTGCAAAAGGTCTTGTGGATGGAAATACATGTGTAAGCTCTGACAACTGACATCTGCAGTTGCCTGAGTCCTCTGGCAATATACTCGGGGTTCTATCAGGGAAAGCATCCTAGGAAAATGATGAGTAGAGTAGTTAGGGAGGAGTTACTCATTTTCTGGGCTGCAACCCTACAGCATTTTAAACTCATTTTGAATGTGTCACTTGTTCATGCAGCCAGAAGGTTTGGAAGGAACCGAGTGGTATTTCAGTGACCAGTATGTACATTAAAACATCAGATTTTGGTGACAGGATTGATACTACTTACAAATTTAGACTGAGTTCTGGCATACTAAAACAGGGAAAGAAAGCTAGACTATGTTGAAACCCTTTTTCATAGGTGTCTGAGGCCCTCTTTTCCCCTGTAGGCACTGTGAGCCTTAGATGGGGGCTCAGACCTATGATGTGACAGCAGCCTCACCTCAGTACAGCATCCCCATGTACTTTTCTTCCTCATGTTATTCAAACAAAAGGCTTCACTTTGGGGTTTCTCTGCTGTTGCGCAGCTACAGCTGCATCAAGAAAATCTTTCCAACCTTTAGTTTCAATCCAATCTTTTGCTTCAAAGTAGTGTTTTTTTCACAGAAAAATGTGACCTAACTTTGAAGGTTAAACAAACAAAAGTGAAATAATCCATATAGTGAAGCCAAGGTTATTATTTTTTTTGGTCAAATGAAATGTTCTGGATCAATCCAAAATGAATTTTGCAGAAATCTCTCACCAAGTGCTTCAGTTTGAGCAAGACATGTCCCTTCCATCTCCCTAACATGTTTTTCATTGATCACTACCATAGAGACAACATAGGTTGAAAGTCAGGACCGGGACCAAGAGGTGTGCCTTGTGGTCTAAGGAAGAAAACAAACCAGTTAACCTCACCCACTGATTTCTATAGCTCTTATTTAAGAGCAGATAATGTTTTTTTGCTGATTACTGTGTCTATGCTTGATAATGAGAAAGCTCACGAGAGATGTGGAGGTGAGGCAGTGATGGATTTACTGAAGAAAGACGGAATCAGGGACTGTACCTGGGGCAAAACTATTAAAAGTCTATTCAAAGTAGCTTCTTTTGATTCTTTTTAAGAAAGACTATTGGGTGAGGATCTTGGGAACGAAGCTGTGCAGAGCTTAGAACAGCAGAGGCTTTGAGGTGACACAGACTTTCAGCATAAGGGGCTTGTCGGGGTCCCGGTTGACTGATGCATCAAAGCCCTTTACAAAGGAGGAAGGTGAAAATCTTCAAATATCAAAATAACAGATTTCTTTCCATTCTGAAATGAAATTAATTGAGGCAAAATATTAAATTAGATTAATATGCTAAACTCTTTCCAAACAGAATTGCACAGACCTGATGTTCATATGCTTTTCAGACTCTTCATGATGTTTGTACCTATAACAACTTTACATAGAGCTGAAAGTAAATGATAAATAGTCTTTCTTAGCGGTAAAAAAAAAGTATAAATGAAGAGACATTTCATCCATAATGAGTGAAAACTTCAGCAGACACTCAGTATTTTTTGCCAGTCAAGTTAGTATTGCAGCAAGTTTTAACAATATTGAGAGTACTACAACTTTTTTAACTTTAAAACCATGAAAACATAAATGAGAAAGGTTTATGTTTTTTGCTTTTGCATCAAGAAGACAGTAGAATAAAACAGTTTACTGAGACTGTTATTATCTTTCCTAATATCTGGAAGATTATTCAAAGTGATGTTTTTAAAATAATAACTTGAATTTACTGTGGTTTACAGACTATTGTACAGGACCTTTTGAAATATTGTTTTTGTTGGTGTTCTCTTTAGTGAACAGGCTTTTTTCTACTGCTGTGTGACCTCAGTGATGAACAGATATACCAATGAAAAACCCATTGAGTTGAACTATCAGAGCAAAAATGTCAAAATGTACCTGGAGGAAGTGACTTATTTAGTGGTGAGAGTGGACGTCTTTGTGTTTTTAAATCAGAACTTTCTTTTTTTCTGAAAGAGGCTGTTGTAATTACAAATATATCCTTATAAATAAGATTCCTCTGGGAAACAAGAAAAATATTTTTTTGTTTTATGTTAAAATGCTCAAATTAAAAATGTACCACTCTAGCACTTTTCCCAAACTGAATGGCAAAGACAAGACATTTCAGAATGGTAACTGTTTCTATAAAAATGGAAATGACATTCAACTTATTATCAAGGCCACGTGCTTTGAAGATATCTAATTAAAGCACTCCTGTTTAAATACCTGTACAACACCAACATGTTTTATATTAAAGTTCCCTTAACTTTAAAGGTTTTACCAAAGAGTCTGAAAGAAACTATCAACTTTTCCTGTTGTGTACAGTTAATCACAGTTTATATATAATAATGTCTTACAACCGTACATATAATTTTCTGTATTCATAGGAATGAAGTAACAATCCAAGTCGGTGTAATCTGAGTCTTTTCAGTCTCATACCCTGTTTTTGGCAGTGGTCAATAGCAGACATTCAAGGAAAAAACAAAAAGAGAGCAACTAAAATGGAAATTTTCTGTCTACATATTTTTATAGATTCTGGCAGTTGTGGCTTAGGCAATTTTGTGAGTTAGGCATTATGTTCACATAATCACATATAATATCTTTCTTCCATTAACTTGTCTCATTTTCCTTAGGCTCATTTGAAGGATTGGCAGACATAACATTGTTCAGCAAGGAGATTCAAGAAATAATTCTAGCCTTTGTGAAACGAACTTTCCTTTTGTTTGTTTCACACTGGTTTCTGTCAATGTAATTTTTACCCCCTTCATATTGAGTTTTGAGAAATAGAGCAGAATTATGTTTGGTAGGGTTTATCATAGAAATTTGATCATGCTAGTTTCCTCTTCCCTTGATTTCTATAGTTCTGCTACATCTACTTTGAAAAATGCAACTGGTGTTACCTACAGAGGTGGCACACGTTGGCTTATGTAGTGAAGAAAGATTCTTTCTCTCTTACATTTTAAAATTAACTGTTGTGTTTCTACTAGCCCTTAGCATTCATTACATTAATTTTTTTAACCATTGCTTATAGTCAGAGCATATGTCTAGAGAGCTGTTCACTGTGACTGAGAGCTAAGTGGTTAATTTCGAGATAATCAGTATGTGTGTGTAGATATGCACGTATTTTGAGTTTCATTTGCCGTTCTATTATCCTTTTATGTGCAATATAACTCACAGACAATTTTGATTTTGACTTTGAGTATCTGGAACAGTTTTGTGTATTCAGTGAAATATGTCACCTGAGGATTCACATAGAGTCACAGAGTAATTTAGGTTAGAAAAGATCTTTAAGGTTATGTCCATACATTCTCATAGTACAGTATTTAAGTGTTTGCTAATTCTTTTCTTTAGTGTAGTTTCAGCTACCAGTCAGATTTAATGGACGCAGCTTGTTCTGTGTTCTGGAGAGTCTTTTAAAAATAACTGTCATTTTTTTTTTCATTTATTCCTGTCTTTAATACTCATCTGAACATAAGTGATAAGGTACATGCTACAGTAAGTACTTTGGCAATTTCATATCCAATACTATCTTAGTGCTGGTAACTTGTTACTAGTAATTTTATTCATTTATTCTGAAACTTCTCCTACTGACATTTCAGTTTGACACAATTCCTCAGACATATTTCCTGTATAGAAAAGGGAAAAGAATCTACAAAAAAACCTCTCTGATATCTGAACATCCTTAATCTTTTCCATCAAAAAGCTGATGTAAAGAATGCAGTTAAGACTGTGGGTTTTTTGCCTTATTTTTTATTCTTGCAATGGTTTTATCTTCCTTCAATCTTTCTTTAATAGCTCAATTTCTTATCAGCCCTGCAGACTCTTTGATAGGATTCCTTTTTGACTTGTGGATTTAAGAAGTTTTTCCTATTTAATTTTTGTGTCTTTGGCATGTTGATTGTTCAAAATCATCTCTTTTTCATAGAATGGTAGGGTTGGAAAGGACCTTTAGAGATCATCCAGTCCAGTCCCCCTGTAGAAGCGTGTCCCACCTAGATCAAGTCACACAGGAATGTGTCCAGGTGGGTCTTGAAGACCTCTGAGGAATGAGACTCCACACCCTCCCTGGGCAGCCTGGGACAGGGCTCCCTAACCTTCACTGTAAAATAGTTCTTCCTTATGTTTCAATGGAACTTTTTGTGTTCCATCTTCTTTCCATTACCCCTTGTACCCGTCACTTTATTTGAAACTTTTGAAAGGCTGTGGCAGACATTTATTTTGAACATCTCTCATGGTTTCCTAAATAGCCTCTACGCCACCCATAGAAGTATTTCCCTTTTACCTTCAATTTCTGAATTTCCTAGGAATGATTTTTACATAGCTCTTCTTTTAGAGAGAACTATTACTGTAGATCTAATCTTCCTTATCACATCACTGTCTCAATGACACAGTCAAGAATATTGCTGCTGTTCATCCCATGCATGTTTACTTCAGTTCATAAGAACCCTTCAGAGTAAATATTTTAATTGTTAATATTTTGTCAACTATATGTTGGCTGTTTGCTCTCTCCAATCTCACATACAGAACAAGCAACCTTTCTGGGATATCTAGTTTTGCCTAGGTTTGATTTTGCTCCCTGGACTTCCCTGATGCTCTTCTTGGTCTTGCTGATACCCCAGCTACTTCTCCAAGAATCTGCTGATGTTCCCATGGTCAACTGTAAGATTTATTTATTAACATACATATATATATATATATGTATATGTAAGATATATATATATATATATCTCTTATAGATATGTAACATAGTGTGCATATACCATTAACCTTTTGAAAAACAGTAGGGAATGTTTGAAATATGGCTTGGCGAGGAGTGCCGAAGGTGTACTGACTTCTTGCGTGGAGAAATCTGAGAGGTGTTAGGAATAGTGTTATCTTTAGAATTCTATTTAAAAGCACACAAAACTACATTTTTTTATCTAAGAAAAGGAAAGAAAGATCCTCTTTTCCTGAGCAACTCTACTTGTAAATGAAAAGAGCTTACCCTAATCCCTGCAGCAAATGGTGATGAAAATCAAGAAATCCAACAAGAAAAGGCTTCTCCCTGAAGCAGCACAAGAATCCTCAGGCTAGTTAATTATTCCTTTCTTCAGCAGCTTAAATTACAAAATCTCTTGAATATTCTTGACCTATAGCAGCAGAATATGACTGCTCATCCTCAGTTTTACAGTTCCTTATAGGATGCCCCGTCATCTGACAGCAAAAGGGTCATTGTAAGACACTTAATAGTGCCTGGAGGTTTAATAACCTCTGAGGGGGAAAAATAGCTTGAAGACAATGATCGTTAAAAGTCAGAGCATTTTCATTGACACATTATGCCAGACAAGACTGGACTATGGCTGTTATTGAATTATCATTATATGGGAAGTAGCAATGAATTGACCTTGTGAACTTATTTTTTAAGAAATATTTTACTTTCAATGTCCATTTTCCTTCTTATTGGGTACACAGAGAAGCTTTCTGAAACTTGCTAGTTTATTTCTTATGTAATAATAATATGGCAAGCATAATAGAATTTTATGAAATATCCTATTCATCTTAATTAGGAAGGTTTGATTCTTGATTTTTTTCTCTGTGAGATATCAAAACAAGTGTTATTTTGGATAAGAAAATTGTTAAGACTGTCCAGACATACCTGATCAACATGAACAGTTCTCTCCTTTCAAGGAAAAGTTTTGTCTTTGCAGGGTGTAGACACGTGTTCTATTGTATGTGATGCTGTTCTTTGCCCACTTCATAAACTCTAGTGGTGAGAAGTTTGAGTGATGACTTTTTGAAGAGAGCATTTGGAGTAGATCAGACTTGGAATGCCAAAGCTGTGGTGTTTTGTGGGTTTTTTTTGTTTGTTTGTTTGTTTTTTTAGAGTTTAGTTTTTGCAGTGGTTGTGAAAAAGCATTTGAGATGGTCTCAGATTGTGTGCCCAGCCTCATGCAGTATTTCTAGCAACCTTGGCCTCACTTAAGTTGCATTAACCCAGCCTCAGGATGGAAATAAATCTAAATGGAAAACTGATTTCTTTAAGCTGTGTTTCTCTTGGTAATTTCCTACTTTCCCTTGCACGCACACCTACTCATTTGCACACATGCAGACAACAGTCTAGTACATACAGCTGAAGTATAAGACAATCAATCTATCTGTCTGGAGGAAAACAGAGAGATTGTTTATTTACATACTTAATTACTCTCTATTAAAGAGCAACAGAACTTCTGACAGGACAAATTATTTTCTTACGTAAGCAATAAGGGAAAGTGACAGGCACTCATAGGGAATGGATGGGGAAAAGCACAATAACAAGCTCTTTAGTAAAAAGGGTTGGGATGTGTTTTTCTGCAGAAATACAGGTGATAATGACAAAGCTCAAAAGATAGAAAAAGGATAAAAACCCTAAGCAAGAAAACTGTTTCCCTATCATGGTGATAATGTCATGGGGAGATCTTGCAAAACAAATTGAACAGAAAAATTGATTAATGCCCATACTAGGCCAGTAGATCCTGGGAAGTAAGGATGGTTTATGGCACTGAGAGTCAAGTTGAACAGGATCAGAGATACTCACAGTAGTACAAAATCCCACTGTAAAGAGCTAATGCTCTCCTTGGATGAACAGTGGCTGAAATAGTGAATGGCTGAACAGAGAGAAAGATTTTCTCTGGTCAACAGGTCTGGTCCAAAGGAAGGGAGACTCTGAGGAGCTGAATATTAGATCCCGGAGCTGAGCAATGCCTTCTTATACATTAAGCCAATGGCTACTGAGCCATTCCCCTCTTCCAACCCAGAAATCCAGTGATGCCCATTTCTTTTCAATGACAACGAGTAAGCAAACTTTGCAGAAATTGCAACTAGTTGAATGAGGACTTGAAAGAATAAATCACATTTTTCTCTCTTCTCTAAGAATCAAGAGGACTGAAAATGTCAGTTTTGCTAAGGTGATTCAGAATGAAATCTTGAATTCTTTGTCTGACAAATAAGAAGCAAACTGAGATAAATCCAGATAGCAGCTAGGGAATGCATAACAAATTACAGAATTGTAGGAACAAACACTGATTTACTGTGGGCTGTTATAAGAAAGTGACTTACCAATTCATAAATTCACAGTAAGCTTGCTTTTGTATTATCGTCTCTGTTATCTCCAGTCCTAAGGACTGATAACATACAACACAAGTAATCTTCAGTCCTTTCAGTCTCTGTCACCTAAGTCCCAGAGTTCCCTTCTTTATGCCTGTGCTTCACTTTTCTGCTTCTGCAGGTGTTTGACTGTTCCTGTGTTTCTTTCTGTTGGTGAAGGTATTGAGCTGGGCCTAGGAGAAACAGGAAAGTCCTGGAAGCTGCTCTTAGGGCTTGGTGCAACCCTCAGCACCCCTTAGCCAGGGCTATAGGGTGATGCAAAGGGCTGAACAGTATGCAAGCTGCTGGGGGGGAACAGGCACATCTGCCCACCGCATCACATTGGAAGAAAAGTGCTGCAAAGATAATGCCTTGCTCTGATTTTTCTACATCTCAGGCCTTGCTAGCACCCATGAGCCACAAAGTGCAGTTTGGTACTGCTTTTGTTTTTTCCACATAAAATCAATTTTTAAAGCAGACCAATTATGGGAAATGTTTACAGCATTTCTCTGCTGCAGCTAACATTAAACATTTAACAGCTCTCCTCATGAGCCATACTGGAATCCAGTCTTGTAGCATGCTGGAAGAGGTCACTCTGACACATGCCAAAAAGGTCCTTTAGGAATCAGCGTAGAGCAAATGGGGGGGAGGTAACAAGGCTGGCGGCCCTGCCGGGAATTGCAGCCTGTCTGAGCATTCCACTGACAGGGCCCCTTGAGGGTGCACAGAAATGGGGCAGCATGGACCTGTGGATCCTGCTGCTGCCAAGACTGGGGCCATTTATCATCCCTGTCTGCAGACCCAAGAAACCAAGTTCAGGCTTTCTACATACTCTCTATCTGAGAGACACATCGAGTTGTTGCAGTTTGCCACAATGTGAATTGTCTTGCTTGTGCCTCTGTGTTTTGTAACTGATTATGAATTCATGATGTGATAAGATCTTTTGATTCTTTTCTTACATAGTGGAGATGCATCTGGTCATGGCAGGGAGCAGCTGCAGTATGAAACTTAAAAACACTGCAAAACGTATGTGCTGTATTATTGTATGGAAACAGGAGGCAATTCTGATCACTGTGACTAGCTGAAGCTGGATAGGAGCTGTACTTGCCCAGCACCTCTGATACCTAAACATTTCTTCGGTAAAGTTTAGTATCTGAATGCTGAGTCACCTGAGAAGGGAATGATTTTGGCCAAAGAAACAAATGTCACACCTGCTTTCTTTGTCCCTGGTGTGACCATGATTTTGCTGGCTAATTTATCTTTAATCTTAGGTGAAGAAAGAGCTGTAGTTGTTGTCTACCCTGACTTTAGCAAGGCATTTGATATTGTTTCCCACAGCATTCCCTTAGAGAAACTGAATGTTCTTGGCTTGGATGGGCATACACTATCCCATCCAAGGTGGGGAAAAGGATGAGTGAAAAACTGGTGAGATAGTCAAGTTCAAAGAGTTGTGGTCAATGGAATGAAATCCAGTTGGCAGCTGGTCATGAGTGGTGTCTCCCAGGGCTCAGAACTGGAGCCACTATTATTTAACATGTTTATTAATGATCTGGATGAGAGGATCGAGTGCACCCTTAGTAAGTTTGCAGATGACACCAAGCTGGGTGAAAGTGTCTATCTGCTTGAGGGTAGGGAAGCTTTACAAAGAGATCTAGATGGGCTGGATGCCAAGGTTAGTTCCATGAGTTACAATAAGGCCAAGTGCCGGGTCCTGCACTTGAGCCACAACAACCCCCAACAGCGCTCTAGGCTTGGGGAGGAGTGGCTGGAAAGCTGCCAGGCACAGAGGGACTTTGGAGTGTTAGTTGACAGCAGCTGATCATGAGCCAGCAGTGTGCTCAGGTGGCCAAGAAGGCCAATGGCATCCTGGCCTGTATCAAGAACAGTGTTGTCAGCAGGACTAGAGAGGTGAACATTCCCCGGTACTCAGCTTTGGTGAGGCCGCACCTCAAACATTGTGTCCAGTTTTGCACCCCTCTCTACAAGAAAGACATTGATGTGCTAGATTGGATCCAGGGGTGGGCTACCAAGCTAGTAAAGGATTTGGAGCACATCTCATATGAGATGAGGGATCTGGGGATGTTTAGCCTGGAGAAAAGTAGGATCAGGGGAGACTTTATTGCTCTCTACAACTACCGGAAAGGAAGCTGTAGTGAGACAGGAGTTGGTCTCTTCTCCCTAGTAACAAGCAATAGAACAAGAAGAAACGGCCTCAAGTTGCACCAAGGGAGGTTCAAGTTGGATATGAGGAGGAATTTCTTTACTGAAAGGATTGTCAAGGATTGGAACGGGCTCCCCAGGGAGATGCTGGAGTCACCATCCTGGAAGCATTTTAGAGTCAAGTGGATGTTGTACTTAGGGAAATGGTCTAGTGGTTGACAGGGCTGTGGCAAAGGCTGGACTAAATACTCTTAAAGGTCTCTTCCAGATGAATCAATTATATGATAACTACCTTGGAGAATACTCACACTGACAAAGTAACCACTGACAAAGTGCTTGGTAGCCAAGGAAAAAAGGAGATGGTTAAATGCTGGGTGCAGTTAGTTCCTGCTCATATCTGAGCTGCTGCAGCTCTGCAGGGCTATCTGGCTGAAAGCAGCCTGGGAGACTAGAGGTGAGCTGGTGCCAGTGATGCTGGTACAGAGATCTGAATGGGAGGTCTGCAAGTTGTTCAGCTGATTCGCATTGAACACCAGCAGTGAGGCTACATTTGGGAAGATAATTACTGAAGCACAGTTTAGCTTTTTCTTGGTAGTACATGCAAATCTGAGAGGGGTGAGCCCCTACCTGCATGCAACATCACTGCTTCAGTCTCACACTGATGCTGAAATAATTGCTACAATTATAAATCACTCCTTTTATAAGAGCATGATGATTATTTACACTGTGCAGACAATCCTTTCTCTGGAAATGTTATGCTGATTTGGAGTAAGATGAGTCTTTTGTGTTATTTTCGTGAGACAGCAAAAGCAAACAGAATGCCGTCTTTATTTCACACAGACAGGTCTGATTCTTTGAGCTTTGCACCAGTGCAATTTTATAAATTTCTACCAAATTACTCAAAAATTGTACTAACTGAAATGGAAAATGCCTGTGTGATGTGCAGATTAAGTCTTGGGAGCAAAGAGCACAGAAAAGGGAAGCAGAATCTAGTCCATGGGAAAGGAATAGAAATGAGAGAGAAGAATTATCCCGCTTCAACCTAATGTTGTTAATCTATGTTGCCCATTATAATCTTGAGTGTCCTGCTTAGTGAAGTATGCAATCTGTAGTGCTGGTTCCTGCACAAGCAGTGTATCTAATATAAAGGACTGGCTCAACATCCATCATAATAATTACTGTGTCATAATTTTCTGCCCTTCCTACCTCTGCTGCAAAGAGATAGAAGAGGCCTTTCAAGTGTTTGAGAGTTTTTGCTAAAAATTTCTCAGTTTTCTTTTTTTAATATGGAAATCTGTATTTCTGCCCTATTTATTTTGCAGGTTTGACCTGACATAATGAAATATATTTTACTGGGGCATGTATAAACTTAATTTGAATATCTGAAAGAGTGCCTATTTCATTTAATGTCTGAATTTGCTCGGCTGCACTGAAAAGAAAGCATTAGGAGTATTAGAAGTTTCATTTGAAAAATGCTCCAAAAAAAATCCTTAATTCAATGACCCACAGATTCAGATACTGCTTGACTCAAGTTAAATATAAAGCAGTTACATATGGCCACTGTAGCTCAGAGTGGTTACAGTTTGGTCTCTGCATAAGTATTGAAGGAAACCGAAGGTATTTCAACAAAAGAAATGTGAGTGCTCCCAGATCTGTGAGGTGACACCATTCAAAGCTGGTGTTTTGAGCCCAAACTCATACATATATATTTGCACCTCCTTCTTAACTTTATATTTTAATTAACATTGTTGTTTCCCATAGCTGTGGAGTAAAGCTTGAAAGAGTGATGTGCATAAAACCAGTGAAATGAACATCCATGAGAGGTCTGAGTTGTGCATCTCAATGGTGGCAACCTCCATCTGTACCTCAGCCAGCAACTTTGTGCAGTAGCTACTTCCAAGAATATTCACCCTTATTACATTGCAACCAGGCAAGACCTGGCCATGTGGGCAGCAGAATAGTAGTGCTGTCCCTGTTCCTGCAGGAGTAACTAATGCCTAAGGATCTCTGTCTTGGACTCTCAGTGCATTGGTGTTTTGTTGTCCTTGGTGTTTTGTTGTTCATGTGTTTTCCTGCAACAGCAGCCTCATGCATGTTTTAAATGTCACTGATACGTGATACTTTTACTTTGGTTTTTCTGTTGTTGAGGAGCTGTCATCGCAATTAATGAGCTTTGTTACAGGAAAGATACTGCAGACTGCAAAACAATGATTTATGTCTGCATTTGGGATGCATTGGTGAAGCCCGGAAACCATCCAATGGGATCTTAGCCACAGGACACAGGGCAGTACATTCAGTGACCCTGAACTGCAGCAAAATTGAGTGATAGCTTTTGGAGATTAAGAAAGCTTGCATTTTTTTATGTTAATACTTCACTAAGGGAAGTCCACATAAAGTGTTTTGTTACACAAAAATATAATCCAGTCACTGAAAAGCAATAAAGATTTCTTTGTAAATGTACCATAGTAAGTGCTGCTGAAGAAAATATGATCTCAGTTCACAAAGGGATCCACTTGACAGAAAATATAATTGGGGTCAAGACCTGAACTAACCTGATTTTGCAGTCTGGTTGTGTGGTTGTTTTTGTTTATAAGTTTTGTTTTTATTTTTAATTATAACAGCATCTATTTTTTGCCTCAAGGTGTTTTAAAAATTTCATCTTTTTGATGTGTAAAACAAACAAAGCTTTGGACTCTGCTTAGGAAACACAGCTAACACGCTCAGTCATCAGAAGAAAAAAAACCCAGTTCTTTCCATTAAGTCTGTGCAGCCTACTGGTAATTTCTTTGGATATAAGAATTGACATGTTTCTCTTGTTGTGCACTGTCTTTTTTTGCATATGTTATTTTATGGAAGAGCTTTGGAAACATATGCCTGTGTGCCTGCCTTTACACGTCTGAGCTGAGACCTACCTGGGTAGAGTCATTTGCGTTTCTCTCAACTCTGTTAATGTCTGCAGGATGGTTGTAGGGGGATGAGATGGGTGCTATGCCTGCCTAGACAGCATTCTGTCACTGCATTAAGTGTACTTACTGCAAAACACACAGAAATAATTTTATCTTTCATTTCTTCCAGCTACAGTAACCTTACAGAGGTATATAAAAAAAAAAAGATCAAACAGAAGTGCGGTGTTTAAGTTGATGATGTGTCTCTTAAAGATATAAATACGGATTAGATTGAATGTGAGCCCCGAGGATCCCCACTGTGGGATATGCTGCCATCCCACAATACAACCTGGGAGAGATTTTTCTGCCTGAGAAGAAAATTCAGCTGCCTCACTCAGTAGCAAATGTTGAGCTCAGCTGCAGCTGGCGTTAAAAACTAAATTTTTGAACATCTGAATATTGAAAGCCTTTTAAACTCACCTAATATTATTCTATTACTGGAACAAATCTAACAGTAAATTGAAAAAAAAAAAAAACTTCTAAAAAAATATACCTTCCCTATCCATTTTCAGCTTCTGTATTATGTAAAGATGACAGTTATCAGCTATGTAGAAGAGCAGCTATATTAAATGTTAAATAACCTTTAACAGCACCAAATATTTAATCATAAAAAATTAAATTGACAGTGGTGTGGTTCACACAGTATCCCCTCGAAAGCTTGACAGCATCATTTCTCATATATATTGATAAGTACAAGACATCCATAAAATCATAGGCTCTGTAGCCTTCTATTTATGAAAGGCTATCTAAAACTCATTCATTGCAGGTAATATCAGTAAGTCAATTCAGCTTAGTCTGATAGCTCATAACTTTTCAGACTGTTGTATTTACTGAGCCATAGACTATCCTTTCTTCAAATGTACTTGAGAAAATGACTTGTACTGTAAGACTATTTCTTCTCAAAGTATAATCAAGTGCTTTAAACCGAACTCCGTAACTTCAAATTCAAAACAGCATTAAACCTTGGTAATGATATAAAAAATGTAGCTTTAATAATGCTTAGAAAGTTTCATGGAGTATTGGCAGTATTTTTCTGGCTAAGGTAACCCACCCAGAAAATCATCAGTGGGAGTTTGGTGTCAGGCTTAGTCACGTTCCTCAGGCTGGCAGAAGCCCCTGTAACAGAGCTGCTAAAGCTTTGTTTTTAAATGGAAGAAATTCCTTGGTATTTGATGTACCATGACAGTGAATGGAGAACCAGCACTGCAGGGAGCAAGGGAGGGGGGATGGCAGACCGCTCTGTTCTGTGGGTGTGATAACAAATGGCCAAATTCAGACCTCCTAAGCAGTGAGAGCAAGTGAAGTAGTAATAAAATGTTAATTGTGTTTCTAGAGCAATCTCTTACTGAGGGAGACTCTTCATGTCTGATGTTCTGGCAGCAACAGCAGAGATGTACACAGTAGAAATTCTCAAGTAAACTGTCCTGTAAATGTTCTGGTAGTGCTTTACTTAAATTGACTTGGATAGGTTGTTTCTGTTTGCAATTAGAGAATGGGATCAAAAGTCCATTGAAAAACTCTTGAGTTTAACAGTCTTCTTGCTGACGATCAGAGCTATGTATAGCATTTGCTTGTAAATAAACTGATTTTGCAGGAGACTTGTAAATTTTAGTCATTATTAAAAAAACTCAAAGTCACAACTGCCCAGAACTGAAGCTTAAAACCAAACCAAAATTTTGACAATGATTTTCCCAGATGGAGAACCTTCCCTTTGCTTTCACGTATAGCTTTTTCCTCTCATTCACCTGCATTTTCTATTACAAGCTGGGGCTGGAGCTAAGACTAGAGAAGCTGTATTTCTCTTTTTGTTAGCAATGGCCAGATTTGCTTGGCAATCACTTCTGTCCATAATTCAAGCAGTGAATTACAGTTTTGGAGGATTTCAGGGCGGAAAATTGTGTTACCAAGCTGTTTCATTATTTTAAAATTTCTGTTTCAATGCTTTCTGGCTTGTGATGTTTAGGCAGCATTGGCTTGTAGTACTGGAAACATTTCCCCTGGAGCTTGAGCTGCAAATGGGAAGCTGTGTGCCTCTGATCCATGGGCAGGGAGAGGGGATTCCTCCAGTTACAGGGAGACAGATCATCTCTCTTGGGCTGTGTGAGTGAATGGTGGAGTGGTGTCTGTGACAATGGAAGGACTGTTAAGCTCCATGTCCCCAAGGGACTGAGAGCTGAGACTAATGCAAAACATGTTTACAGGCATAGGAAAAACAGCAGGAGTAAGTTTGAGGAGTAGAGAGGCTGTCAGGGAGATAGGGACCAGAGACAATACTTGTGGGGTGATGGTTGTGAAACCTGGGAAGTGGGCACTAGCCTGTGCAGGAAATTTTAAGTAATTCAGATGTGAGAGCAACACTCAGAAGACAGAGCAGTGCTTTGAACCATGAAACTACAGCCTAGTTCTCAATGAGAGATGTGTTGTGTTATGCAGGAATGTCTCACTTCTCTTACAAAAATGAAAGAATTTGAGGTGTGTATTGGTTTCAGTTTTCTCTTTTTTCCTAGAATGGAGATGCTGGTGATGGTTATCTGAGAGCAAAGGTATTTACAGCAGCCTGTCTGCCTTGGCTAGCCCACCTGTGTCTGGAGCTGCAGCTTTGCCCACCATGCAGAGCTGGCATCTGATGGGGGAGTGCAAGCAGTAGTTGACCTGCAAGAGCAGCAGCTCTGTGGTTGGTGCTCAAATATAAGGTCTCTGTCAGTCTGATAAGTACTAGGGCTGAAGGATCATCTGCCTGATGCCCTAAAATTTCAGCAGGAATAATTGCCACCCCAAAGACCAGTGGAAAAAAAAAAGAGGTGATGTCCTGGATTTGAAGGTTAGAGGAAGGTGGAGGGTTAGAGAAAGACAAATACGTGAGATTTGGATGCTCAGAAGTGTACAGGAGCTATGACATCCTGGACCAGAGAGGTGAAAACTATCTGTTACACCAGTTCTTTGCTGGAAATGGACGTAGGGGAATATTGGATTTTCTGCTGGCAAAGTTCATTGTGATTTGTTTTTAAGTTGGGAAAATTTGACAAAGACATTCTGGTGTTTTTTTTTTTTTCTGTTGGTCACACTATGGGCTATCACAGGCTTCCACAGTTCTTGTAGCTGGAGGCCCCATGGACATCCCTTTGTGCAGCTGGTTATTGTTACTGTGACTGCCTGAGGGACTCCCTGTTCTGTGTTGCAGGAGTGTCCATGCTGTGGAGCCCAAGAAGGGAAGAGGATTCTAACAGTTGATAACTTTTTAAAATTTTGTTCTTAATTTCGTATAAAATGCAAAATTTGAAGCTTTTGACAGCACTGCTGCTTTCATTTGGAGTTAGAGTGGTGCCAATAACATAGCTGCACATGGAAACTGTATAATAAACGTGAGTCCTTGCATCATGCTGGTTATGATCCTAAAATACTTTGCTGAAGAGAAAGGCTGCTGGCTCTATCCCCATTTTATAGATGTAGAAATGAAGGCAAAGAGAGATGAATCGATTTAACCTGCAGATAAATTGATTTACTGAGACTGAGCTAAAAACGGTCACAGTCCAATCATCTCTGTGAACTTGATAGCACAATACACCAGAGAAGCCAGGACCGTGTCTGTGCCTAACGTGTCTGCTGAACATGTTGAGAAGTTTGTCTTTCACTGAGGCAGGGATGTCACTTGCTGACACTACTGGTTAGCACACACAGGTGTTTCTCAGCTCTGCACTTAGTCCGTGTCAGCTTGTGCTGGACATTGCTGTACAACTGCCTCTCTTCCTCCTAGTTTGATAACTCTTGTGATTTGTACATAGGCTTTATCTTTCAAAGCAAGCTGTTCTTTAGTTTGCAGGTGCCCTGTGTGCTGTGTGTCTGCTGAGTGGCCAGCTTTCTGACAGCAGCATGGCGCTCAGCCAGGGCATGCTGCTAATGTAGCTACCTAAGTGCAAAGTGATTGGGGATCTCTGCTGGCCACAGGGGTTGAGATCTTGTTTTACACCCTCTGAAAGTCTATAGCTGTGGCAGCACCAGCATTCCTGGTCAGAGTAATCTCAGGCAGACCTTTGTCATCCAAGTTGATGCACTGAGACCCGATTTCATCTGCACGTACAGAACAACCTTTTTCTGTTAACAGGTCAGTGGAAATGAGAGACACTCAGATTAGAGATGACTGAGTTTAGGAAAAAATGTTGTTGACAACTGTGGATGTGTTAGAATAAGAATAGGTAGCAGGAGTATGCTTAGTTCAGTGAGAGCTTCACCAAGGAGAAAGTGCACAGAGCTCCCACTCACAGCTGATGGACTGGCAGGTGAGAGCAACACAAATCTTTCAAGTTTCAGGTAAACACTGGAACTTCGGGAAATCATCCTGAATTTTGGGAAGTCATGCTGTCTGCAGCAGTTTGCTGATAAATTTAATAAATGGCAAAATATCTTCACATTTTACTGCTGTGAGTGGAAATCGCTTCCAGGACCTTGACAACACGAGTGGTTAGAGCATGTAGAGAAAATTCCTTTGTGCTGTGTGTGAGGTGAAGTATTTCTTGGAACAAACCTTTCAGTTTGAACTGAGTGTTCCAGTTAGCCTTGGTGCTCTCACTATTTCTGCAGCATCCATGTTACAAACAATAATAGGGTTAATTGTTTTTTAAATTGGTAGTACATCTTTTAACATATGCAGTATGAAGGAGGCAGGCAAAAAAATATCTAAAAGAAGCCTACAGAGCAGTGGCTCCCGCTGAGGATTTTACTGAGCATACAGAGAAATTGATTCTGTTAAACTTTGCTTGCTGAAGTGGAAAGTTAAAGAAGAGAGAAAAAAAAAATGCTAAGAAATAGAGTGGTGCACAGGACTGTCATCTTCATTTTAGGATTCTCTCTATAAAATGTGCACATCAGAGGCTTAGAAAGGCTTCCTAAGGAAAAGGAGCTTTGATACAATGTCTTAAGGGCAGAGGGAACCACAGCACTTGACATGCCATTTAAAAGACTGAGCAAAATGATTTAAAAAACAATCGCCTTCTGTTCCAGATCTTGGTTCAGGGTCCATGTTGCAGTCTTTTCTCAGTCAGCACTTCTGATGGAATCGGTGGGATGCCAAACTAAAAAATGAAATGTCTGCAGACTGTGAAATTTGGCCCTCCCAAGACTGAGAGGCTCTGATCTGGAGACTGGCACCATTTGTGTGGATGGCTGTACCCACAGACGCCTCATCAACTCCAGCAGAGCCCTGGCAATCTCTGGGAAAATACCCTGACTTTTCACAAAAGGGAATGAGTGAGAAGACCAGAAAGATCTTTTAATGGCCTGAAAATCAATTAATCAAACAACTAATCTTTCAGTTGCTTCTTGCTGAGGGAACTCCCTCCTTCTTTAATGACAGCAGCTATTAACAGACCTTTTTTTTTTTTCCCCCGATATATAGTTCATGCCAACGATCTCCATGTATCCCTCATTGCTGTAAAGACAGACTTCTACAAGGTACAAGGTTTAATGCAAGGAAAAAGTGTCAGAATCATGGCTGGATATGGGTGGGTGTATTTTAAGGATATAAGCCGAATTAGTCTCAATCTAGGTCATTCTAAACAGAGAGAATTACTTTTTTCTTTTATTATTTTATTTTACTGTGCTATTAAAGTGGGCAATGATAGCAGACACTCACAGCTGTGATATGCTCTTGGAGCTGGTAGAAGGGTTTTCCTTCTAAAATAAAAAGTAGTGAAACTTGAATATCTCATGCTGCAAAGAAGCACATAATTTGCTAATCAGCTCAGATGGCTGATCCCCTTAATTTCCTGTTCCCAGCCCTGGGATGGAAGAAGCACCCTTTGAATGTTCTCTCTTCCTTCTCTTCCTTGAGGTATTGACTTGCAGTCACTGTGCTTAGCTTGTAGCTTATCAGACAAAGGCATATCATTGCTCCTACAGCAATGATATGGTGAATTGTCTCAAGTTTTGGTCTAGTTCACCCCTCCATTACAAACTTTCTACATGCCTCTAGTTCAGGCTATGCAGGACATGTCCCTGCAAACGTGTCCTTATGGCTGGCTGCAGATAGACCTGTGCACCTCCGCATGCTGGCTGGCCACTGAGACAGCTGCTGTCTGGGAGCAATTGATATAGTGCTATGCCAGGGAGACTGGCTCTGTAGAGCTGCTGAGCATGGCTCAAGCATAGCAATACGTTCATGGCTTCCACGCCCAAAGATCCCCACATGCAGCCAGTATAGGCAGAGGAGCATGCATCTGCCTGCACTTATCTATGTCAGCTATACCCTTAATCTCCTCATGTCTTGGTTCTGTCAAAAGGGTCTAATAGCCCACTGCATCATGGAGGCAATATGGGATAAAATCCTATTAATCATTGCACGGTGCTGAGACAGATGGGTTTCATTCCTAGAATAAGTACATAGATAGACTATGATCATCTAAAGCTACATTATCGCATTAGTATCACGGTTTACATAAACTAGTCCCTGATATCACAGTTGGATGATGCTAAAGAAGAGGTTTTGGGCTATTAGATGTTTAATTTGGCAGGTAGATTTCAGTCATAAAATGATCTGCTCTGCTGAAGTGACAAAACTGAAGACTTTGCATTGCTTGGTTTGTAATAGAAGAACAGGAAGGATTGCTATAAAATAGACAAGATCCCTGAATGGACAAACATCAGGGAGATTTGCTCAAATGAAGAAAGGTTTGGCTCTTTTAATCTGTGATCTGGCTAATGTCTCAGAAAATCTTCCCCTAACTACAGAACTTACTGGTAAATTGTCTTGCATGGTGAAGGAGGAGATTTATCTTGGAAAGATATTAAAAGCTGCTGTTCCACAGTTGTCATCTGGGAAGATACAGTATTGATTGATCCTAGAATTTTTGATTGGTTGCATTGGTGATTACAATATTGATTTGTTTCACATACTGTGTTGTTCCGTCCACTGTTCTGTTGCAGTAAGAATTAGTCCAACTTGCTACATGTTTTTTCAGGAGAGGAATCAAGCAGGATTCATTTTTTCACCAGACAGTCTTACAGAGTAATTAACTGAAAGGAGGCTGGCGAGAATTTCTGAATTACCTAGGGAACACAGCACAGTCAGAGGGTGGTTTTTTTTTTTCAGGCATGTGTAAATAAAGAAATTTGCGTTCTCCAAATATTTAATGCAAATATTGTATTGAAAGGGAAGTGTGTAATTTGAAGAGGTGCAGAAATATAATAATAGCTGCAAGCAGTTTCAAGAACTTGTTGCCACAGCTAAGGCAGAAGGGAAGTCTGCAGAGTAGCTGCTGAGCTGCTTTGTGAAATGCTGTGGCAAGGGAGGAAGAGCGGGTTGACTGTAACTTCCCATGTCAATTCATGCCCTGGCCTGAGATTTGCTAAATGATTTGTCTTGCCTTGTCATCCTCTGCCTTTATCAGCACTATTGCCTTGCACCTGAACAGATGTTCAGACGTGGAGATGCACAAAGGAGTTGTTCTGAAAGCAAAGTAATTCTGTTCAAATTGTGCAGTGGTGCATTGAATGCAGAGTCCAAGTGAAGCTTCCCCCACTGGAAGGTCCTAAGCTTTGCCTTGAGGTCATGAGAATTGTTTCTCTAACCACCATTTATGTCTCCAAAAGACAGAGTCTTCTGTTCTATGATTGGAGAGGGGCACATGACATTAGATATCATCATAGGCTCCTCCACAAGAAAAGTTTTGAACATGAGTTTTAAACACTGACTCTTAGTCATGCCATCTGGTATGAGATACTAATTAAAAAAGTGAGACATTTCTAGGCCTGTATGTAATTTGGGAAGAAATAAATGTACTCAGGATGTGAGAGACTGTCGCATGGTGTTGCTGTTGCACTGGAGCAAATTTTCATTGGTACTGGATACCATAATTAATTGCTATGCTAATTGATATACTCCAGAGCACATCTAGAGTCCTTGAGTTTTTTTCCTCACTGGTAAAGCTAAGGAAAGGTGAAAAGGACTTATCCTCATTTGCTTGAATTTTTCCCAACTGGAAAGAATTAAGAAAGAACAAAGCAATGAGAGTCTCAGAGGTGAAAGTCACATTTTGGTTAAACCTGTTTCCAGTAATATAGAAAAGGGTAAACAAAGTAATAATAGAAAGTGCTGCTTTTCTGTGCTAAAAGTGTGTATGTGTATAGATGTCTTCCTGCTGCAGAGAAGGAAGACATTAAAAGAATTCCTAATTTTTTAGCAAAATGAAGAAAATGAACCCCTTCACTTTTGAAGCACTTTCTCTCCTTTAACAACTGATGAGGTGAATGGTATAGGATAACAGTTCAGTTACTGATTTTCTTCACAAATATTTCTGTGCGGAAAATCTCTAAATTCAAACAACTGTGGCTTTTGCACAGGGACGAATATGAAATTTAATGCTTATTTGCATAATTATCAGTCTATCTCAATGTAATTTTTAATGTATTTGGTGTTCTAAATACAGAACTTACTGTGAATTTTTAAGGTAGCCATAATATAAATTCATAATGAAGATTGTTAACATCAATAAAGGGCCACTTACTTCTCTGTTCTACTAATTCCAGTTAGGAGAGGACTGGGATTAAAGAGTCCCCTAATGCTGAAGGCATTGCCAGAGGGTCACGAGCAATTTGCTGCTGTGTGCCAGCTGGATTTGTGCACGCTGGGAAATGGAAATCATTAGTGGTGTCTAGTATTTCCTTTTGAAATTTCTTTATATCTGAAACCTGGAGGTGGTTTTTGTTTTTTGTTTTTTTTTTTTTTTAATCTGAAAAGGTTGAATGTGCTCAGATTGGTTGGAATAAAAAAGGAAAAACTGGGTTGGGATACAATAACTGAGAAAAGTAAGAATGGAAACATTAAAGAAGCAGGAAGAATAAGTGAGAATTGTACTTGTCCAAACCCCTACATTTTTCAGAAAACTGTCCATCAAATCTGTTTAACTGTACTGGAAATGCAATGTGGCATCTAGTGGTGACTGACACAGGCAGTGTTGCCCTATTGCAGGGAGCTCAGCATTTGAGTAGGGGCTGTCCTGTTGCTGATGTCGATTTGGAATGTGGATGTAGGTCAAGTCCACTCTTCCACAGAGGTTGTCTGCTGTTCTGTGGCCATCAAAGCATCCTCTCCTATGATCCAAATGCTCACAGTGCTGGAAGTATCTGTGTTCCTATAGAGACCTATGCAGTTTGTTTTCCTCTACAGAACTTTTCCAGAAGTGGCTTGTAATAAACCTGTCTGCTGCAGCATGCTCTTTGGGTACCTCACTGCATATCTCCTTTGCTTCCACTGTAACAAACATCTATACAGCTACAAGTTCAGTCACCCAACTGCCAGGACAAATGCCTGATTTATAGACAGTTGTAGGTATTGAATCTGACTAACCATGAAAATATGCTTTATGAGAAAGAGCTTTTGCTGTTCTGAGAAAGCCACCATATTTTAATGAAGGTCACCCCTATGCAAGGTGAAACTGCTGTGTAGCATCTCTCCAACCCAGAAATTGATTTGTATTGCTGCTTTTCCAGGGCAACTGCAACTTTGGCTTAAAATTCATTCTCCAAATCTTTCAATCAAGCTTCCTTGATCATTATAATACATAGAAATCTGCTGTGCCATGGCTGTATGATTATTAAATTGGGGGAAAAACTGGTACTGCATGTTTGTTGACAACCAATTTATTCATTGCAAAATAGTGAAGCATTGAGTATCCATTCCATGTCAGTTGGAGGGCACTGTGCTATATTTGTTGCCATCATCATTATAAGGGTTACAAATGATCTACCTGGAGCTCAGCATATATCTTCTAGGATGAAGTGTCAACGTAAAGATAATAGGGGTGAATTTAGAGTGCGGCTTTAGGTACGCTTGCTGCTTTGCACTGTAGGTCAATAGATGTTGGTTGGAAACCATGCAAAAAGAAAGTAGTGGAAGAAAGTTTCATCCAGTAACCTGACTGCAGACATTTGTGTTTAGAAGCTGGTTGTTTAGCATGCCCAACACTGACAGAAGCTAAGTACAGTAAAAGTTATCTTTTGAAGCATTTTTTTTGTTCCAATCTTCTTTTGTGTCATTGTCACGAGGAAGTACATGGAAGGAATAATCAGGAGACCAGATGGCATTTTGAATAGTGGGTTTATTCAGACATTTTAAAATCTCTAATTGGTCATAGGTTTTAAATGTTAATATGCTTCACTAGTAAATCACTTCTATTCTCTCTTTTAGATGTTTGTAAAGAATTATGAAAGAAATAGATGTATTACTAAGAGTGGTACCAAGAAATCGGCATTCAGGCAATGATACCAAGTAGTGACTATGGAATCCAGCAAATATGAATAGGGTGACTGTCATTTAGGCTGATTAACAAATGATAGACTGAAGAGAAATGTAGAGATCACAGAATGGTCAGGGTTGGAAGGGACCTTTAGAGATCCTCTAGGGATGTGTTTTGTGTTGTTATAAATGGGCAAAACTAGAATGACTTGCGTGGAGCTCTGCTGATTAACACCAGCAGAGACTGCAGGTTGATATCTGTCATCATCTGTCATCTTTGCTTCAGACAGCATTTCTTGCTTGGAAGAGAGTGCATCAGAAGTATCTCCAGTGGTACAGCAAGAGGAAACTTGTACAAGTAGGTTGCGGTCAAAACAAATATATGTGAACTCTCAAAGGACGTGTGCGATTAGACTGTGGATGAAGTGCTGTTTTTTTTTTATCTCTTGACATGCTGGCTTAAGTAGAAAGTCGTGGTGGGAAGCAACTCTAGGGAAGTCAGGATACAATCCTAAAAAGTGCTCCCTCAGTACATTATCTGATGGTATGATAACATATTATATGATGGTAGCCAGCTGGTTCATCATAATGTTATGAGTTCTGGAGGAGAATACGGTACCTAAAGAACAAGGCACTGGCCTTCCTGAAATACAGCATTTCTGCTAGAAAGAAACATGAAGCTCTGCTCCACTATAAAGATAAAAAGTGAGGAAACAAAAGGGAGCCAACCAAAGGATGACAAGGGAACTCAGGCTGGCATTACTGAAGGAAATTGCTCAAAGTTGCTATTTCTTTCTAAGAATACGCTCTTGGGGAACTTTTTGGTGAAATGCTCTGTACCCTATTGTGACACAGAATCTCTCATACAGTATCTTTTTATTTAAAATGGAAGGCTTTTGTAAAGAAGCATTTGGTAATGCTTCTACCTTCAGACATTGAGACACAAAAGAAGGAATTACAGAAAGTGAGAGAAGGAAGGGCTCAGAAAAGGAACAGGTGCAGTGTGGAGTAGGGTCTGCCTTGGTGACCCTATATAGATTATTTTCTGACCATATGATGTCTTCTGAGTCAAATAAAATATGAAACATAAAATTGGTAACTGTAGATTTTAAGTGGATACCTGTGCACACACTGCCAGCCCACTGCCAGTGTGGTAAGAAATACTTGCAGTACCTCTGGGAAAGATGGTGGGTGCTGATATTTGCCCTAAATAGAGCAGGTTAATAGGATAGCATTAATGTAACTCTGAGGAGAGGCAACAACTCCAAGGCTAAGTTACAGTTTATGTCAGAGGAAAATGAGGGAGGGAAACAGCAGACAGGAGCCTGTCAAACTTACTTTGCCAAGTCTCTCTCTTGTTTGACATGTGCATCCATCACTGAGGCTTCTGAATCCTGACTGTTCAAGACATATTGGAACAGCAAGTTCCTTGGTGGACTTTAGAGAAACTTTGATACCAGTGAAGGTACAAAGAGCAATGTTTGGGATGGAACTTTCTTGAAGGGTGTGTTAGTGGTGAGTATGTAATAAAGGGGACATGGCTAGCTAGGAGATGCTGCCTGCATAGAAAGAAAAACAAAGCTTTGGAAGTGCTTGCCTTTTCCAATTTGCTTTTTTCAGCAAGTGAACCCTGCATTGTGCTGGTCCTGGCAATCTCCAGTCAGTCACTGCTGAGGTGTGTAGAGGGCTTCAGTGTCTGTGTTGAACATTTCTACAATTTAAAATGTTACAGTGTGAGTCAACAATGCAGTGCCTTAAAGAAGCAAAAAGATGTCGTTTGCACTTGTTAAACCATCTTGTTTCCGAGACATTTGGATCCACAGGGGTTCTTTGCACTTTTCATGATGCAGTTGACAAAATAAGATCAAGCTATACCAAGAAAAAGCATCAGCTCTGAAAAAAAAGTATATGTGAAGCGCAGATGGTACTTTTGGTACTTGATATTATAGCTGTTTTTAAGTTTATTGGAGAAAAATATGGATTTTTAGATCTTACACCTGCATGCTGAGAGGAAGCATATGTAGAGACTGAGTGAATCCCTTGGTGTATTCTGAGTCGATCGTTACTCACTCAGAGTTGGAGTTTGCCTTTCTCACTCACCATGAGCAGTATTTAATTCTGGAATGGTTCTGCTGAAGTCAGACACAGGCATGGTGGAAGATGAAAAGGACATATGATTTCTGTCCTGTATATTAATGATCTAGTTGCAAAGATAAAAAGCATGAACATTTTGTTTTCTTTTATGTACCTTGTGCATATGCCTATGCACACATGGACACACCTGCACCCAAATGTGCATGACTGAACCTGATGAATATTTGTAGAGAGATGTCAGCAGGGGAAACAGAGAGCAGTTTACATGGATCAGATCAGAAAGGCTCCTAAGAACAGCTTCTTTTTAAGAGTAACAGATCAAAGCTAGCGGGATGTTTAAATACAACTTTATGCAAGTAGTGCCCCATCATTCCCTCAGTGCCTTCTGTCAGTACTTTCCATGCTGCTGAGCCTGATGGGTCCCTTACCTTGTGTTCTGTAATCATGGCATCTATGTTTTCCTTTGATATTTCTCTGGAAACTGTGCCCCCAGATTGTTGCTGGTCTTCTCAAGACACTTTTGGATTGATAATGTTCCTTTTTTTGTCATCCTTTTAGTTACATTCTTTGCCTGTTTCTGTGCTTCTTTCCAAATCTTGCACTTTCTGGCACATTCATATGTTTCATAGGAAGGAATCTGAGAATTACGCTCAGCATCCCAAAAGTCAGTTGTACTCAGGCATTGCCTCACTTTTTGCACACAGAGAAATATATACTTTTGCACTATGATTTGTATGTGGAATTATCACTTGGTCCAAGTGTGTGGATAGGTATGTATACATATATTTGTCTCTGAACTCTTTTCTCTCTACTCTTACCAGACTGCCTCTACGATGCTCAGGCAGGTAAAGTGGCTTAGAGTTGAGTTCAACATTCTGACCCACCACTAATTTCTTGTGACTGCATTTGCTCCCAGCTGGAGAATGAGGTCACTTCTCTAACTCATAGGTGGTCCATAAGGACAAACTCCCTGAAGCTTGTGACCCTGTGCTGGGGACAGCCATGTCAGTACACAGTTGTACAGGTAGATTGCTCACTGGACTCCTGTCTGCATGGAAACTTCTCTATTCCTTGATACTATTGCTGTGATCTTGCCGTAGCCTGTGAAGAACACAGTTGTGTCTCACAGCTACTCCATCCAGCCATGCTTGTAAGGATGCATTTTGGAAACTTGCTGTTCATCTACAGTAGTGAAAGAAAAAAATTATTCTGAGGCACAGGAAATAATGTTGGCTACACTCCCCAACAAGATAATGCAAGAAAATTGAAGATACTCCTTCTACCATTAAGCTCCTGCTCCTTGTGAGAAGTGAGGTTTTCAGTTTCCCCTTTCAAGAATGCAGCAGGAGGCCAAAGCAGATTTCTCTTGTCAAGTTTTTACCTGGTTTGTAAGCTTTTAGATGTGTTTTTGGCACTGGGGCACCTAAAGGGCAGAAATATCAAATAGTAACTCTTCCCCCATGCTGGAATGTCACATTCTTTCCTCCTTGGGCAATGCAATCTATGGGCAGTGTGTTTGCATAGTAAGTGCCATATCAAGTCAAGGTTAAAATGGGATTATTTATTCCTTTTTTCAACTCAGGATCAAAGTACAGTGCACATTGTATGGAAATCACATTTGAAACAGCTGAGTTCAATTACCTTCTTAAATAATTGTCAGGAACATGCAGTTGCTTTTGAGGTAGAGGGTATTACTTACAGGAAAACCTGACCTTGGACATACTCACATGGCCCTCTGATTTCAATGCATAGCTCTTCAGGCAGAATGTAAATCCTACTGAGGGTCAAACCCAAGCTGCTGAATTGCAGCATCAGTCAGTCAGGGGCCAGATACTGCCAACTAATCAGACATCCTGCCACGGAGATCTCAGAAAAAGGACTTATGCCAAGGATGCCTGAGTGCAGTCTGTTGCTGTATTTTGGCTTGTATGTGCTGGCCACAGCATATCCTGAGGATATGGCAGTCCAACTCCATATATCCTCAAAACCAAGTCAGAGCAGTGGTTGTTTTCAAGTCATGTGAAAAACCTGCTGCAACTGCCTGATGACTTCAGCTGAGTGTGTTGCCTGAGGGACCCCCTGTTAGCACAACCCCAGAGGCATGGCTGTTTCCTGAGAGTTTATATTTTACTTCCAGGATTGAACTTCTGTATATGTTCCTACCAAGGACAATTTTTAAACTTTCCTGATGCTAGTTCCAAGTGGGTGGAACAGTGGCAAAAGAAGGTGCTTTGATTTAAGTGAGTGAAAGGGCAGTACTACTCTGTCTGCCTGATTATTTATCTCCCTAGTTACACAGAGCACTTACTTTCTCTGGAGTGATTCAAGCATATCATAACCTCTTGCTTCAGCTCTTTTATCATGCTGGTTTGCTGCTACAGTTCAGTAAGAATTCTGTCTTGGCCTCTGCAGAGCAGGGGATGTCATCTCATTTTATTGGGCTTTGATGTGCCTCCTCCATGTTTTCTCAAGTTTCCCGTTTATCATGCAGAAGGCTCTGAGAATGATACTGGTTGTTTTTGGTATGGGCAGAAGAGGCTCTGACAGTATTAAAAACCTCCCTCCAATGTCCTCTAGAGATAAATGAGTGCTAGGACAGGTGCTCAGCAAGGCTTGCTGTATCCTGGATCTTGCTATCTTTAGGAATGCAAGCAGCATCTCAGCGTGTTCAGGGATTCTCATTGACTTTAACAAAAACATTGATTGATTTCAGCATAAGCAACAGCAGCAAACCCTTGATTTTTCTTCAGCTTCCTACTCTGCATTTCCAAGCACTATTTCCGAACACTGGAAATTATATATGTGAGATCAGAATTTATATTCAGGGTCAATGGAAATCCCAAAGTCAATACCATCTGAATTTTACCTTTTTACATTGAAGCCCATTAATTTACCTCCTCCTCAGGTACAAATTACATTCTTGTATCTGATCCCTCTCAGTATTTTCCAATATTTTGTCACATGTAGGAGATTGTCTCCTCATCAGCTGCTCATCAATTTGGAATTGCCTGAAGGAATGTGGGCTACAGCATCTCTGGACCATCCTTTCTGAGGTAATGTCTCAGGAGACTGTGTGATGTACAATATATGAGAAAGAACATGTGGACTAGACAATAATTGATGTTTTGGGAATAAGTGAATGACAGAGGGAAGGGGAAGAACACCTGTCAGTGTAGTCCCTCATATATGTCCCATGAATTCTTCTGTGTTGCACATGAGTTCATCCATATGAAGGTTCATGGAGGTGGACAGTGTGTGTGCTTTTCATATTGCTAAATGTCTGAGGCTTCTTCCTTCTCACACTCTTCCTCTGCTCCATCATGTCTGTCTGATGAGATACGATCCTTCAAGAACTTCTCCAACATGAATCCTTCACACAGGCTACAGTTCTTCAAGAACTGCTCCAGCATAGGACCACTCCATGGAATGGTGTCTTTGAGGAATAGATGGCTCCAGAGTGAGTCCCTCATGGGTCACAAGTCCTGTCAGAAAACCTGCTCTGATATGGGCTCCTCTCTGTGGGCTGCAGTTCTTGTCAGGAGCCTGCTCCAATGTGAGCTCTCCATGGACTGCAAGGTGGATATCTGCTCCACCATGGTCCTTCACAGACTGCAGAAGGACAGTCTGCTTTACCACGGTCTTCTCCATGGGCTTCAAGAGAATCTCTGCTCTGGTAGGTATCTTGGAGCACCTCCTGCTCTCCTCCTTCTGACTTTGGTGTCTGCAGGGCTGTTTCTCTCACATTTTCTTGCTCTTTTCTCAGCATTTTTTATCCTTTCTTAAATATGTTATCACAGAGGCACTACCAACATTGTTGACAGGCTCGGCTCTGGGCAGTGACAAGTCTGTCTTTGGAGCCAGCTGGAGCTGGTGCTGACATGGGGGCAGCTTCTGATGTCTTCTGCCCAAAGCCACCCTTACAGCTCCAACATTGCCAAGACCTTGCTAAATAAACCCAATACACATCGGGAAATCTTGATTAGAGCATCTTGTAGTCTTGGATTTGCCAAGGACATTCTGATTCTCTCGCTGGAATGTGCCCAGCAGACAGCAGGAGTTTTGGAAGCTTAGTTCATATAAAAGAGTATTTTTGTGTGTGTAGAGCGGGACAGGTAGCAGAAAGGTGATGAATAGTGCCTACTTTTTGTGGAAATTCCTTCCAGAGACAATGTACTCAGGAGTGGGGTTTCACTTTACAGCTCCTGAGCTAAGGGTTGAGAAGAGTTGTTTTCTCCTTTGTGCATTACAAACTTTAGGGAGAAGAATTGATTTAATTTCATCTTGTCTGATCCTGATTAATGAAAAGTCATTTCTGCTAGTTCTGGGCAGAAAATAATAATCTTTGACTATTTTGTAACTTTGCAGATATATGTAGGTGTATGGCAGAAAGTTCTATAATTCTAGAAATTATGACAAGGCATCCATAAAGATGAGGCTGAAACCCCATGCAGCAGCATTGTAGCTTAAAGGAGTGTTATTTAATACCTATTAATGAAACTGCTGAAGCGTAAATACTCTCAGCTCAAACAAATTTTGTTAACTCCTTTGTGTTGGCAGCTTCAGAGTGGGATGGCAGGCCGTTCACAGCTGGCTGGCAGGATGCTTTTCTCTCCATTCAGCACAGGAGTTTGTGTCATGGGAGTGAGAGCCAGGCCTGTCGGCAGGAGGAATTGCAGGAGTACATGGGCAGGCAGAAATCATGCCAGGAGGTAAGGGCCCCTTTACATGTTTTGTCCTACTGTCCCCTGGACCATAGAGAAGCTGCAGCTCTGATTGTAACACAGATATATCCAAAATAGTTGTTGTTCATCATATTTAATAGGAAGGAACTTCAGGCTTCCTATGAGGGATGCTGAGTGTGTGCTGTGACTGCAGTCTCTAGCAATCCCTTCTTTTGGTATTGCTACTCTCTTTGGTAGTGGGGAGCAGGACAGGGTCACCCCTGTACATGTACAGAGGCTGAATTAGTTCTGCTTAATAGTGAGCCTTTAACAGAAGGCTCCTGGCATTTCAAGTAGACACGGGAGAGAGACATAGCACCACGGGGCAATCCAGTACAGCCAAGGTGAGCACTACCTCTTAGGACTCCTGAATCTTCCCAGGGATTTTAAAGGTCCTAGAACTAGCAGCTCAATAATGCAGCTATCTCAGCTATATGTCTCTGAAGTCCCTTTCCTTTTATTCTGCTTTCATATTGTTTACTCACAGGTTCAAAGATCCTGAGTACATCTCCAGCACATCATGGGACTGGCATATAAATAATTACTATTTAAAAGGAAGAACAATGCATGCTGGATAATTTGCATGCAAATCTTTGAGTAGCTATGGGACACAAGGATATCTTTTCATGCCATTTTTTGCAATATGGGATTAAAAGAAATATGTAAGTTGAATTTCCTGGGCAATAACATGCTTTAGGAAGTTAAGGCTTAAGAAAGAACAATTGTTAACATGAAATCGATAATAAATGAGAATGAGCAATTTTATAATCCATTTAATTATGGGGCATGCCTACACAAGAAATGTAGTCCAATTGTTCTGGAGATTTAATTAAAATTGGTACAAACTCCCTGTGGGGACTCTAAGATAGGTTAGGTTTGCATTGTCCTATGAAATGTGATTCTTGGCATGTGTAGATAGGCCACAGATTGCTAATTATAATAGTGAGGAAGCTGCACCAGGTCAGGTTTCTGCCATATAATATCCAAGAAGCAGCTCATATGGCATGGACCAAATTCTGCACTGTGTCCTCTGCGTGCCAAACCAGTCATTTGAATGGAAGAGTCACACTTCAACAATCTTTAAGAAACATTGAAATCAGTGATAAAGAGCATAAAAAATATGATTGTGGAGTTGGGACTTGTTGTAGGGCCAGACCTTCTGCTTTTGTGGTGGCAGCTTGGGCAGAATTTTCATGTTGTGCTGCAGCCAAATAGAAACTTTGTTTTTCTCTGAGATGCAACTTTTTAGTACTAAAGAGACGCTTTGACTTCCTTCTGCTACCACATATGGCTAAATAACTGCTCTGGAGCATGGCTTGGTATGGCAGAGTGCTAGCTCCAGTAGCACTCCATCCCCAGATTTTCCATTTGCAGGCTGAGAAAGTTGCTTCTACATCCCCAGGTGTCATAGCATCACAGAATGGTTTGGGTCAGGAGGAACCTCTAAAGATCGTCTAGTCCAACCCACCTGCTGAGGCAGGTTGACCTTAATCTGGTTGCACACTAATGTTCCCAGATGTGTCATCAGAGTGGTCATGAGCTGTGGGCAAGAGGAGGGACTGGATCTGAGTGTTGTGTGCTTCCTTTCTCCAGAGATGAACTGTCTCTGTCTAGTACTGGAGTACTTGGGATCAAAAGCTTCCCTTACACAGCCTGCTGCCCAAGCCTGTTCAACAATGCACGAAGATGGCTTCTGGCTCATCTGTTCATTCAGGCTTTTAATTAGTTATCATTTATCCTCATGGCTGGAGCTGGTGCCTGATGTTGTTGAGATACTTATTAGAGCATTTACATTTATGTGAATGTATTCTTTTTATATTGGCTTTCAGCAGCCATAAGCCCTGGTAAGGAACTGCATGGCATGTAAAGAAGAAACTCATGCTCTTGGATGCGGAGGTACCTGGACTGGCCCATTTCAAATGACTTCAAACTGATGTTTGCCTTTTCAAGTATCCATATGCAGAATTACAGGTGTTTATACACCATGCACACATAAGCTGCAGACATACTTTGCTGCAATTCTTGCACTGGTCCTATGATCAGGCTGCTGCAAAATGTTTCCTGGGTGGGTATGTGCACTGCTTGACTAATTCCAAAGAACTGGGCTGTGGGCCTTAACCCTAGGCAGGTGAGGACACATCCCCCTATACTGAAAAACAAGTCCTTAGCAAAACCACAATATATAGAAGCACTTCTTACCTGCTCCCACACTGCATCAGTGCAGCAGTTAGGTCTGTCATCACTCCACACCCATGTCAGAGGCATGATCAAATCATCATAGATTCAAAAGTCATCTTGACATAATCATGGTATAATTTGTAACTAGAGAGTTGAGACAAAGATAAGGAACAAGCAAGACACAAACTAGTTCCTCCTTTAAACTTGTCCCACACAAGGGAGCAGATCTTCCCATGATGTAAATCAGCATAGCTCCACTGACTGGAGAGAACAATTGTAATTTATCCTACCTAAAGGCTTGCACAGAAGGTGTTTGAGGTTTCTTGCAATTCATTGGAGACTTGTGGCATTGAGAGCAGGCGTTTGAGCTCTGCTTTCCTCTGGAGCAATTTGCAGCACAGGCAACTTATAATTACAAACACTCGAGCAATCTCCTTCAGAGAAACTGAGGAGTTTGGTAAGATGCTTGAGTCAGAGATGACTGATTTCACTTCTTGTAAGAAAGCTGTAGTTCTGCGATTTCGATCTCAGCACAAAGGCACCATGCATCAAGACTGTGGAAGAGGTTCTCAGGGTTCAGCCAAGCTTTAAAGTATTTCAAGGATCTTTTTTTGTCTTGTGGAGATCAGTGGGTTCCTTTCCAGCCAAGCTGAAAAGCCTGGGGGAAACAAAAGGAACCTATTTCAAGCCTATTTTGTGAGAACAATACCTCTCCACAACACCTGACTTCTTATGCAGCTGGTAAATACCATTCCCTATCAGCCACCTGATCTTTTTAGCTGTGTTCAGCCACCTACACCTGACCACCAAATTTCTACTCTGTTTGCCTCTGCTGACATTTATATAACAAAGAGCTACTAACTGCTCTTTTATCAGCACAAGAAAGTTGAGCTCAGGAGGAGACAAATATGATGGGCACCATAGACCAGCACTCAGAGGTCTACTGCTTCCTGTGTATCCAGCCTTTGTAATGGTTATGTTGAGACATTGCTCAGTAAAAAAAACAAGTGCTGCTGGGTGCTTGAAATGATTTAACTCTCTTGTTTCTGGGACAAAAATGGATGCTGTGGTATACTACTTCCTTTCTCTGCTGGATGTCTTAATATTGTGAAAGATTTCAATATACTGTAATAGAAAGGAAATAAAAGGTTTTGGGCATAGTCTTTTCTGTCAGGCATATGTAGGTATTAGTTCTGTTGTCCTGTAATTAGCAACCAGTGAGTACAGGAATGGAACTGATCATGTTTTCTTTCTTGTCTTGCTGTATCCGGTCATGAATGGAGACTTCTTGGTCTGAACATGAACAGCAGAGGGAGGGGAAGGTCCTGCCTATAGATCTAAGCATGTGAATGGAGGTTTCTGCACTTGCCATGTTCTACACTTCAGAGTCTGGTTTTTCTATGCAGCTGTATATATACATATCTTGCTGCTTAGGATGCATCACTGAGAATGGTATTTGACTGTGGTCTTCAGTTGTTCTGCTGGTGGGCCTGTGTGAGGTCTTGCATTAACAGTCACACTAGAGCTTTGCCCTCCTGTGTGCCTGAGAGTCATACTGTGGAAAAATACCGTGGTCCTTTCTCCCTTGACGTCAAGAAGTAGCAGAATGTGGTTTTTTGTTAAAGTTTCTGTGATCTGCCAGCTATAAGGAGCTGAAGAATTTAAAGCAGTTTAACAAAGACTGCTGTCTACTAGGGACACAGCTTCTCTGAGAGCCAGTTGACAGGGAAGGTTATAACCTTGATTTCAATATCTAGAAAAACATGAGTTTGTTAAGGCTGGAAAGTGGTCAATATGATTACTTTACCTTGTTCATTTGTGATGGAGAGCAAGGCTTTATAATGACA
Source organism: Urocolius indicus (assembly GCA_013401255.1). Classification (NCBI taxonomy): domain Eukaryota; kingdom Metazoa; phylum Chordata; class Aves; order Coliiformes; family Coliidae; genus Urocolius; species Urocolius indicus. The sequence goes on along the minus strand of WBNH01005169.1, from coordinate 237,701 downwards.
CATCCTTGCCTAGTTATAGCTGATATTTATTAGAGTACAATTTTACTAAAAGGTTGTTGGAGTAAAATGCATAAGGAAAAAAATTATATGGCAAACAATAACAAGGTCCCAAAATTGCCTTGAACTGTGCAATTGAGATTCTAGAGTACTGTCAGTTCATCTCTGTGTACAATTGAACTGCTGATGTTTAATTACAGGATATTTATGAAATGGAGGAACACTCCTAATTGCTTGTGTATGCTTGCATTATGTCTTCTGTGCACCATATTTATTCAATTTGAATGCATTTTCATTAAAATTATAAGAAAATGATTTATTTTCCAACCATGAGACACACATCACACTGTACTTATAGATTATATCGGATTTTGGAGTACTCACCATTCACCTTTTTGTAGTAAAAAAAATCATTACTGAGCAACGTATTTCTGGGAAGGAGAGCCCTGCAAAAATACAGTGAAGTTGTAGTTCAGCTGAGATAATGCAATTTGAGTAAGCTCAAGACTTCCCTCACAGTAACAAGCAAACTTATCCAGGTGTTGATGTTTGAAGATTGTGTTAAGATTTACTGTATTGTTTTCTGAGTGTTTTTCTGGATAGACATGATTAAAAATTATCAGACTTGCCGAGCTGCAGGTTAGTGAAATATGAACTTTTCCTGAAGCTTTTTAGAAGCTCAGGGATGCTAAATTTTCCCTCTAGTTGTGCTGTGCTCCCAAAGCATGAGTATGGAATAGCACAGAGCCTTGCTAGTTTTGGACTTTTTTGAGAATGCCATTTCTGGTAAAGGTTTGGACACCATGTCTCTGGTACTAGAGGCAAAGTGTGGAGGGTGTAAATGAAGTCATTTCAGCATCATAGCAGCCATTGATTGTCCTGCAACCCCTGTGCTATTGGAAACTGCAAGCACACAGAAAAGATGGGGGAAAATGGGATGTGGAACTTGCTGGTGAGTGAGCGGCAGAGTGTGGCTGTGCTGCTGTAGGAATCAAAGATCAGAACAAGTACTGAAAGCTAATCCATAGGATGACTCGTGCGATAAGAACTTATCAGGATGAGGAAGTATGTGAGGTCTGTGTGGGCCGTTGCAATTAATGCACTAAGAGAAAGCAAGGCAGATTATGGGTGTTGTTATTCACAGCCATGCTTTGTGGTATATGCATGTCAGTGCTACTGACAGCTCAGAGAATTCAGCAGTCATCAATAACTTCCAATGGTTTGGCATTTAGTAAGCCAAAACAGATCTGCCTTCTAAATAGTTACATGGTTTTGAAAATATGCATCATAGAACGACAAGATTTGTTCTTTGGGGTTACATGATTGTTACATTAATTTGCATGTTTAGATTGTCAGGTTGTGGACACTGGCATTTTACATACCTGTACCACCCTTCACGTTGCCTATTGGGAAGTCTTGCAGATTTTAAGAAATTTGCAGTCAGACTAGAAGGAACTAACCCAAAGCCCTTCCAGGCAGACTTTTGAGGCACTATAACTTGAAATTGGAGCTCAGAGCTTGGAAAGGGCAAGAGTTTTGCAGTAAAATACTGATCCTCCAGAGAATTCTAAAAGGAAAGTCTGGAAACTGCAGAAGCTGAGAGAGCTATTTTTTTTTTTTTCCCAAACAACAATAACGAACTCAGAGTATCCATGTAACTTTTGTGAAGAAAATCTGTCTCTGGAAGCTGATGCTCTTGTCTTAAAATGAGTTATTGTCTCTTAGCAAGCTTTAGGGTGTTGTTGAAATCCTTCCTTGCAAGGCTCAAGGGAGACAACCATTTTAAGAATTGCACTGCAATCATCCCTATGAGACCCGGTATTGAGGAACAAGAGAGCAATGATAGCCAGTGTTTTCTAGGTCCACAACTGCTGGCCTTGTTTCCTGTAATTTCTAACATAAAGAGCATCTTAGTGTCAGGTAAGTTTCAAGAAGAGATGCTCTCTTAAAAACAAATAGTCTCTAACAGCAGGGTTGCAGGCTGGGACTACTACAAGATGATCTGATGAGGATAGTTAACTGCAAATGGAATGTGGGTTTCATTCTAATAGTTTATCTGGAAAGCTCTTAAGTGTGCTGCCAAATCCAACTTCCAAAGCAAGGGTGGTAATACAAGTCTAATATTGTTGATGTCAATTGTTTCTAATAAGCTATGTTACCTGAAAAGACCACTGAAGAGCCCAGGGCATTATTTAAGCCTTGAACTTTGTCTCTTTATTCAGATACTAAGCTCCTTTGTTATAAACATATTTTCTTCCTCAAAGACCTCCCACATTCATAGTCAACTCTATAGGATATATTGTTCTTTTTAAACATCTAGAAGACATTTCAGTTAAAAAGAAATTATCATTTCCAAAATGTTTATGTGTACCCTGACTAGAAGAAGAAAAAAACCTGTAAGGAAAACAACAATGACTTATGTTGCTCAAACAATTATTTTGCCTTCTATTTTACTTTGAAGTCCCATTTACACAACCCTGTAAGTCTTCTAATGCTGATATCTACTCTTTGGTTGTAATGTTTCCCTGCTGTCTAGTTAAAGCAAGGAGAAAGGAAACCTCATGTTCCATATGTTTATTGAGGGAATTTTTTGTGCATGCAGTTCACATAAAATTGCATCAGTTCAGCTCATGATCCATAGTGCAATTCCATTAACAAAGCAGCACTACCTTTTGTATGTGCTGTTATGCTTAAAGCCCATTCCTGTTGTTGTGTCTCTTATAAAAACAGAAGTTTTGCAGGTGATTTAGTTTGAGTAATTTCCAGTTCTTTTCTATTTTCTTTGTTTGTAGCCCAATAACTTTTTAGAAAACATTTGATAGAATCATTTTCATTTTTCTGTTCAAGATAAAACTTGTACTGAAAGTAGAATGAATTTATTTGGTCAAAATTTTCAGTTATATGAAACGGGAAGTTGATTTTTAAAAATTTTCTTTCACTCTATTTCTTTCCCTCCAGCTTTGAGAGCTGAGATACCCTTTTCTGTAAAATATGAAGAACACACATGGTATTATGTGATATTTCTGTATAGCACCAAGGGCTCTCTATGCTTACAGGGTTTATAAAGCTCTTGATTCAGCCTGAAATTGTGTATCCTTCTGAAACAGGGAGAAAAAATGACCTAACTAAGGCTAAGGCAGGAGCACAGTTTTCATACATGCCTCAGCATCAACATTTCTAAAGCCGATGGCCACTATTTCTAACTGAGCTAATTGAGTTTAATATGGTGCTGTGTTGTTGCATGACAAGGACATCCCTGAGGAAGCCCTCCATAATTTGGGATTAATTACACATATAAAGCACTCTACCTGGGCAGACCTGCCCCAGCAAGCACACTACAGGATTGCTGAGGTTTAATAAATGGGACTGAGTTCTCCATTGCAATTCAATGCCTTTACCAGAGACCCCAGGATAAAGCAAACTTGTTTGCTATTCTGTTTCAGAAAGCCTGTCAGGGGCTAGACAGGCTGCTTATTGTCTGAAGTACTGATAAACGTGGCCTCGTGGCTTCTACATACTCTCTAGCTATCTGCCCACAACCTTCTGGCATCTCTCTGATGGCAGAGCCATCCTTTGTTGTGCTTTCTACAGCACCTAGTGGAGTGAAGTCTTGCACCATGGAAAAGCAGGAGTCATATAAACAACACTAATAAGCTACCTCAAGTAGCCTGCCTGTTTGAACCTTTGTGTCATAAACTCTGTGGTGTTTTAGGGCTAAAGGAGAAAACTGGATGAAAACAAAGGGAACAAAAAAGACCTAGGAAGATTTTCCTACCCTGAACTGTGGGCTTAGCATCTGCCTGAAATGTGAAAACATATGCATGGAATCATGCAGCAGAAAGCCATCTAAATGTTTGACTCCTTACTGTGATGAGAGCAGCTTACTAACCCTCACACTTTGAACATACAGTTACTTTCTCAAATGAAGCTGCAAATCAGTGCCTGCTCTTTTCCCTCCAAACTGGACTTATGTCAGGAGGTTGGGACATCACTTTTTCCTGTTGTATCCAGTGACAGGACAAGGGGTAATGGAAAATAAGCTGGAACACAAAAAGTTCCATTTAAATATAAGGGGAAACTATTTCACTGTGAGGATGATGATGCCCTGGCACAGGCTGCCCAGGGAGGATGTGGAGGCTCCCTCAGTGGAGATTTTCAAGAACTGCTTGGATACATTCCCATGTGACTCAATCTAGGTGGACCTCCTTTGGCAGGGGGGTGGGACTAGATGATCTCTAAAGGTCTTTTCCAACCCTACCATTCTGTGATTCACTGCTGGCCTGGGAAGGTCATCAGGGATTTTCTTCACCCTTCCCATATGCTTCTCTATTACTCACTCTGGCATGTGGAGAGAGTACTCCAATTTAGAAAGAGCATCACTGGACATTTGCTAAGTCAGGTTGCCAGATTTAAGAATTGATGGGCAGGAGAAAATTCTGCATTCCTGTCTTCTGACCTCAAGGAACACTGAAATATGGCACATAACAATGCACACATGACCCCGTAGAGGTGATTGCTTGGTACCATTTTCCATTCTCTCTCTCTCTCTTCCTTTCTTCCTTTTTTTCCTCCTAACCTTTCTATTCCCATTTCTTCCATTCAGCCTGTTTTTGTATTTCTTCACCTGGCTTTTAGAATATATTACCTGAGTTTTAGGATATATTCCTTTTTCCAGGTACAAAATTAAGATATCACTAAGCGTCGTCATAGATAATATAATAGTAGATCCCTTTGCCTGAAATGTGCTTTTAGGTATTACCTTGGTCAGTAATTTAATTGAATTGGATAGTGACAACACACTGACATTGTTAAGGTTAATGACCCAATGATTTACAAGACAAGGCACATTTACCGGCAAATGGATTTTAGTAATTGTTCTACCGAACAATGAGAATAGCAATTTGTACATTGATCCACGAAGTCCTACAGCAAAGCCTCTGTTCTTACTTCACCAATGCCCCTGTCCATAAATTCAGTGTTGCTCAGAAAATGTTTCCTGGGCTCTGCTGTATTTTAACTCCATCACACTGAACTTCAAATGATTTCCTTCAATGTGATGCACAGCTTTTGCTGCTCGTATGGGCTGTAGCTGGGTATGAAGATGGCAAGAGAGAGCAGAGGAAGATAGAAAGATGTGACCTGCCAATGTAGGGCAGTGTTTGTCTTGGCTAGGTTGGTCTAAATGTTTCTCCAGTTGGTGGTTGCTTCTCTTTGACACCTGTTTAATGTCTGTTTCAATAGATTTGAATTGTTCTGTTTTCTTTGCCAAAATGCTGTGGGAGTCCATGCTAGATGAAATAGGAGAATTCTTGTTTACTCAGGTCTATAATCCTTACTGAACAACTTTGTAATCTTCTACAATGTAATGCAGAAGTGTCTGTTTTCCCTGAATTACTGGTCTTTGCCATTGCTTAGAGTTTGCTTGAAGTACTTTCTGCTAATTCTTGTTCAGGTAAATCCCAGATAGTCTATTCTTTGTTTGTTTGGGGCTTTTTGACAATTTAGTTTCTTACACTGAAGACCATAATAAATTAATTTATTTTGCTTATATCTTTTAAATATCATGACAAGAGAAACTTTACAGGAGTCTGGAATTCTATGAGTGTTCAAGATCAACTGAAAAATAACATAAGAAGTCTTCAAGCAGAGCCTTTAAACTCCTAGACATAAATTGTCTGGATTGCTGGTTAAAGATTCTGACCATAAGAGATGGTGTTTAACATCCTTATCAATTAATTATTACTGGAAAATGAGGTATTTAAACAGCATTGATCTGTCGTAGGACTACATCACTGGCCAAAAGTGTTTATTGAACATAGTTGTCTTTCTTGCAGTATTATTGACAATGTTATCATTTCCATAGTGGTAATAGACCAGTAGCTGTTGGTTAGATACTCTTCATTACAATACACTTTATAAACTTCATTTTATTTGTCCTTAGCTTTATTGACCATCGATTTCTTCAGTTGTCCTTTTGCTTTCTGTATTAATTTTGTGTCATTCCTGGCTTTTGCCAGCTTTCTCTCTTTTACATTTAATACTTACTGACATTTCCCCCTATTTATTGCCATTTTCACTCCCCCATTGTGCCAGAATGAGATGGTCAAGGTTTTATCGCAATTATCAGCCCTGTATTCATCACATGGCGTGTAATATTCCCAAGTAAGATTGCAAGACTTCTGACCTCCAGCACTATGTTCAGTACAGAATCGTGTTTAGGGCTCTATTGCATCTTAGATAGCAATGTTTTTTAATAAATAAATAAATACTTTTCTTTGTCAAAGGTGAAAAGGGAAAATGAAAATGTCATTTAAAAAATTTTCAGTGCTAAAATGATGTAAGTATGAACTAAATGGAAATTACCAGGTTCTTTTAGTTTAAAGAAGAATGTTCTACCTGCAGTTATGCAATACTGTGACAGTGGTGGTACATTGGTAAGTGTTTTGACTGGTACATAGGTTATTTATTTCTCTCAGTGGGCCTGCAACCTCCAGTTCAGAAGATACCAGAATTGAAAAGGTTTTATGGGGATTAGTTCCCTAGTTTGCTAAACTTCTGTCTGTACTTTCAGACAGATCTTAGAGACCCTTAGAGGTACCCAAAGGAGTGGGAAGGATGCAACAGTAGAAAACATGTTCTCTCACTTGTCAAGTGGGTACTTTTGTCTGTAGTCCTTAATAAAATAAAGCAGCAAATAGTAGGAAAGAAGGAAGAAGGACTTTAAAGAACTAGTCATAGCAGAGTGTTGAAGGAAGATTTTGAAACAAGACTTTGAAACTGTTTACAAATTAGAAAGGGAAGAGAAATTATACAAAGGTAAGTTTAAGCAAAGAGAAAAACAGTACAAAGAGAAGCTGGAAGCATACAGTAACTTAACCTATGTGTCAAGTGTTTGGCTTACTGTGCAGTAAGAGGCTATGCTGTATGTAAAAACCATATTTCCTCCATTTCTATAGCACAGGCCTTTGCAGGAGAAATATTCAGTGAACCCATCTATAACTTTTCTGATTGCATTTTAAACATTTATGTTGCTACCCTCCACAGCTAATAAACCTGAGACTTTAAATGGACTGTGGCTTATTAATTTGTGTCTTTTCTGACAGTCTCATCAGTGGAGGGATACTTGATAATATTAACATTGAATGGAACCAAACAAAGCATTTAATTCCCTTTTGTGCTTTAAGACATCTGAACCCCAGTCCCACCCCAGTATTTGTGAACTCCTGTGCCCTATACTCATAGGGCACTTGCATGGTCATTATTTTTCATACTTGTTTTTCAATTAGGCGGTCTTACTGAAAAATATGGGTTAAAGGCAAGAGGTGCAAGCAATTAGCTGCACCTATGTTCATTGTTATAATTACTTGCCCAAATTATTATAAAAATATGTGTGACCGTGTGAAAGTCAGACCAAAGAGTATGGTTAGTGTAAGGGAAATAAAACAATTGGCAAAAAAAGATTACAAATGCTACGAACTTACAGAAATGAGAAAATATTTGTAATTTCATGAACGTTTTCATAACTGGACATTTCAAAACTTTAAGGAACTCAATCATAAATCAGTTTAAAAATGCCTTTCAACTCAAAGTTATTTAGATCACTATGAGCAAACCTTTGTCTCACAATCACAGAGGAATGAAAACTGGGCTAAGTATTAAAGGAAAAAAATGCTTATGACAATCATGTAGAAGAGGAATCTAACCTGTGGTGCCTGTTCATTTCCAGCTGGAGTTGTTTATATTTTGAAATTTCAGGATATTTTAATGTAGAATTAGGCATAGCATAACAAGGTACGGCAAAATTCAGCTTGGTTCCAGGTCTGGATTGTGATCAATCCTGCCATTTTGCTGTGGTCTCTCCTGGGAAGACAAAGAAAGTCACCCCTTTGCTTCAGCTGAAATTTTGCATAAAATTTTAGGCAATATGGAGTGCGTTGTGAGAATTTGATATAAAGACATACATGACATTGTGTTTTTGCTCAAACTATGTCCGTATTCTTTTTAGGTTCACTAACAGTGTGTTGCTTTGTTCCTCTCTTGAGTGCTGTTATCAAAGAGAACAGCACCTAGCCCTGCAGATTGTTTTAGCAGACAGGATGTGGCAAATATAGAGCATTTAGATCTACATTTCTTTAAGAACTTTTTACAAACTGTCAGAAAGGATGAAGTGACAAGGTGTCAACATAGTCTGAACAGAGCTGGATCGGGAGCTAATGCCTAAATAGGTGAAGTCTATATTTTTGTAGAAGGCAACTGTAGGCAAGCTGTGGATGGAGAACAAATCCCCAGGTCTGCATCAGCAGAGACTTCAGGAAGGGCAGTTTCAGGGTGGTTTGTGTTAGGCTTGAATAAGGAGAGGAGGAGCCATAGGAGAAAGATAAGGTCAAATCCGAGAGAGAGCAATGATACAATCCCTGAAGAAGAAAGCAGAAAGGTTAGAGAGCAACATTACCGCTGACTCTCCTTAGCAGGAACTGTTGTGCCCATGAGATAAGTGAAGCAGAGGCACTGTAGGAAGGGTGGGATGCAGGGAAGGAAATGGTGTTGACATCTTTTGCCCTTTCTCTTCAAAGAAATTGGACAGTAAGAGTGGATGAGCTATATGCAGTGTGTGGGCTGGAGGTTTACTGCTGTTAGTCTGCCAAGCAAAGTGATATTGCTGTTAACACAGCTGCATGTGCCGGTAGGAAATAGGTTAGAGAGGGATGCAGAGACAGCTATAGCATGTTCTGTGAACTTAGAAACAGTCAGTGACCAAGTATTGTTCCTGAGTGTTCAGGAGTGCAGGAGCAGCCCTGAATTTTGTGCAAGCCTTAGAAAACAATGCAATGGGTAGTTGCTCTTGTTGTTCCCAGAGTCTGGTGAGTTCTCACTTCACAGACACAAGACAGCTAGACTCTTCCTGCTAAATAACTTTCTCTCTTTGCCCTAATAATCAGTTCACTGTTTCCATTGCTGCTTTCCCAGGTTTGTTGTCAAACAGTGCAAATCAGGAGATCTCCACTAGGTCGATTTTGAATTAAGGAGCTTGACAAATGTTTTCATTTGAGAAGGCAAGCTACCTCATTGTGCTTGGTTTAACACGAACACATTCAAGTGACAATGCTGGATTTAACTTTAGTTATCAACACTTTCAGCCTACGTTGGTCTAAGTAATTGTTCTATTTATACTCTGACAGGTTAAAATAATGTATTCTAGAATGAGAGTGCTGCTACAGAAGATGAAAAGCAGCCCAAGAGGGTTATCAGCTGTTACTAACTGTGACAAGCAGGGTGAGCTAGATGTATGGATAAATTGCTGTTGCTCCAGAGGTTAGTCCTATTAGCAGGAGACGTATAAGAAACCCTAACAAGGCATTAATACAGTACAGCTACTAAAAAAGCTCATCTGACCTATCCAAGTGCTGGACTAATGGCAAATTCCAGTATTTTCTTGGTATTTCACTGACAGGTCATGATAGACCTTTAAATAAAACAGAAGCTCTACTAGGCTGTTGAGAAGAGTCAGGCAACTGTGAGGATTTAAAAGCTAATCTTTAAGAAAATAAAGATATTTATCTGAGATCTAAACACTATTAGGAATGATGCTTCTGTATTTCTCTTCACACAGAATCAAATAACGTTGTACAGATGGGATCTTGGCAAAGTAGATAGTTTCTGACAAAATTTTCTGTCCAGAGAAAAGAGGTTTAATTATTTTTTGTCTTCAGTTAGTGTTCTTGGGATCAAAACAAAGTGACTGTTTAAACATGAAGTGTTCAGTTTCCTTTCCATCTGGAAAACAGGACTGGAAGTACTGAGATAAAGAATTCAATAGCCGAGCACTTTCTGTGTTTTTAAATAACAGAATCAAGCTGCTGCTGTGGGCTTGGTGTGAGCGGGCTTCCAGAGACTATGGACTATTCATGTCATTCACTGGGTTACTTAAGTTGTGCCAATACAGTTTGCAGGGAAATATTTAGAAGGGGTTGTCTCACATGTAGGTCAATTCATCTATAAAAGAAATAGTGTAGAAATTTCTTTAGCAGTAGAAACGTGCTTTTCTGGAGTCATGCTGAGGAGTTATAATCACTTGTGCAGAAAAAAAAAAAAGGGAATATTTGCATTACTTTCTAGGAGAAGCTACATAAAACTTTGTTTACCTTACTTGGGCTTGTGGTTGTTACCTGACATCACAGGAATAATTTCCAGCAGTGCTCAGTGGGAGGAAGCAAACAAGGGATGGGAGTGTGCATTTTCTATACCAGATGTAATGATGGAAGTTAAATATTGATGGGCTAATTTCAAATGGGAGTTGCATGTGATAATAAAAGGGCTAAAGCTGAAGGAAAGATTACTGCAGGCTGCTCAGTTCTTCCAGAAGGAATTGCGGTTTGAGGATTGAAAAGCTTTGCAAAGGAGACAGGGGCAGTGCTGTATTAACAGCAGACACAGAAGCTGTGAACATCATGAAGGTTTATGACGGACACATAGTAATTGGAGGTTTGAGAAGGAAAGAAGAAAGAGAAGATGATATGATGACAACTACAACTGTATAAGCAAAAGGGGAAAATCATCCTAAAATGTGGAAAAATACTGAATAGCCATATGAGTGGAAAGTAGGACTGTCTCTTTTGGGAAAAGTGCTTTAGTTTTAGCCAATTGTCTAACCAGTCCCTTAATGCAACAAAAATCTCCACATCTGCTCATATGCTGTCCTCCCAGAAGAGAAAAATCTATTTGATTTGATTATTACTTGAATCCTACTTTGCAGCAATTAGAATACAAAGCTCTTCTGCTGTAAATTGGCTGTCTTTCTGATATACTTTGCAACAAAAGAACCTTATAAATGTAACTGTATGATTATCTTGACATATTTGTGAATGGCTTTGTGGTAAGTGAAGTCCTGGGGAGACAGTGGGCTTGGACAGCAGCAGTGCTGATGCATCTGTTTCTCAGAACATGAAGTAATCCTAATAAGAATTGTAAATGGTGACTATAACGTCAGCAGCCTCCATTCTCTCTTTTTCTTCTTTCATTTCTTCTTTTGAAAGTGAAATAAAAGTGTAGAAGAGAATAAAAGCTCTGCTTTGGGCAGGAAGTCTCACTGCTGGCTGATGCTCCTGGAGATGCATGGCTGGGGCTACTCGGAAGCTTTGCCTTGACTAGGAAGCTGAGCAACTCCCAGCCCAGCATGCGCTTTGGTGAAAAAACACCTGGAAAGCTGAGAGTGAAGGGATTTTTGAACACACATTCACCAAACGTAAGGCCTTTCCTTTGACAACAATGGGATCCGCTGGATCAGACCTTGGGGTTAACAGCAGAACTTTTCCCTTCAAATTAGAGCCTCTGTGCTAATAAAGAGGTCAACCTGCAAATAACAGGAGAGTCGATAGGAACCCCATGCCAACACTTGCTTGCACAATGAAACAGGAGCTGGCAGAAATGGGGTGCATTTAGCAAGGCTTACCAACAATGCTGTATTCCCACATTTTTAAAACGTGGCTTGGGTTGTAACATTTTCCAATTCAAGGCTTGGGCTTCTTTGTTACATACTGCCAAGATGGGCCTATTTAAGTATGTTTTCTGGCAAACATGAAAAATTCAGGTCAGGTATCAGGATCAGTGTTGATTTTAAATGCCTGTCATGGGGAACCTGGTATTTAAAATGAGAAAGGAGTGTGAATAGGTCAGCTGCACCCTGCGTTCTTCTTGGAAGCAGCTCCGTTGTTAGCCTGGTGTTTATTCATGAGGAGACTAGCATTTCTGGGAGGCACAGGATATAAATATTTAGCACTGTCAGTGGAGAAGGAAAATATTGTTGGAACAATGTCTTCATTTGTCAGAGGAAAAATAGGGACTAATTTTTTTGAGAGAGATCACAATTAACTGCTCCCTATGAACAGTTTCTCTAAAGATTTCGGCAGATGGATGCTCTTGCAGCAAGAGGAGTGAATGCCAATTGAGAGGAACACAGATCCATTTATAAAGCCAGAGAAATCATTCTGTCAGGTAGGATATAGGTACACAAATTAGGCAGATATCAAAATTATATCGTCTCTTCAAAAACAACTGCCTCTCAAGAATAGACTGTGGACAGGAATAGCTAAAGATGTCAGCAGGCTGTAATTTAACTCTGACAGCACAGGACTAGAGTAGTAGTCACTTGCTAATAATAATGACAGGCAGTTTTGCCCTACTGCCCTGCAAATTCGCTTCACTCCTGTCACTGGAAAAAAATCAACCTCCAATTCCTCTGCACAGAAACCTCCCACAGAACCCCTGAGACCATCTATGCAATGGTATGGTATGGTAGGGGGGCTCTGCCAGATGGAAGGGACTTCTTGGCCCACAAAGAATAATCTGATTTCCAAGTAAATGCCGAGGTGGACCCTTCCATGTGGAGTCTGCAATTGCCAAAAGAAATTCTGTGCTGTGAGGATGCCTGATCCTCGGCACAGGCTTCTCTGTGTGAGTCTATGACCTGATGGCTCAATCTGGGTGGTTTCATCGTTTGTGTGGGACCCAGAGTCCATGGCAGCAGCTCTGCAAACCACAATTTCATGCCACGAAGAGCATACAGCTTGAACATGAGATGCATGAAAGCAGTCAGGAGGAAGGAGATAGTGATGAGCACAGGACCATGCTTGCTCTGGAGTAAATCCAGAACACTGCTGTTTGCTCCTCAGTCTGATCCTTTGCTTGTTGCACCATGCAGGCTTTACGCAGGGGTGGCACAGTGTTGCTCTGAGCTACCTAGTCTCCTGCTTGGCTCTGAAGATTTCTGCCACCCTCTATATTCAAAGACACTGCGTTATTTTCCAAAGGAAATAGAATTGGACTTTGAAGCATAATAAATGAAAAATATCTCTCAACACATTTTAAAGTAAAAAAGCTTGATACTGAGAAACAAAAATTGTGGTTGTAAACATTTGCTTTCTTTCAAAATTCTCAGTTTCACATTGGAAGATGAAAAATATGTGCTAAAAAGTCCTTCTATACTTAGTATTCTAAGGCATGGTTTTTGGCTTTTGACATTTGGAAGGAAAGTTGAAAGTTGCTGATGAAAATTTCAGTTATTGCCCTCTAACTTTTGACAGCATTTTCCACAGACCCGACTGTGCCCAAACTATTTTCTACGCAGCCCATTCTTTGAAATTCAGTCACTTTTGCTTTTTCCTCATAAACATGTATGAGTCTATGCCTGGCCTTTGGTAAAATAAGAATAAGACCTATTCCCAGCTTAAATCTTCCTAACATCCAAATTTCTTGCTAAGCCTCTACTGCTGCTGAATTTAATCTACTGTGAATTATCAGAGTTCAGCTCCTAGTATAAAGTATGTCTGACCTCTGGCTGTGCAGTTTTCTTTATTATCATTTTCATATGTTTGTTCACGGACATTTCATTGTCCAAAAATTCTTGGTGACTGGATCAAGATCTCTCACCTTATAAGCAATGGTTGCTGGCAATTGAAAGGTCTGAATAGCTTACTACTTTGACATTAAGATAATTTTCAATACTTCATTTAAATCCTTATTATTTTCCCCATGATGAATTTTTCATCTTTCTGGAAAATACTGGAGCTGTAAGCAGTTTAAAAAATGGGTTGAAAGTTTGTGTTCTTGCATTGTCCTTTCTCTAACCTCTGCTGAACTGCTGTTTTGTAACTGTTAACAAGTACAGTAAATGACAAATGATATCCCTCGAGGTTTATTCATTCCTATTCTCATATACCACCATTTAACTTGATTGATTTCCCCACAGTCTTCAGCTCCTGGAAATGCTCCCCAACCAATTCCTCAAGGGAAGCAGTCACCCTGTAGGAGTTTTTTAGGGCCACAGTTCACAAGACAGGCCCTATCACCAGGGCTTCAGGCACAGGTTGACTAGACAGTTGCCTAAGGTACATAAGTAAAATACGAAATAAGTGATAGCTGTGGCCATGCATCTTTATGGTCAAACTTGTTTTTGTGCCTGTCCGGGCCTGGTCCATGCATGATGAGTACAGATCTCCCATCTTGCAGCCCCTTTCTAAGATGCCTCCTTACTCCATCCCCTCTGTAGCAGAATCATGCCTTTGAAGGTGATTTATAGTGGTGCAACTATGATAACACAGAGAATAAAGCATAATAGAACAGGAACTGGATTTTCTGTGGGAAAGTGTAGAGTGGAGCTATTCATGTGTCAATTTTCCATCAAGACCAAACCTCATCAGGTTCTCAGACCCATGATGTCTCTGTGTTTCTGCAGATCATCTGCCTCTCTTGTCATTCTCTTAATTCCTGAGAAGCAGAACAGGTTCCACTGCATTTTTTTTGGCTGCCACCAGAGAGCTGGAACTGTCTGTAGTGAAGACAACACTGGTAAAATTGCCCACAGAATGCATAAAAAAGGGTTGAGTTTGATAGCAACTCTTCCGTAGCTGTAATGGACCATCATAGGAGAATGTTTTATGGACACTGCTTATGTGAGTTTTATGTCAGTAGCATAGGAATGGTGCTTTTTTAAGAGAGGTAAGCCTTGGACTTCCATCCATTTATGGACTGGTTTCAAAAAAGCACTTACATCTTCAATGGAATACAATATGCAAATCCAAGATTTTTGGTTTTGTTTTTTATTGTGTTTTCTTTTTTGTTTATAGCTATGTTGTTCGATACACCTTCTATGTCTTCTTGTTCTGCTACTCTTCACCCCACCCAGTTTGTAGTGTTTCTTTAGTCACCCTGAGTGGTCTCAGGGGAGGATGTGGAGAGAGCTGCTGGAGGGATAGCATTTGCTTTGGAAGACACTTATGTTTTCAAAATAAGTTTCCCTCCCAGATTTTAAGACTTGTAAATAATTATTTTGTCTGAGATGGATTTTTTTCCCACCCTGTAGTATTCCTTCTTGAATTTATTTTCTGTGAAGGACAGACAGTCTTTTAAGGTCAAGAATATTGACTTAGAAATGGGTTCATTTGCAGTTAGAGCTGAAGAGATTATTTTGACTTTTCAGGCCCATATTCCAAAGGGAATTTCTCTCCTCCGTGGAGAGGGAGCTGTTATAGGTCATTGTGCCACTGTTGTGAGTCCCCTAACTCACCTCTGTGGGGAAGCCTTCAACTTTTGAGACGCATCCAGCCTAACCTTTGAAACCTGGATTTGAGGTTGGTATTCTAGCACGGAGTTAATCTCTGTTACCAAACAGCTTTAGTCCCTTACTCTCTTTTCACTAGTCACAATTTCCCTGGTGCACTGTGGGTCTGAGTGCAGAGAATCTGCCAATAGCAATACTACAACCATCTTGCTGGTTCCCTCTCTTTCTAAATATTAATTCTTCTCTTTTGACAGTAAGAGGGAAATAATTTAAAAAGAGAGATAAGAAACCAGAAGACAGATCCCTAGAAAGCTTCCCTTCAGAAGCTTTAGAAAGCTGTGCAAATGAACAATGCCCTTTCATGCCTTCCTAAGAATATGTGATGTAATACATATATATCCATCATCTCATAAGATACAGGACTATTGAATTAATGTAAACAGCAACCACTGATCCAATGTGCATTCTTTAGAGAAGTTTAGAGAGCAATTTGAAGAAAGAATTTATGCCTTAAAAATTTCACCCTATTGGTAGTCTGAGTTTGGTTTCACAGCAGAGAGCAGAAAAAGTCAGCGAAGTTTGCACTGGAAATAAGATTCAGGTTTTTAACTAAGAGTGTAATTAACAACTGAAACAGCTTAAAGGAAGAAATGGCAGATTTGCCACCAGTGGGGTGTTTAAATAGATGAGGAGTGTTTCCTAAAGACTCACAAAGTGAAATTTCAGTCACTGTTCTGTTAGAGAGCAAATCAGAAAGAAAAGAGTAGTATCATTTTTCTCCTTCATCCTCCATCAGGTCTATAAAACTCTGCTTCCTCGATCTGCAGAAATTTGCAGGACTCTGAAAACTTTTTGTAAAACAAAATATTGTGAAACATTACAGTTCTCTGCTAAACTCCAAGACTGCAGAGCTTTGGAAGCATTTTCTTTAGTTCTCTGCATCTTCTCTGTTTATGTATATTTTCCCCTTACATGAAATTCTTTTTATAACCGAGTCTTTTATATTGTTCTTTTGTGCCCTTTCTACACTGTAATCATTCCTTCATCATAGTTCTCTCGTTGCTATGTGATGTTCCTCTACTCATGTGTTTTTGATTTAGCTGTTTGATTTTTTTAACTCTTCATTCTCTGTGCTTGTCAGCACTTTTCAGTAAATATATTAAAAGAGGATAAACTGCATCTTCTCAAATAGCAAGAAAAAGTCATTGTAAAATACTGAATGTCTTGCAATTGCACTGAGAGCTGTGAGAAGCAAGTGAGTCCATCTTCACAGCTTAATTTGGTTTGAATTAGTTGCTTCTTCCTCAAACAGTCCCTTTCCTCTTAGCCAACTGCAGCACTCTGCTTCATCAGAATTAGAGAGGGGTCAGTTTAGACAAGGCTGATGACAGCACACTCACAGCAAGGCTTTGAATTTGCATTTCAGAATTCACTCTGTGAAATGCATTCAGGAAAATATGACAATATCTGGAGCTTATTGCTTGGAAAAGCCAATGAAGAGGTAGATTTTCAGCTACATGACTTGATCTGTGACTTGCAGCTGGGCTAAACCTCTTATTCCTGAGAAACTCAGTTTCACTGGACTTTTTGATCATGAGAGAGTTTGTAGTGGAAGCAGCCTTCTTGGTAGCTGCAAAGGATCTGCAGCTGTGGGATATTCACTGCAGGTACTGTGCAGTTCTTAGTATGGATAGGTTTGCCATTTCCCTACAGATAATCACAAACATTCATGTCTATTGCTGGTCCCACCGATGGTTAGTAGCTACCCAACTATATCTGACTTAACAGCCACACTGTATTTTAAGCAGCATACACAGATCTGGGCATATTCCTTCCTTATTCCTTCCCCAGAACAATCTCTTTGATTTCTACACTAGTTGAGATCCTGGAGCAGGGCAAAAAGGAGTCACTGTCTCCCTGAGACTTGGTCTCAGCTCTGAAGCTCTTGGCTTCCCTCCTTTGTTTGGAAGAAGGTGCCACAATAGTGTTCCACAGTTTTGGCTCTCAGCTAAATACTCTTGCCAAGGACTCCCAACAGTGTGTTTAACGTGCACAGGCCAGGTAAAGCTGTAATGCAGAATTAAACCTGCTTGAACTGCAGTCAGGAAAGCCTGCAAAGGAATACCATGCAAAACATGAGGACTAACCAGATAGAGTCGAATTCCTAGAGGACAAATCCAACAACAGGATCAGATGCTAGTATATGCATCACTGAACTACTCACTACATGTTTGGGTTTTGTTTCGTTTTTGGTAGATTTGCCAGCTAAGAAAACTCGCCTGTAATTCAAATTGCAATTGTGACAGACAAAGTCTCTGTCCTCAAGAACAGCCCGCAAACCACTGCTGTATCAGCTTCACACTAATTGCTCTACTGATGCTCACTTAGGCTAATGAATACTAAATATTGCAGAGGATTGCTGTTGGACTCAGAAGATTGATTTGAAAACTATGCTTTGTACATGCCAACTACAGCACCCACCTGCTTTTCCTGCAGGAACAAAGCACTAGCTGTGCACAGGTGAGGTTAGGAGGTATCTGAGGCTTCCCATGTCCTACCAAGGCACAGGAGGTAGTAGTAGAATTTTAGAAACCCTAAAACGTAGCATGGGACCCAGTGACATTGCACTCCATTGGAAATATGGCCTAGAAAAAGCAGTGCTGAGAGTTTGAAGGAAGTAGAGCACCCAGGGCTCCTCCAAAGGCCTCTGCGCTGACCAGAAACTTTGTGATTCATATGACAGTAAGGAAACAAACAGTCTTTCAGAGTCATTTTATCACTGCTTAACTATGTTTGGGGAATGGGCAGATGACACCTTGCTCATCTGTGGTCAATGTAACAAAGAATCCTGTGCTCAACTTCTGCTGGGTCAGGGGGACTCTTCTCAGGGTGCTAGCTGTTTTATTTAGCTGTTTAAAGGGGGACTTGAGCTCTTCTAACAGCATGGGCCATCCCTATTCAAACAGCACCTCTTTGACTTGCTAGTCCTTTCAAAACTCTCCCACTGCAGGACTCCATTTTTCTTGGAGCCTTTTTTCCTAGTTTGCTTTTCTAGGTCTTGCTTTATACATATGTGAGTGCTGCCTAACAGATGCTGTTTTATAACTGGCTATGGTGTCTGTCTTTTCAACTGGTGAGTACTGAGAGCTTCATTTTTTCTGTTACTGGGGGTTAATGTAAGCTTTGAGCCGTTGCTTTTCCCTGGGAAACAGAGAATCCGATGTAGCTTTTGCTAGCAGTGAGCACATTTCAGTTTTCCTCTATAATCCCATCGTCTTCTTGGAGCTTTCCTCTGTGTAGAGAGACTGAGCGTTCTTTACTGTAGCAGGTGACCTCAGATCTGTGCGTCTGCCTCTGATAATGTACCTTCCCTTTCCTTGCTTATTGTGAAATACCTTGTAATAATTGGACTGACAGTCACTTGGCAGTGGATGTGCCTGTTGCTTCAGGACTTCTTTTGTAAACGCTGACAGTATTGAATTTATTTCTGTAAGTAGAATGTGTGAATACTCTTGTGTTGCACTGCTCTGACCAGTTAAAATAGCTGCAAAAGTGTGCCATGGCTTTGCCCATTTCTCTCTAGGTTCAGTCTTTCCATGCATTCATGCTTCTGCAAGTTGCTGGATGTTAGACTGGCAATTCAGGCCACATATTCCAGAAAATTTCTACTCACTCAGTGTACAAAGGTCACAATAACTCTGAGCACTTCTGAACAACATAATCAATGTATGCCTAAAGCCTGTATGGAAAACATATTTTGCATATAATTGATGGGCAGGTTCTGGTTGTCTCTAATTGTTATTTCTTTTGTAAGCTAATTTTCATTGTTTAAAAAGTGATTTTTTTTAAAAAAAATGTGAAGTTCCTGGAAATGTTTGTTGTGTCAATTTCCTTTAGATACACATCCTCCCAGCTGTATTTGCATTTCTTTTGTTCAGTTACAGAAACCAATAAATGATGCTGGCAGTGAGGACTGGGACACTGAAATACAGCAGGGTAGCATGCAGAGCTGGCTTAGGCTAACGCAGGGTCCTACTGTATAGTCACAGGTAATGTACTAGAATGAGTCAAATTAGGCCTCCTCCTCTTCTGTGTTTAAATACAACTTGCAATATTTCCCCACTATTTTCAGGCATTATTAGCACTCGCTGTATAAAGTATTAAACAGGCGCTCTCCATTTATCCGCATTAATGATTCAGTGCAAACTCCTGCCTTCCCATTAATATCCACTAACCTCATTCAGTGATAAAATTTGATTTAGTCTCCAAATTACCTCAGCACAAAATTTCTTAGAGCGGCACTGCCTAATAGTTCAGGGCTACGTGAGCTGTTGCGATAGCCAAATAACAACAGGGACAGCGTCTTTTTCTGAGACTCGGTGGAAAAAAGAATCAATCCGGCACATAAAGAGAGGCACAAATAAATTGCTAAACAGTATGATCCAATGATACTGTACATCTCAGAAATGAGTGCCTCAAAAATCAATAAAAATCGAAATTGAAAAGGGAAGAATTGCAGTTGTCCACATGCTGCAGGTAAAACGAAGAAGGTTCAGGTGAAGGCACCAGCCAGCTGAGTGCCAGGCTCTGGGAATGGGCAGGGAAATTATCTCTGGATAAGGTGATTCATGCTGTCAGGGTATAGTACAGCAAGGAACAGACAGTGCTGATGGGAGTTGTGGGGACAGGAGGGGGAATAACATTCTCTTGGATTTGAGAGACTGCTGCACCATTGTTTTCACATCTTGACAGCTTTCTTCCATTGAGAGGCAGAGGTGGACGCAGAGCAGACTGGGCTTTGCTTGGGTGAAGGGTGAGGTGTTGACTTTGGGGCATCTAGAGCACGACAAACATTCCCATTGCTGTGCCTAGGCTGTGTTTGCAGTGTCACAGATTCTTGATCTCCAAAGATACTGTGTTGGAAACTCTTTTCTTACGCCAGAGTGGGAGTAGGAATGGGGCACTGAGGCTTAGTGTGTGCTCTAGATGAAGACTGGAGACTTCTGCTCTGTGGATTTGTTATAGAAGAGCCTGACTTTCCTGCTTTGTACAATGCACTGACCCATCTCCCCAAGGACAGGTTTGAAACTAGAATAATGTGGATTTTGTTGTTTTTTCTCCTTTGATTGCTCTTTCCTTACTTTGTTGTGGACTGGTAGGTGCAGGTTTTGTTGTGAAGACTGCTGAATGGTGGATGCTCAGAGACCTGTCAGACTTATATTTTTGTTCTAGTTTTGTATTTTTTAAAATATACCATTAAAATTCCAATCTTCCTACAGAGCATGAGCAGACCCAAGCTGCACTGCTTTCTAGCTCAGATCCGTTTTCTACTGTGCATACTCTCCTTATTGCTCCCTTTGGAGTCTGCTGGCAGCAAATCAAGCATAGCTTGTCCTTTTTGGTTTGCAGCAGCCTGCTGTCTCCAAAGGTTTGCAAGAGCAGTAGGGCCATTGCCTCAGTGGTAGCAGTTCCTCTCTGTGTCCTGTTAGTGCTGTATGCATTTGAAAGCAAACACAAAAAGAAGAAAAAGGCAAAAATGAGTAGGAAAAAAAGGGCAGGATAGACACCTGCCAGTCACCTGTCGAGGGAAGGAAGAACCAAATAATCTAGAGTGTGACTTGGACGGTCTGAGCCCAGTGATCATGTTGAATTGAGTCTGCTGTCTCCCAAACGGTGTAATTTAAAATCATTTGCTGCAGTTTTAGGCAAGAATTATTAAATGAATATTAATCAGTCATTAAATTCTGTGAAACTGCTTCTTCATTTTGGGCTGAATGGGGCCATTTAGCTGTGATACATTCAGCATATTAATGTCTCTGTGAGAGGGCCTCTTCCCTGCCAGAGCCATACAACACAGCCCTGAGAGCAATAGCAGTCATTTGGATCAGGTGGGTGCCTTTGTGTCTAGCCACTTGCAGGCTTTTATTTTAATTCCTAGAAGCAATGAATCGCAGCAGTTTGAAATATCAGCTCAGCCTCCACTCCCTACCTGCTCTGAAATCCCTCCCTACCTGCTCTGAAATCAGTGCATTCCCTTCCAGTTAGGAAAGATTGAATTGAAATACTTTTCCCTCTCTTTCTGTATGTCCCAGGCTAGTATTTATCTCACCTTGCTTCTGGTGTATTCAGCTCCCATTCTTGATTCTCATGACAGGAAGAAACCTCACCCATCTGCTGAAACTGAAATGTTGAGGGTGAAACTGCAAACATCTTAATGTTGGATGTATTTTTGCTACTAAGATATCAAAATGCTCATGAAGGAGCAGATGTTAATGGTTGGTTGGAAAATAATCCCTTTAGAAGATCATATGGCCTATACTCTGTGTATTTGTGCCATCTAGCACCACATCTGGTCTCTCCAGATGTAGGAGTCAGTAGGTCTCTTGTGAGAGGTGCTGGATGGAGAGTATTGGCTGTGGTACTGTGCTTACTTGTGTCCTGGTGGGAACAAACTACCTGCCCAAAGCCCTCTGGTCTCTCCCTCTGCAACTTCTGGTGCTTTCTTGGCCCTGGAGAAACATGAGCCTTGAGCTTGTTAGAGGATAGTATTCATTGACTAGTACCAAATTCATCACCTTTCCAGAGCTGCTGCTGTCCTCATTCTTTATTTTGTGAATAACTTCTCCTCTTCCCATATGTTACAGAAAAGAAGGGGGAGAAGGGAAACTCTGGAGGAATTCTTCCAGTCTTCTTTCCTTCTCCAGGCTCTGGCAGTCGTGGATAAGCAGCAAATACTAGTTAAATCCCTGTGTGATATAATGAAATCCTGAAACAGGTGCCTGGCTCTGTGTTTGGACCTTGTGCCAGCAACAATCATTGTGGAAAACTAAGAAGGAAGAGATTGTTTTTTCCCTTTCTTTTATTTGTGAGGATGATTTGTGGCAAGGAATCTGGAAACATTTGTCAGAGGATATTCAGAAAGCAACTCTTGTCTGCTTATACTTGAAAAGATTTGTCTATGCAAAACATGCTTCCAGGACTGCTTCTGCTCTGAGCTCACAGACCTGGGGCAGGAGGCCCCAGCAGCCCATGCTGCTGGCCACAGGGCAGCCCATGCTGCCTGCAACAGAGATGCTGCTTGTGTCTGCTTTGTCTTCTGTGTGACACATTCATCACGTTCTTACACTCATCAAACCTGGCATGCCTGGTAAGTGAGGTGGCTCAGTGTTTGCCACTCCTTTGGAGTACGAGAAAAGAGATGAAAGAAGATCCCTGGTGCTCCACTGGTGACATCTATGCCACAGAAAAGGTCTTTGGGTATAAAACAAACTCCAGTGACATGTGCAGATTAGAAGCAGCTGTGGAAGAGCTTTCCAGGGGACATTGCCAGCCTTTGAGACATTGTCTAGGTTGTAGCTAAAAGCACTCCTTGATGAATTGTTACAGAACTCACCCAGAGCAATAGAGATTGCTGACTGATTATCTCAGCAGGTGGTATGTTAGTAGTTTGTGATTTTTGTTTTTTGTTTGTTTTTCTTGCTGCTTAATAATAAGTGGGGGAAGGAAAAAGGCTGAAAACTTTCTAGCATATGTCAAACATATATGTATATATGTTAATTTTATCTAAGAACAGAGTGGGGAGTTTTCACCAGCCTGATATTCCTGAAGTGGGTGTTTTGCATGTACAACCATGACCCTTGTAATAGTTCTGCAGGTTATAAAAGGTAGAGCACTTACTATAGCTTTTTAAGCTAAAGAAATCTTTTATGTATATTTCACTGAGTTGTTTTTTTTTTCCTTATCAGCCTTTCTTTTTAATGGTACAGAGAGGGAATAAACCAGAAGCAAATCACTAAGCCCATGCAGGAAAAAAAAGAACTAACACATTCTCTTGCTCTCGGGTCTAAAAAATAATGAATCGTTAAACCTTGAAGTTACATTGACATTACCAAACGGGTTTGAAATCAGCTTGGGCCTGAGAAGCTATAGAAAATCTGCCAAGTGACTAAAACTGATACTGATGGTGATGTAAGAAATTGGAAACATCTATTAAACAGACGCAGCTTTCCATTTCCTAAAAGTTATTGGTTGGAGTAGTGCAGCACTTTCCCCGACGCGCATGTGCTGCGGGGGGACAGCCACAGGCAAAAACCTAGTTAACTGAAAACATCACAATCAATAAAAAGCACTATGTTTTCCATTTACTCCTGTTTTTTAGGGGTTTATTTTGTTGCAGTAGCAGAAGGCATCAGTTCAATATCAATTCATGTTCTGGGTGGGGAGAGGGATACAGATATTGGCTTTTAACGCGTGATGAAGTTAGTGACAATACTAAGCTTACGAAAATTTAGACCAAGTGCTGTTTAGTACAACATGGGGCACTGGCTAATCCTCTGTACAGTAAGCAGGTAAAGCAGAGATCTGTTTTGATGTCATGCTTTCTAGAAAGGAACAAGGAAGGGGTTATTTTTCATTTAATCCTTTCTCTTGTTGAATTGCTGAATACTAGCATTTCTTTCTTAGTGGCTGACTTGAAGCTCAGCCTCTGACACAGGGATATCTTATTCATCAGAGGGAGTACTTCAAGCCAAGGGAGAAATGTCATATATGTGTGTTCCATGTAGATGAGGTGAAGCTGTTATCTGTCTTCAGTATCCTCATAGTTCAGTGAGCTTCATGCCTGATGTTTGGTACTGTTTAGTGCTGTTATGTGCAGTTCTCTTTAGCATTTCAGCTTTATGAATGTCCTGTGGCCAGGTTTGAGAGAAGCTGGCCTCAGTGCCTGTTAAATAGTCATCTGTGTGTACTTGTTCTGCATTGTGGCGTGGCTTTAAGAAAAGGAACAGAAATCCCTCATGTGAGTGATGTTTTCAGGTGAGATTCTGTGCATCACTTAAAGCAGCAGTGCAGAACAGAGTTGGGGCTGGATCTGTTGGGGGACATCTTCATTGATGTGCTTTTCATGCTCAGTTCACTGGGATGGGTTTGCCTAGGTGCCAGCTCCTAGAGCCAGCATGTTAAACAGTCTGCTCTGCTGGCTGCAGCTGTTATGGCCTTCTCATGACAGCCGACAGCTCTTCATGTGAGATAGTCTATTTTGACCTTCGCTTTTTGGAAGCTGATTGCCAGTTTAGTTGTCCTTTTCTGCCCATTTGCGATGGTAATGTGAGAAATGAGAGCTGACAGTGCATTTTAAGTGCAAGCCCTGACAGAAATTGGGTATCTACACATCTTTGTGGAACAGTTCCAGCTCGGAGCAGGAAGGGGAGTGCTGCTGTAATACTGACCTGGCTCTCGGGCTCTGCTTTTCAAAGGAAAATATACTGCACCAGAAAGTTAAGTCAGCAAAGCTTCTTACGACCCAAATTCTAAAGGGAAAACCTGAGGCAAATGATTGCTGAGAGAAGAGGTTCATCAAAGGCAGAGAAATACAATATTCTCTGTCTCTTTCTCTGAAAAAAAACCTATGTAAAATGTAGTAGAGGAAACACTTTTTGCTGATTCTGATCCCTGCTCAGTGGACTGTTAGCTGCCTGACTGCAGCTCATGTGCTCCTGTTGTGCAGGAAGAATATTCCCCTGAGAAAAGCAGTAAATGATCCCTTTTCAGAGGAGAGTGCTGGCTAGCTACATCCTGCTGGATCCTGGCCTCCAGGTGCTGAACTCTGTTAAAAGGTATTAAAAATAAATGAAATACTCTCCTTCATGCTATTTTTCTCCACTTAAGTGACTACAAGGGCTGTTGCAGAAACCCTCTGTGGTTATGAATGCAATGAGCAATGGGAAAGGGTACAGATGTATTTCTTCTGGTTTTGTTTTGGATTTTAAAATTAACACCACTTGCAAAGTGGATTGACTAGGAAATTTTGTGAACAGTGACCCGTTGACTTATGAGCTCAAGGTGTAATCTGGTTTTAGAAAACATCTCTTGCTGAAAGACCTTTGCTGAAGGCTGCTAAAACTTCTTTCCTCTGATGATGATCAAGATGATGTTTCATTTATTTTCTTCCGGGATTTCTGCTGCCTGACATTCCAACAATCAATCATTGTTTTCCTTTCTTTGTCACTAAGGCAACATCAAGCATGATCTTGTCTTGCTGGTGGGTTGTATCCTGTTTAAGTATCATGTGTTGTACTTGTCCTAGTTGTTTTGTGCTCCTCAGTGTACTCGTTTGATGTTTTTTTTCTCATCTGATCCAAGCTGTGACTTTGGATTTTTCTTCCCATCCCTGTTACTGTGCCAGAGGATAAAAACAAGTGAATTATGGACTATAAATGATAGGCAAATTGACTTTTGGGTAAATTTGAAGACATTAAAATTATTTTCATTGAAAACCCTCCACACTTGTGAAATGAAAATCAGGTGTTTTCCTTCAGGGGAACAGATAGCATTTTGGTACCTCCTAAGACATTTTCCATTTTTTTTTACTAAATGATACTATTCAAAAAGTGAACTTTTCTTAGGGAAAACTGTTTTTCTTAAACATGCCACTCTATTTGTTGAGTACTTATTGCTGACCACTGTGTTTTGTGAGAGCATCCTCTTGCACCCCTTTCTCACCTTTGAATATGCTTGCACTAGAAACACAGGAGGGTGAAGGACAGAAGCATTTAGTAGGCTTTTCCTTATAACTTTGTCTGAAATCAATAAATCTCACAAAACTAGGCTTTGATCATTATCTTTCTAAAGCAATTGAATTTACATTATTCCAGCTTGAGAATACGGTTTAAATTTACTTGTCTTTCTCCTATCATAGACTGTATGCCTTCTGGTGCATGCTTTCAAGTTTTAAAGTTTGATTTATTGTAATTTATTACCTAGAAGGTGTTCTTAAATTACTGCTTCAATAATATAATCTACTAAAAACTCTGAAGTTTTATCACATCACACCTGTATTTGATAGCAAATTGATCTGACAGTATTATTACATGTTTTTGACAGGCTTATTTGAAATCCTTAAATCCTGGTTCCTGCTTTGTCTCATTACTGTAACATCGCTGGCATAACCTTGTGATCAATTATACACTTAGGAGGACCCAAATGTCTGCCACTTAGACTTCCAGAGATGTATTCACTTCAGCAACTGTTAAATACATTCATTGTATCACAGCTTAAAATATTGCCCTGCCCTGCCCTTGCTGGGGAGTTGCACACTGATGCTGTGATACACTTTTGATAGGACTCACGCTCTAGGCAGGTCCAGTGGCAGTACAAACTCTCCAGTGGGCACAGAGGTCTCTCCTCCTGCCTAAATATTATGTTTCTTTATGGAAACTGCAAAAAAGGGCAAGATGCCCAGTGCCCTTACAGCTTTTGGAGAAAGTGGAGCTGGTTTGCATTTACTCTAAATCCAGTTTGAAGCATGCAGTTAACCCTCCCCTTGCAAACTGCGCATTGTGACTGGGTCCATGTCCCTGGAAGAAGGGGCTGACCTTTGTGGCAGCTGGACATCTGTCCCAGGATGGCGTCTGGCCATCTACTAGAGCGCTCTGGTGTCCTGGGTTTGGCCAGGACAGAGCTCACTCTCCCCAGCCGCCGCTAGGGGGCGAGGCCGGGCTATTCACTGCCACGTGCCGTCCCGCTCGGGATATAAAGGCGGCGCTCGGGCTGCGGCCAGTGCCGGAGCTGTGGTGATGTCGTTGGGCTGAGCGCGGTGAGCAGTTACTCTGGGCATTACTCGTTTGTCTTTGTCCTTTTGCCATCGTTGTAACTGCCTGCTCCTTGTGATGTTCTATTAAATAGTCCTTATCTCAACCCAGAAAGTTCTAGAACTCTCTCTCTCTCTTGATCCTCCTCCTCATCCTTTTGAGTCGAGGAGGATTAACTGGGTGGGGTGGTTATTGTTCAAGTTAGGGCTAAACCAACACATCTGGTCACGTTGTCTGCCTGGTCAGGACAGGGCTTGGTTGCTCCTTGCCCATTGCTGCCTGTTGAGGTGGGGGGGAGCTACTGCCTGTCTGCCTTCTGCCCAGCACTCATTGAGGTAGGAGCTTGGATTGGAAAACTACATGATGCAGGTTTCAGTAAAGCACACACATGGCTTTAGATATAAGTGCTACCCCATTGCTTACACCAGGCTGAACCACTTTGCAGGGCTGCTTCTTCTCATGGATTTCATAAGCAGGAGTTTTGGTTGGCAAGGATATGCTTGTTGGTATCAATAATTTATTTTTAGGGAATGAAAAATGTAAATTTTTCAGAAATAGGTATCCTACAAAAGGGATAATAAGCTACTTTATCACTGTTAGATAGTCTCAGGGGCTATATAACTGTTTTGGTGGTTGAGATTTTCTCCCGTTTTTTCTGCCTATGTCATTAATTTGCCCAGAGAGCTTGTGTAAAGGGTTATGCTCTTGTTAGTGAAGCTTACATTACTGGATCATTATTATACACTTTTAGTGTAATAAGGAAAAAAAAATCTTTCAGCCATAAACCAAAAAAAAACCTTGAAAAATGAGTCTGCCTTCCAGAGTAAAATCAGGCTATTGGCAACATACTTAATATAACACCTACAGAGTCTGATAATCACTGTGTATTTGTGATATTAGCATTCATGTTGCTTATAGCATTTGGATCAGTAACGTGGAGAAACTACTATGTCTCAGAATAAAAGTTAAAGCTGAAGTTTTACTTAAGAACAACTAAGCTGG
Organism: Urocolius indicus; assembly: GCA_013401255.1. NCBI lineage: Eukaryota > Metazoa > Chordata > Aves > Coliiformes > Coliidae > Urocolius > Urocolius indicus. The sequence continues at coordinate 210,059 of WBNH01005169.1, read as the reverse complement.
GACTCACTTGTTATGTTGCAGCATCCTAAGAGTAAGGATTTTTGAGCTCCATATTAGCATTTTATCTCATGAAGCATCGTGTCACAAGATATTTTGAGTTCTACATAGACAAGCAGGGTAAATGGCCAAGTGCATTAACAAATGGAGGTGCAAAGCTGCAAGAGGAGTGCAACCAGTGTACTTTGTAAACAGAAGAAAGTATACTTTAATGAACACAGGTGTGCCTCTACTGATGCAATTTTAACATCAATATCTAGCTCTTGGTTATAAAATCATTCACAGATCAACTGAATCCAGAGTAACTTTGCTTTAAACAAAATGAGAATTTGACCCAAGAAACAGGTCACAGTTTTTCACCAGCCTTGCTAATATGGAAGGTGAAACAACTTTGATTTTATTTTGAAATCAGAAACCGTATTCACATCTTAAGGATGCTCCCATCAAATTTATTTCTCCATCAGAGTTTGACAAAGGTTAGTGTGAAGATAGTGGTGAGCACCATATGCCTGACAACTTGGTATAATGACACGTGATTTCAGCTTGTGTTTCTCTTTAGAAGATGACTAATGAATCTTAGTCTCACAGAAGACATTAAAATACAGTTATGTTACGTTAGCTCAGCTCTCACAACTGCTAAATTAGAGAGTGGTAGTCATGATATACTTCTGGGAGATGTGTTTTTTCCCCTGCAGTGGATTCCAGTCAAACTCCTCCTGATGCAAACGTATGTGATAATTCACCATGTGGACAGAAATGTATGCACTCCTGTATTTTACAAGGCAGATTTTGTCTTATGTTCTAGCTCTGGTAAAGTCTCTAATGAAATTCCAATCCTGTGGTTGACTCATTAAGCTTTCCCTCAATCCATCACTGTAAAACTGATTATCAAGATGTTGTCTTTTAGTGTTATCAATCTTGAGTGACTTTTTTAGAGATTGATGCACATTGGTTCTTATGACTGGCTGAGATGATATCTGCTATTTATCTTGATCTCCTTTTATTTAGTGTTTTAACTTAGAAGCTCTACTGGCTTTTTTTATTGAATTTTAATGATGAGGTCTTGACTACAAGACAGACCTTCCACAGCTTTCAGACACATTTTACAAAATAGTGTCCTCGGGCTTTCCTTGCTGATTGTCTTTTTTCTTTCCAGACTGTCTCTTTCATGCAGTCCCAGAGGGCTTTTGCTGCACTGTGTGTGTGCTTCTACCCAGGTAGATGTGCTGCAGAAGTACAGCTTTAAAGAGGATCAAGGATAAGGAAGTACTTTACAGTATAAAACAATTATTTGCTGGTGTCTCAGCAGGTGTTAATGGGTCTTCACAGACAAATTCAGGTGTAAAGGAAAAGTAAAAGAGGCAATACGTGGTTCTGTCAGCAGTAAGGTTGCAAATTGATCAGCCTGTCAGTGAAATGTCATGTCAGTTCCCAGAATCTCAGAATGGTAGGGGTTGGAAGGGACTTTTAGAAACCATCTAGTCCAACTTCCCTGCTACAGTTGTGGCCAGCAAACTCACACTCTGGTTAAGCACAGATAAAGCTAAGCAAAGAAAACTGAGGAGGGACAGAAATAAGAGAGAAAAAGTTTCAGAGAGGTAGTGGCAGCATCAGAGTCNTCCAGAGTAAAATCAGGCTATTGGCAACATACTTAATATAACACCTACAGAGTCTGATAATCACTGTGTATTTGTGATATTAGCATTCATGTTGCTTATAGCATTTGGATCAGTAACGTGGAGAAACTACTATGTCTCAGAATAAAAGTTAAAGCTGAAGTTTTACTTAAGAACAACTAAGCTGGGACTCACTTGTTATGTTGCAGCATCCTAAGAGTAAGGATTTTTGAGCTCCATATTAGCATTTTATCTCATGAAGCATCGTGTCACAAGATATTTTGAGTTCTACATAGACAAGCAGGGTAAATGGCCAAGTGCATTAACAAATGGAGGTGCAAAGCTGCAAGAGGAGTGCAACCAGTGTACTTTGTAAACAGAAGAAAGTATACTTTAATGAACACAGGTGTGCCTCTACTGATGCAATTTTAACATCAATATCTAGCTCTTGGTTATAAAATCATTCACAGATCAACTGAATCCAGAGTAACTTTGCTTTAAACAAAATGAGAATTTGACCCAAGAAACAGGTCACAGTTTTTCACCAGCCTTGCTAATATGGAAGGTGAAACAACTTTGATTTTATTTTGAAATCAGAAACCGTATTCACATCTTAAGGATGCTCCCATCAAATTTATTTCTCCATCAGAGTTTGACAAAGGTTAGTGTGAAGATAGTGGTGAGCACCATATGCCTGACAACTTGGTATAATGACACGTGATTTCAGCTTGTGTTTCTCTTTAGAAGATGACTAATGAATCTTAGTCTCACAGAAGACATTAAAATACAGTTATGTTACGTTAGCTCAGCTCTCACAACTGCTAAATTAGAGAGTGGTAGTCATGATATACTTCTGGGAGATGTGTTTTTTCCCCTGCAGTGGATTCCAGTCAAACTCCTCCTGATGCAAACGTATGTGATAATTCACCATGTGGACAGAAATGTATGCACTCCTGTATTTTACAAGGCAGATTTTGTCTTATGTTCTAGCTCTGGTAAAGTCTCTAATGAAATTCCAATCCTGTGGTTGACTCATTAAGCTTTCCCTCAATCCATCACTGTAAAACTGATTATCAAGATGTTGTCTTTTAGTGTTATCAATCTTGAGTGACTTTTTTAGAGATTGATGCACATTGGTTCTTATGACTGGCTGAGATGATATCTGCTATTTATCTTGATCTCCTTTTATTTAGTGTTTTAACTTAGAAGCTCTACTGGCTTTTTTTATTGAATTTTAATGATGAGGTCTTGACTACAAGACAGACCTTCCACAGCTTTCAGACACATTTTACAAAATAGTGTCCTCGGGCTTTCCTTGCTGATTGTCTTTTTTCTTTCCAGACTGTCTCTTTCATGCAGTCCCAGAGGGCTTTTGCTGCACTGTGTGTGTGCTTCTACCCAGGTAGATGTGCTGCAGAAGTACAGCTTTAAAGAGGATCAAGGATAAGGAAGTACTTTACAGTATAAAACAATTATTTGCTGGTGTCTCAGCAGGTGTTAATGGGTCTTCACAGACAAATTCAGGTGTAAAGGAAAAGTAAAAGAGGCAATACGTGGTTCTGTCAGCAGTAAGGTTGCAAATTGATCAGCCTGTCAGTGAAATGTCATGTCAGTTCCCAGAATCTCAGAATGGTAGGGGTTGGAAGGGACTTTTAGAAACCATCTAGTCCAACTTCCCTGCTACAGTTGTGGCCAGCAAACTCACACTCTGGTTAAGCACAGATAAAGCTAAGCAAAGAAAACTGAGGAGGGACAGAAATAAGAGAGAAAAAGTTTCAGAGAGGTAGTGGCAGCATCAGAGTCCAGTGATGGGATAGCTTAGGGCACAACTGAAGCCAGACCAGTTGGGGGATATTTTTGAAGATGGGCTCTGAAAACCTTTTGAAGGGCAGGACAGAAAATCTTTGAACTATTGTTTCAAATTCAGGTCATTGAGGAATGGAAGTGGTTTGCCTTTTAGTGTTTCCTTCACCATGTGTATCTGACCTATAGCACACCCCTTTCAAGTCCATCCGTTTTTAGAACTTCTCTTCTTTGAGAGGTTGTCATGGTTTTGTGTGGAGCCATTTCTGGTAATGGGGAAGTGGCTGTAAAGATGGCTCCTGTAAGGAGTTGCTCAAAACTCGCCTCAGCTCTGAGCCAGACTCACTTCTAGGGCTGAGTCAATTAGGTGCGTCATTGCTGGCTGAGCAAAACCACAACAGAGGTCTATAACCCCATCTCTGGGTTATAGGACTTCAGGGCAGCTTTTTAATTGGAATAATAAAAAAAAATATTTTTACCCTTGTTTTGGGGGAGGTGGAGAGGGGCGGGAGACGTATGTGGTGTGTTTCCTCCCCTCTTCTGCAGCATTCTGCAGTACCTGACACTAAAACTGCCAGCAGGTGCCTATGACATAACAGCATCTCATGGCTAGCCTTTGTCAATAATGCTGGTGTGAAGACTAGTCCTGGGGTAAAGCTGCTGATCTCTTTAAGGAGAAAAATATTACTGCAATCCTGGACTTCACTCTGGTTGTCTTCCATAAGATACAGCTATTCTTGCTAGCATGGGGACAGATAATGGTTTGCCCTCAGTGCTAGGAAGCTGTGTCAAGTATATAGCAATATCAGGAGGTGAAACCTTTGTCTGCATCATTTATTCTCTTGCTGGGAGTTCCCATTCAATCCCAGGGAGTCAGACCACTGTATTGAGGCCTTGGGAAGTACTTGCTGAGAGTTTGTGCTGTATGACACCAAGAGGGTTGAATCCTCTCAAATGGAGTCTTCTGTATTTTTTCAGATTCATGTCAGAGCTCTCACAATGGACCAAAAATTTAGGAAAGTATTTGACAAGCACTTAAAGCATGCACCCATACACCTCCACCACCTTCACCTCCTCCCTGACAGATGGACACAGGCACACGCAGTCATTTGGAGTGTGCTTTCATGTTGCTGTATTCTGGGGTCAGAGCTTCTGCTGGTTCCCAGCTATATTTTAATATCCAAGAGGGATTGTAAATCAGCAGATGCATTTTAATGTAGAATAATAGATTTCTAGTGAAGAGCTTTCTTCTCTGTGCCTCCTCTGTGGAGTTATTTGCATCTTTCCACTGTGTCTGCATGTGTGCCAGTAGTTCTGAAGATTAACCTTAATCTCTGATTGAAAGCAAAGCAAAGTGACATTAGCTTGTAAAATGGATTCTGTGAGAGATACATGTAATGATTTTCTTTTTTTCCCTTCAGTAGTCAAAGTTAAACTACTACTAACAGTGTTATTGGACCTGGATTTTTTTTTTTGTGTGTGCTTCTCTCTTAAAAGCTTTTCCACTCAAAGACATGAAGGTTTAGAGAGCTTTTGGATCTAATTCATGGATGGTGCATAGTTCCTGAGTGCATCGTTTCTGATCAGTTGTTTCTTTGAAAATATTTTCTCAATAAACAGATTCAATTGATTGTCTATGGCTGTTGCCCAAGCTGAACATCCACTTCTTCTTAGGGATGAGAAAGGAGAAAACATGTAATAGAGAAAGTGGGTGCATTGTGACATCTATTTATCCACAGGCAGTAAGTTGCTTGCAGAGCCTCATATCTTGCCAGGTCACACAAGTATGTAACTGTTCTGGGTGATTCATAAAGTTCTTAAATGTGTATCTGGCTCCCAAAACAAGAATCATATTTCTCCTACTTTTTTCTTTCAGTTATTATGTGGGTGGATGTATATCATCTGTGTCCTCTGCTATTCTGTGTCCTTGGGGATGACTCCATCAGGCCTCTAGTACAAACTCAAATTGTGCTGTAATATTCCAGAACATCAAACCAGGCATCTGTATCACACAAACTGTCTGCACTTGGCATCTCTCTGGAGCCTGCCTGTCCTCTGTGATGGTCATACCTGCAGGGCAGCTGGAGCACCAAATCTTGACTCCTGTTTTGCAGTGTCATGGGAGCAGGAGATAGAGCTGGTGGGTGAAAGGGATCACTTGCCATGTGCAGAAGCACTCCAAAGCAAAGTCCCAACAGGCAGGCAGTCATTCTGCAAGCTATCACAAAATGCAAATTCAAGTGGAAGTTATTTTTCATAACTCTGCTGAAGAACTAAAGCTCCAGGCAATGTTTAATCTGTCAAATACTTATTGGAGAATTACTTCATGTGTGTGTTATACTCTGGTAGTGTCCAGCTACTGGGAAAAGACATCGACTTGAGCAGAGGTGGATCTGTACATGCTGGTTGTGCAAATGGGCAGGAGGGAAGTCCTGAAAGAAAAACCAGGATGTAAGAGCCCCCCTGGAAAGGGAGCAGGCAAAGGGCATTAGAAGTGACTGTGCTTGAAAGGAGCTACATCTAAACACTGAAGAAAGCCTGGGCTCAGTGTTAGCCTTCTGCTGTACCATGTATCAGCACTAGTGGGATGGGGAGGGGGTAGCGTCCTCAGGGGACTGTCCCCTTCTGTCTGTAGCATGTTACCAAAGCACTAAAATGGAGTATTTGCAGGCTTTAGTGTACATTGAAGGCTCTACCAAAATGTTTTGATAGCAGGACTGTCACTGCCTAATCAGGAGCTATTTCTCCTTAGAGGCTGTTGGCAGTGCCTGGTTCCAAGAGGCTGCTCAGATATAGAGCTACTGGAGCACTTTGGGGAAAACTATGGATTTTTGGCTTTCTTACGATACTGACCCTGTGGTACTAGTGCATGCTGTTGATGGCTGGAGTCAGCAGAGACTGTGCTGTGCTTTGCCCATAGTTGTGCCCAGAGCTGATCTCACAGAATCACAGAATCTTAAGGGCTGGAATGGACCTTGAAAGATCATCTAGTCCAAGCCCCCTGCCAGAGCAGGATCACCTAGAGTAGGTCACAGAAGAACTCATCCAGGTCCTGTTCTTTCATCAGCTGTAGCTCAGGCTGCAGCGCACACTGCTACAGTGCCATTATCCTCTTACACTTGCTTTGCTTTCCCTATCTCATTTTCCCATCTGTTTTTCAGAAGGCTGCTAAGTGTTTCTCCATGGCTTGCAACAACATCCAGAACATGAGGAAATTCCATCTTTAAGTGTTGCAGCCAGTCCAGCATCTGTATTTTTTCTTCTTTTTATTGTTGCCTACTTCCAAATGCCTTGAAGTCATTGGAAACAACCTTCATTTCTTTCTGCAGCCTGTCCTTACAAAGATCTCACATTAATCTTTGTGTCAGTTCAGCAGAAGGAAGGAACATGGCCTTTCCTTAGCCATGTGCTATAAACATTTGCCTTCTGATGTGCCTACTGCTGTTCACCTCCTTGGCCAGCCTTTGCTTTCTTTGGCTTTCTAGTTATTTACAGGAGTGTGGTTTGTGAACCTCGTGCTGCCCCTTGTCAATTAATGTCACGCTGAATTACACTGGCTACTTGTACACTATTGATGACAGCTTCTGACAGCTATCCTGGAGGTACCGTTTGTCAGATGTTATGGTGATACATCTGAGGATAGGGCATTGCACTTGAAGGAATGGTTACCTCCATCTCTTGCCCCAGCACAGATACTTTGGAGCTGCAGAACTGGCTGCAGCAGATTGGCAGTGCTGACTCTTGTCTGTTTTTGGGGGTATCTTCACTGCTGGAGTAAACACTTCTTCATAGCATTCCTTGTTAGGGAACATTAGGGCTAAACTTCCATCTTTTAGGTTTTTTGAATGATGAGTAGATGACTTTGGTTATATTACACCATTGTTTCCTTCCCATCTTCCTGCTTTCCTTCCCTCCTTTAGCATTACTGTATGTAGAGAAATTCAAAGCGAAAATTAGACTGTTTAATACTGCTTATAAACTGACAGCACTAGAAAGCTTCTTTTCCCTTATCCCAATACCTGTCATGAGCCCCTGCACTCATGGTGCAGTATTGTCTCTACTCTGCAAAGAAGATGATCCAGCCTTCATATGCATGGTTTCTTCCTCTTCCTGCTCAGTTTCTGAGTGCATCAAGTAGGAGGATTTACTAGACACTGCTATTTGCAGACCACCTTCAAGTGCTCCAACTTTCTCTAGACTTGAAGTTTCAAAAGAAGTCTTGAAACTTCCTGTGCAGGTCTGTTTGATCTTGGAGGAGAGAGATGAATGCTGTTCGTACAAGTTCACCTCCCTTAACGAATGGTTCATTGATCCATGCTGGAAACAGTCAGCCTTGTTGACTACAGGGAGCAGACTGCTGACGGGGAACTGTGTTTCCTTTTCTCTGTAAGCTGAATGGCATTGATTGCCTTAGAACCAATACATTTTCATTAGGCTCATTCTATTTTCCAGATTTTCATTGTTCACAGTGTTTATGAAAGGAAGAAATTAATGGCCCTTGCTAAATAGCACAGAGAAGATTGGGAAAGCTTCCCAGGGCTTTGGTCTGATCCTTACTTTCCTGCATTATATCCTTGGGCTTTTGCAGGGGTTATTCTCGTAGCAAAGGCCGGAGACTGGTATTGCTCACAGAGCCCGGCTGAGCTCTTGCATTCCCTGATTGTGTTGCCCTGCCTGCTCTTGTGTGTGCTGGATGTAGGGAAATTCTTCAGGGGACAAAAAGATAGGAATTGTCCTCTTTCCTTGCAGCACAGTGCAGACACTAATGAGAAGTGAGTGTCCTGGAGGGCATAGGGATCTGCATGTTGTTAACTCAAGTCTCATAAGGGATTGCAAAGCAGTGCTGTCATTTCCTGCTCTGGTACTATGCTCTGCAGAGCAAGGAGCTGCAAGGAGTTCAAAGGGTGCTGCCGCTCCTGGCTGGAGCAGAGAGACTGCCCAGGTCCTAGCCCATCTCTTGTGGGACTCGACACTGTCCTGTGTGGTTGAGTAATGCTTATTCAGAGACTTGAAAAATGCAGAAAAAGAGAAGGGGCTGGAAAAGGTCTGTCTGTAGGGTGTTTAATATCAAAGCGTGCTGGTGTGACAGAGTACTGGTGGCTGTGTGTGCCCAAAACCTGTCTGAGACCCTAACTCTGGTCAGGATCTTGTGAGAATTGAAAGCTGGTGAAGGCCAAGCAAAACCCAAACAAAGTAATTCTGGTGAATATGGGCTGGGAACAGGAGGTCTGCCTGGCCCCTGACTGCTGTGCTCAAATGTGATTGCTGCAGACTGGGCGAGTCCCTAGTTCTAACACCATGCTAATCCCTGCTTGCCTCAGTTTCTTTCCCACTACATTTCAGTCACTTTCAGCAGCAAGCTTTCCTCAGCAGCTCTCTTACCATCCCATCTCTTGCTCCTAGGAGCGCCAGAGGTAAGCCAGGCCTTTGTACAGCACACAGTGAGCAAGGCTGCTGCCACATCAGGCTGCCACATCAGTGACCACCACTTGGATCTGACACTCCTGCCCTATGGCTTTGCAGCCGAGTGTAGGCTTAAGAACAGAAAACACACCAAAGCTGTCAGGAAATCTGGTATTTGTGTTGTTTCCCTGAAGGCAGAGTGGCATAGCTGGCAGCTGGGCAGTGGCAGTTGCTTTGCAGATCTGGAGAGAAGCTGTTTCTCTTGGAAGGGTGTGGATTTTATCACGTATTTCTTATTCTGCAGGTTTGCTAGGCTAGATATATTTACTACATGGTTTCTTGGCTAATTATTTCTAGCGTGGCACTGATTGAGCTGTTAATAAAGTGTGAAGGTGCCTTGCAGGCACTTTTTGAGTCTTAAAGAAATGATCTACATCTAAATTGCAAATAGTAAAATTTCCTTACCCACCAATATTAAGGTGATAGCATCTCCACTATTGTAAAATTAATCAAACTTCTCTTGGTGACAGAAACGTTAATTTAAATTTTTTGTCACAATTACAGAGAGAGTTATTGCAGCCTCTGACTTGTAATTAATTTCTCTTTCTTTTCATCACTGTGTTACAGCCTTTTGTAATAGTGATAAATGGAGTATCTACCTGACCTTTTTTTTTCTTATATAAATTACTTTTAGGTTTCAAAAAAGTTACTTCTGGTTAATCAGTGCTTTTCCATAAATAGAATAAGAAGAGAGAATAGCTTGAGGTTGTTGTTGTCTCATATAAACATTACTATACTTAAGATGATGGGCAGTAGGGACCAAATACAACACTACATGCTGTCCCCATGTTATTCATTGTCTCAGTGGAACCACGTGTGTAGGAAACGGACAATGAGGAGAGATTTGCTGCTGTTGAGGAAGGTTTTAAAATAGGATTGGCAAAGCATGGTAGTACCTCAAACAGCTGACAGGAGTGAGAATGGGTAGAGGCTGTGAGGGATAGGTGACACAAGAAGAAAATTAATGGATCCCTCAGTCAAATATTTTAGATATATCAGCACAAAGAATAGAAAGGTGGAACTTCAGGTCTTGTATATAATCAATGTTGTAATATAAATGCCATAGAATAGACTTTGTCGAAAATGGCCATGGCTAGAGTCCTAGAGTCGAAAATAGTCCATGGCTAGAAGAGCATACAGCTTATTCAGGGAGGACTTGGCTATGGTGAAAAAGTTGGTGGTCAAATGGCTCAGATGAGTGTATTTTTCACTGGGCAAAAAAACTGTCTGAATGGCCATGCCAAAGAGTGCTGGTGAAAGGAGTTAACTGCAGTTGGCAGCTGGTCACCAGTGGTGTTCCCCATGGCTCAGTGTTGGGGCCAGTTCTGTTTAGTATTTTATCAGTGATCTAGACAGAAGATTGAGTGTGCCCTCGGTAAGTTTGCACCAAGTTGAGGGAGAGTGTTGATCTGCTTGAGGGCAGGAAGGCTTTACAGAAAGTCCTGGCCCAGACCAGAGAGATGGGCTGAGGCCAGTTGTGTGAGGTTCAACAAATATCCAAATCAATCAAAGGAAATTAAGTCTCTAAGACAGATTGTGAATGACTGGCAAACTGTATGCAGAGAGACATTATCAGTGGCTCCCTGTCAATCTGGGGAGAGCTTTAGGTGAGATACCTCGTGGTGCCTATCAGAGGACTGGAACTGTTTGATTTTGCACTTCTGACCCTGGCAGTGGACACCTCAGAAAGGTGACACCACCTTGGAGATCAGCATTAGAATTCAATATCACTGTGGAAAGACAGAGAAATTATCAGAAATTAGTTCAGTTATGTATCGTTAATATGAGTTTTTATGTTTAAACACACACTACACTTAGCTTTAAGTTTTCAGTAGGAGAGACACAAGCTGACAGCTTTGGACTAAGGATGTGAAGATTTATCAGGGATTGGCAACTGAATGGATAAAAACCTGTTTGTTTTTGCAGAAACACTGAACCAGCCTTCACCTGCAGGCTTGTAACCTGAGGAGAGGGGGAGGGAGAGGGGCAGTTGTCTTTTGCTCACCTACATGCTCAGAGCATATGGTTTGGGATACAAAGGAGAGCTGCAGGGAGCCTCCCAGGGCTGGTGGGCACGTGCTGGGGGAGATGGGCTTGTTTAACTTGAAGTAATGAAGAAGGAGATGATGCAGTAGCACCTTAACTCTGCAAGTGATTGCAGCAAGAGAGAAAGTAAGTGAACTTGCTTCCAAAGCCCAGTGTAGCTTGGAAAAGGGGGGTTGACCATTCAAATGGATTTGTTTAGAGCTTATCCAGGAATAGAGTACACTGTTTTAGTGCAAATCACTTGGGCGCCATATGCCAGAAGTGACAGTGTGTCCAGCAGAGTTGATATCATTAGTCCTTCATGACAGACTATCTTATCTGAATTACTTTGTGACATTCAGAGATCTGTGTTACAGTGGAGAACAGAATATGTTCTGAGAATACTGCCTTAGGCTGTGCAATGTGATAGAGGGTAAATGTCAAATTTGGTGTATACCTTTGGTAAACATCCATTTCTTTGCTTGTTTGACACATCTTTTCTCTATAGTTCAGTTTCCCACCTGTACAATTTGTGTGTCTGTGTTGTAGTCTTTGGGTATAACCCAGAAGAGTCTCTTGTTTGAGGCATTTGGCCTCTAACCAATTTGCCAGGCAAACTACATTTTTCACTCAAATGCAGTTAATGACCCAAACAAAATGAAATGCTTGTTACAGGTTGATTTAAACAATGTGGTCTAATGACAGTGTTCTCTCCTTTCTGCCCACTCTCACTAACAATTCCACTTTATTTCAGCTAAGTGAAAAGGAAATGAGCTTTTTAAGCAAGGCTCAACAGTGTGTCTATTGGCTGGAGGGAAAGACGGGTAATGTTTAACTGGAGATTTTTACTTTGAAATTTTCTGACAAAAATTAATTAGAAGAGTCATATAATTACAATAAATGTATCTCATTTTTTCCCCAGTGACTTGTTTCTAAACACAGGATTATTCAGGCATTGATGACAGCAACACCAAAGAAAGGTAATAAGTTCTTTCTTCTTATATACAATAAAAATAACATACAGTAGCTGTATGTTTTACTAATTTGACAACAGGATCTTCGAGAGGTGGATATGGTTGTTTTAATCTTTGCTGCAGATGCAGAGGCTGCACTTGTTAAGGGCTAAGATGCTGACTGATCTTCCTGCTGGTGTCCCACAAGATACTGGGGAAGAGAGATGCTCTGGCACCCACAGGTGTGACTGTCTTGCCTGGATTTCATGTTCCTCCCATGAAATGGGAGATGTGTTTCTGAGTGGCAGGGAAAGGCTGACAACCAACCAGAGAGGGCTGTATGGAGCACCTAGTGCCAGCAGAGTATAAAACCCCGCTGTCTGCAGTGAGACCAGCCAGAGCCCATGCAGGGAAGGGGTGGATGCTTCTTTCACTGCCTAGTGACACAAAAGCTCTGTTCCTCTGGTATCTTTAAAGTGGCTTTTTGAGCATGCTTTTGGGATGCCTTCAGTGCTGCCATGGTGCAGGTTTCCACCTTCCTCAATTCCAGATAATGCAGAGATCCCTATTGAATCCTCCAATGGAGGAACTGCAGTTTGGATCTCACTGTAGATGTTGTTGTATACCCTTCCTCTTCCCACAAGCAGAACTGTCAGAGCAGCGTTTTAGGTCACATAAGACAAGGGTGTCTGTATAGCTCCTCTCTTACCCTCCCTGGCCAGGCACCACTAGACTCTCCTCTGCTACAGAGACTACTTCTGTGTTGAGCAGGACTGCAAAAATCACAGAGATGCGAAGGCAGAGATGCTTCACAAGTGGATGAAGCTGAGCTCAGCAGCTGTTGCAGGAAATGGTGGTTTGGTTTTCATTGTGCCCATGATGAACTATGTTGCTGAGTGAAAATGGGTAAACCCTTTCTGGGGCACTTCTGCCTCAAAGCTCAATGGGGCAGAAATGGTACACGCGTGGAGTCAGGGAAGAACTGGGATTAATCTACCTCTGTGGCTTCTCTTTGCTTGTTACAAGTCTTGTATCTGCAGAAACCTGTGGACTGTGACGTGATTCAAAAATGCCTTTAGCTCAGATCTTTTCACATTTTTTGTTTGACTGTGTTTGCAAGATAATGGAAGGTTTGAGGAGAAGATTTTGTTAATTTATCATATCAAATAGATCTAAACCAGATACAGACATATATATAAGGTGAACTTGTGGTATCTAATACACTTCTCCCCCACCTGCCTTCTTAATTATGTCGTTTACAGGGCAGAGGTCTACAGCATGTGTAAGTCTGTCCTGTAATACTGAACATACATAGCATCATCAGTTAAGTATATAACTTCATTTTGGCTTGGATTTATCAGGTAGATGGTTGAACTAGGTAGGAAAACTCATGATCTGAAGTTGTTGCTTTCTTTTTTTTTTGTTTTCTATTGAAGAGTGTATATAGCAAAGCATTTTTATTGCCTGCTTTGGAATGTTGGTTAGGTGAGGTGAATCCCGCTCTTTAACTGTGTTCAGATCTTAAAGTTTGTGCATAAGAGCCATTGGTGGAGACATATGATCACTGTAAATTTTTTTATTGCATGAAGCAACTATAAAGAGAAGTGATCTTCAAATGGCATCATCAACACAAAGGGCACTGGAAGTTCCAACTTATGACACAATAAATCAAGTAGTCTAGTAAAGGACATTGAGCCTAGACAGTTTTGTAAAGCAAGTTCTCATATAAAATGGTATTCTGCATTGAAATGTAGGCTCCAAACCTGCTTAGCTAGTATCACTTAAGCTGCTTTAGTGAGATCATTTGGGATTTCCACAGTCGACCAATCTTCCCCAAATTGCTCGGTGTCTAATGTAATCCCAGATGTATTTACCATACTTCATTGTATTTATGGAGGTGACTGTGCCATGAAGACGTGGCTTGTTTCCAGGGACAAGAAGTCCAGGTTCTTCAGTGCACTTTCTTCTGCAAGCAATGCTATGGTGCTCTCAGAATTTGCAGTGAACACATTTGTCTTTGCTCAGTGACGATGGTTGATCATTAGCAAAATGTATTTTGGTATTTATGGTTAGAGGCGAATTGACCTTAATGCTGCATACAGCAGTCATTGGATCACTGCCAGTCACCATTAGGAGGAGGTGCAAGAGTTACTATGCACAGCTTTTTCTGAGCAAAGAAAATACTTCCAATGCATGGCAGCTGAGAAGGGCAGTATATAAAGGCAAGTCCTTGGTTGAATTGCGATAAACTAGCTGCTACAGAGTTGTTGCTTTCCTTCTCCACGGGTTCTTGTTCTCGCTTAGCACACAGTCTCTCTTAAACCACGTGCTCATCTGGTGTTTTTATGTATAGCTGCCCTGCAGTAAAAGGAATTACACTAATTGGTATCAGCATGAGGATGTGGTTCACAGGCATGTCTACTGGTGATGGTGCCAGAACGTGTGCTTGAGAGATGTTCTGCTCCAGCACACAGCTCTGTAGTGTCCAAACCTAGTTTGCTGTCACTGTATGTACATTTCCATAGTATGTTGCTTTAGCCTCAGAAGTGCCTAAAGTCACGTTACATTTTCAAGACAAATGTATGATATCCTGAAGCACAATTTGTGTTTTGCTATAGGTTTAGTGAGATTCCTGGCAGCAAAAAAGTCTAATCTAAGCCAGACAAAAGCGATGTTTTCCTGTTGAGCAACATGAGTCTTGTGACATAATGAATTACACACAGCTGGTTTTTCTATGGCTTAGGAATTTTGTTTCATTATTACTGTATCTGTGCAATTTCTTAATACTCTTGAATCTGGGCTCTGCTTACAGGCATATCAGATTATTCATATGCTAGAGTGAAATATGATGTGGAGAGTAGCACAGAATGTGCTTTATTTGTGGGTAACTGGGTATGTAATGGTGTATAAAGAGTCAGAAGCTGGTACTTAGCTGCAATGTCTCTTCTGCTTTCTCATCCATCCCGAAGCTCAAGTGCATGAGAGACTTAAGGTTTGTAAGCTTCCTCTCCTAGCACTGTTTATCTATCTTATCTCCCTAAAATTCTTTCCAGCTGACAGTGGTAATTAAATAAAATAGACTTCAAAGGGACAGCTAACATATTTTGTATTCAGATACACATTGTTAACAAGGCTGGGCCTTTGGGGTTAGAGCTGTGACCTCCCTGGGGTATTTGTGGGACATGCTGTGCTCTTGTTGTCTTCAGAAGAATTTGAGAAGGGCATTTAGTATAGGAAATGATGTTGGAGGGAATGTTGATTCTGGCCTGCAATGGGATGAAATGGAAGCTCTTGGAAGGGAAATCTCAGAGGACAGGCGAATCAGTCCTTACTCAACCAGAGGTCGTGTACTAGTCCTGTACCAGCCAGTGGTACAGGAGTTAAGCATTCCATTGTGACTATGGGAAACAGATTTAAGATCTTGCTTTATGCTTCAAATCAAGGCCTCAAACCTTGTTTTTTTTTTTTACGCTTGAGACTGGGTTACTCATAACTAGAATATTCTTATGGAATAAAAGGCTGAACTGAGTCTCATTTATCTATAGTGAAACTGGTATCTACAATGTTCTGAACTAGTTAGTCAGAAAGTGTAAGTTTGTCTAGAAGACAGTTTTGTGTACTTTTACTGGTCATTTCTGACTTTCCATCTTTTTAATGAAGAGGGGGCACTATGACTTTGCTCTTTGGATGCTTCTGTTGGTCAATCACATTCTCTAATTGTATGCCTAATCATATGAAATGCCAATGCCCAATTGCCAAAGCCCTTGAATTTTCTAAGTGATATTTTATTGGTGCAGCTATACCTTGTTTTAGCTTTACATCTTCAACAACAATGATGAGAAACTTCCTTTTACATTTTGTTACTTCTTATATCTACCTATGAAATATATCTTAATATAATAAAATACTACCGAATTCACTGTGCTTGTGGGTTTCCATTTAGGTAATAGGGTATGCCTGACTTGGCTGTCATTGGGGGAACACTTGACTGCCTTTGCTGTTATGGGCTGGGAGTCTGGATTAGATTTCTCTGGAGAGTAGAATTCTGATTTAATAGCTGGTCCACAGTTCCATGAATTACATCCAGAAAATTGTTCAAGATGGATGATAACACAAATGGGTTGCTTGGGCTAATTCAAGATACTTTCTTGAGCATACTAGGTCAATTTTCTAATGGATCAAAGTGGGTGTATTTCAGAAAACTGCTGGCACACACGCACATACACTCCCACGCTGCATCATGTAGATCAAGGCAATTCCAAATTCTGTTCTATTTCAGTCTATTCACATTTGATCTCTTTGGGACTTTTGAAACTGAATGAAGCACTGGAGGTTGTGCTATAGGGAGCGATTTGGAAGTGATGAGTGGTCTAAATGTTCTCTTTCCACCTCTTTGATTTTGTGAAATTTGAATTGCAGGACAAGGAATACTGGTAAAACAGAGTCCCTAGGTTGAATTTGCAGCCTGATGATAATAACAAGCAACAGAAATGCATGCAGTGAGATGTCTTGATATTTACCCTAAGCCTTTCCACGTTGGGATCCTTTTTATTTTCCTCCACTTGAATAAGAGCTGGAAAGAGCAACAGCATGAATCCATAGTTTGCTACCAAATTAAGCTAAACTAGAACTTCTCCTTATTG
>WBNH01005169.1:0-193340 GCA_013401255.1 Urocolius indicus | reverse complement strand
GGGCGGCAATTTTTACACTCCTGTCCTAAAATGCGTGTTGCTTGTGTAAGCTCAAATGTTTAACTGAGGCCTGTGGACAGCTTGACATCTGGAGATGGCCTACACTCAAAACCCATGGAGTTCTTGGGTTTTACAGATGGGTGTTCATCCATTTAAGTGCCCAAGAATCTGGTGAGTGCTTTTTTGCCTAAATGTTTGTAGAGGAAAAGAAAGGCAGGCATTACTTGGAAGACATTTGTTAGAGCTTGCCCCTTCCACATCAAGGCAGTGATTCTGAAGTTAATCAGTCATCATCTCTTCTTCACTAATTGAATAAGTTATGTCTGATGTTCTCCTGGTACTCCGTGGAACAGCAGACTTAGCACTTTGTTTTAAAGATGTGCAAGGGGTATACAGCTTCCATGAAAGATGAGAGATTTTATCAGAATGCAGACTGTTGATGTGATGAAACTTCCCTATGATGAACACGTAGCAATTGCCCTTCCTGTAACAGTTGGTGGCTATAATTGGGTTTTGTTGCCTGAGAAGGAAGTTGCTTTCCTATTTTTTATCTGGTAACAGAAAGCTGGAAGGAATAGACTCTGCTTGGAACTTTTGTTTTTCAATTAATAGCAACTTAAGAGGACTGAAGGAGATAATAAGTTTTAATGGCACGTCAGTTAAAAATAAACTCTTCATTTTTATTTTCATTCCAACTTCTGGTCCTGAATTTTCTCCAGTTTTGGTGGTTTTGTGAATATGAATGACTTTCTGAATTAATATGAGGTTTTTGGTTTTCAGTACTCAAATTTTTTTTGGTCAGATGATATATATGTATGGTTATAAAGCTAAAGTTGCTTCAGTTTGTGGCAAAATCTTGAAGTTTTATGTGTTGAGTGATTTAAGAATGAGTATGAGTCTTAGAAAAGTACAGTGCTCCTCTGTCCAAATTTGGGTTGTCATGCAGACTAGAACCACTCTGACTTTGGGTGTGTGCTCTGCTTTGTCATATGACCCTCACTCATCACATCAAAGAGAGAGTAGCTATAGAAGTGTACTTGGTCTCTGGTTATTTTGGGAAAAATGTGCCTGTCAAAGTCTATCCCTCCTCTAGAAGCCAAATATCAGAGGAAGCGGATGATCCTACTGGTGAATATTTCCTCGTCTTTTGGTGTAATCATTGGAATGGAGGTGATACAAAGGAGGTGACATATCAGGGACACTCATGTTTCAAGTGAAGTCTAGGGATGGAAGAGTGTTCTGGGTTGATTTTTTTTTTTTTTTTTTTTTTTTGTGCAGCTTTCAGAGTGTTTGGTGAAGCTGACTTACGCATTTGATCCAGCATGCTACTTTTTATTATTATTTTGCATAACTAGTTTAGTTGACAGTATACTGGTTTTGCCCCTTTGATCTCTGCTCGCTTTGACTGTATTTTCAATAACTACTTAGTATAAAAATAAAATGTGCAGGCAGCATCAAATAAACTAATTAAGGATTAGAATGAAAAAGTGTCAAAATCCGAGACCTCGCCGAGGCAGATTAGTCACTGCATACGAGACACGATCTAATAACTAATGGGTTGCTGTAGTAACGGGAGAATCAATACCCCTTGGCTGGTCAGGGAGCTGACAGTAATTTCTGCTGGGTCATAGATTCTGGAAAATGAAGTGCCACCTACTACAACACAAGTAATCTCTGTGGACTTTTTGACAACAAAGCATCCTACAAAGTTTATATCAAAGAAAATATTAATCTCCCAAGTCTGCTTGCAGTTTATCTCTGCAGGGGTTATCTGATATTGTTACAGCCACAGACAATTAAGTTTAATCTCCTATGAGACCTCTAGATGGGTTAACTTTGGAAATTAGTTTTTTATTTTGCTTAATAAGCGATGGGTTTGTAGGACATGCCAGTACCAGGATGTTGGGCTATGGGAAAGAGAATCTGGAAGAGTCCAGTCTGCTATGACAAATCAACTCTTCCTACTTGAGGAAGACTCCTGCTGAAGTTGAAAGATGTTTAGCTTGAGTGGAGAGGAGGAGATATGCTTGGTGTCTTGCAACTCAGCTGTAAAGCCAGGCGTGCTGTGGGCTGTGTGTGTTTGTGCCTTCTTATCCAAAATTTCCAAGAGAATGATCATCCTTCCTTGTCTTCTCCAAATTGATTGCAAACCCTCTGAGATGGAGATACTCTTATTGTGTCTGAGCATCACCTAGAGCAGTGTCAGCTGACTGCTGCTGGATGGCAAAAAAGGACCTAAGTCCATGCTCGAACACCCAGCACAGCTGCTCACCTGGGTAGTGAGCTAGAACTACCCAGAGCAGAAACTTGAGAAGGAAATCAGCAAGTGAAGAGGACTCTGGCAGATGTTTCCCAGCTGCAGTTGTGGAGATCAGAGCCTAATGAAGCACAAGGAGTTAATGCTGGTCAAAGAGCTACAGGAGCATAGTAAGAACTTTTTTCAAACATCTAGGGGGATGGTAGTGCTGGAGAGAAAGTAGGCCACTCGCTAATGAGGGGAGTGGTGGTGTTAATTACGTCTTGAAATTGCTTGAGATACTGAGCTCCTTAAATTCATCTTCAGCAGAAAACCATCAAGAAAATAAGTTTGGGCAATTAAGAGATGGGGGGAGAAACAGTGTAAAAATAGCTTGGATAATTAAGTACAGATAAGGGAACATCTAAGAACTGGCAAGGATTGCAAAAGAACCTCCTGCCTTTGCTGAGCTTCACTTATAGTGATCTTGCAGGCACAGGGCAGCCATCACTTGCTGGCACAGATGATGTGAAGGGCAAGTCCCCAGGCTCACTGGTGTGTGTGCTGCTGGGCAACAAGGCTGTGTCTCATTCCTCATACCACACTCATGGCAGTGCTGCTGGCACCGCTGTGCTGCAAACCCCCACAAAGTCAACGGAAAGTTGCGTAGGGCAGGTCTCAGCTGCAGGTGAACAGGGGGGATTGACATGGAATCACCAGCACTTAGAGACATAGATCTGTGTAAAGGACAACCTGCTACAGGTTTGTCAGAGAGCAAATGCAGCTCAAAATCTTTTAGATGAGTTGTATTGTCAAAAGACATGTCTGTCTTCCACACTGCAGCCTCCTGATGTAATGTTGGTTGTGAGTGTGTGGGGACCTGCTTCTCCATCTGCTTCCCCGCTTTATAGGACCAGAGTATGATGGGGAAAAGCCCAGTGATAACTCTGAGATTCAGTGACAGGTCTGCAGCTGCTGTTGGTGTTTGTGCAGGCTGGTACATAATGTTGGTGAATAATAATACCTCACCTAGTAGAACAAGAACTCTTGTATCAAGCACATTTAAAGAAAAATGACAGTCCATGTAGCATATAATGGAATGGATGATAAATCACAAAATGGGGAAAAACAATTGTGTTACTCCTGCTGGTATGAGTTCCTGTTCAGAAAGTCCATATGTTATGTTTTTTGATGACATAAATTTAATGAAATTCTCTGGAAATGCTGACCAGAAGTCAATATACAACTCAGTCCCAAGAAGTTTTCTAATATCTTTGTTTGTTTTAGGTAATAGATCTGTTGATGTGTATCCCTCCTATTAAGTGCTGTGATAGGATGCTGTAATGAAATTACAATATGGAATGGTAGCTCCACTAAAATGGCATTATCAGAAATGTCACACCCTAACAAATTAGCGGTTGCAATGTTTGCCCTCTGGTTACAAAACCTTGTTCCTTTTGTCTTTTACTATAACTTATAGTAATAAAGCCTGTGATAGAAATGTCTGCAGGGTATGTTTCCAGTAGCTAAGTCTGAAACATGTTCCAGTGGAGATATGGGGGGGGAAAAAACAGACATTTTTTTTAAGAATTCAAGCCAAAGGATTTTTAGCCTTGGGCATTCCAACTGCAGCTGCTGTCGACAGAGGGGACATGGGACTGTTTTTCTAGTTAGTTATTTCCTTTTTAAAGTTAAAAAATAAATACCCACATACCTGGTCATGTAATCCATAATCTTTAAAACAGGGAAACAAAACCAAAAAAAGTGCCCCCCCATCCCCTCCTGTTCCCTCGTCCCAAAAAAGTAGTAATTAACTTCTGTGGAGGTTTCTTTATATTGAAGAGATTGCAGATCTCCAATGAGTGAGGTGTAATTTGCATTTACAGCTTCAGAGCCTGGGCATCAAGTGAGGAAACAGAATGAGGTTGGGTGAGAGGTGATTGTGTTTTGTTTTGGGGTTTTTTTTAGCTGAAAATAGAAATTTATGGGGTTCCCTCCAAAGCCAATGCAAAGACCTCTGTTCTGTTTTTCCTTCAATAGGCCACAGGAAGAACTGCAAATTTTTAAAGTACTTTAAGAAAAAAAAAAACCAACTCTTAAAAGCCAATGACTAACCCCAGCCCTGCATGTGTTAGAGCAGGCTGAGATGGACTCCCTGTCTCTGACAGCCTGGAGAGGCAGATGTCTGAAGTTGTCTTCTGCCAGTGAGATCAGGACACACAGCATCTCACTGAAAAGCCCACCTGGTGGTCTGCTCTCCTGCCATTCTTGGGCTGCTCCAGGGAGGGAGATGACCTGGACTTCTCACTGTCCCTTGCCAGTGGCAATGGTCTGCAAAGAGGGCAGTAAAAGGTCACGGAGCCAGCCATGAAAGTGTGTGTGCAGGACTTTGGGCAGTGTTGACCTGTCTCCAGGAGGACTGCAGTGCATACAGGATGTGAGAGGGGATGAAAACTGGATAGCCAGGAACAGATGGGGAAAAAGAGATGATGGATACAGTCAGCATGATGAGCAGTGATCAACACACACTTGAGTTAATGTGTTCAATTGTGCAAGCCAACTGTGTGACAAGTGTCTGGAGCTGGTCCTTTGTGTCAGTGGGTTTTTGTTTTACCAAAACAGCACATTGGTTAATAGTCTTTGCCATTACCCTTCCTGGGAATCAAAGAACAGGCTACCTTATGCTTCTCAGGAATGGTACCTGTCTTCATTTCAACAAACAAGTCAGAGCCACTCTTCAGATAGATATAACTAAGTGTTGGTTTTTATTTTTAAGGTGCAACAGGGAAAGAGTATTATAGAAGCTTAATCTGTAACAGTAACACTTCACTTATCCAAGCTTCTGGGAAGTACTTAAATACTGAAGCCTGTGGCTTAATTATTTACCTGTGGTTTAATTGAGTGTAATTTTACTGAAAAGTCTGTTTATTTTCTGATGAAGATGCTCTAAGATGCCTCTAAATGAAAATGCTACTGGTCCCTACCTGTGCCTCCTGACATCAGTAGCATAGATCTCATTTAAACCTGAAGAAAACTGGAAAAAAGTATGCTTTCTCTGGTGCAATCAGCCTGTGGTTTCTGACTGCTCTGCAGCTGGGAAGGTGTATTGGGAGGTGAGAACAACTGCACTGCTTGCGTCTAGCCTGGGAGCGCTCAGTAGAGCAGGGCAACGCAAACTATTGCTGATGATGTGCTGGGAGCAGAGTGTCTCCACAAAGGATATAGAAAATGCTGTACCAATCTCTGGGGTGGTCCCACAGAGGCACCCCTCAGCTGCACCAGAAGGTCTTAGGAGCAAAAGTCTAGATAGACTTAGGGAGGCTTCTTGCTCTTCTGTTGTTTATTGGGACCTCACTTTGTTTCTGTCCCAGAGACGGGAAGGGTCATTTATGCAGGATTGTCTATTCAAAGTTATGCTCATATCAGCTGTTTATATTCCAGGCACAAATCCCTGGTGAACACAGACAGACCAGGATCCGTACCCTGGCCAGTCATGCTTATTTAGATGACCCTTTTGATTTCAATGTGTTATTCTTGCATGCCTAAGAACAGTTTTTCTGCATGAGAGGTTAGAATATTGTATATTATGGCTTTCCACTTGCGTAGCCTGATAGAGGCTACACCAGTGCTTCTACCCAAGAGTATGGAAAAGCTCTTCCTACTGTTCTGCCAGTACTGTTATGAAAAGATTTTTGTCTCGAATATCCATTTTGTTGAAACCAAATGTGCTCAGATGCATTCTGGCTAGGTTTTCAATTCAGAAAGCTGTTTTTAATTCTCCCTGTTCCCCCTCCTCTCTAGCACAGTGGCTCAAACCAGGAACCTCATTTTGAATATCTGTAGGCAATTTCCTTATAGTACTCAGATCTCCAAGCTCCATTGGATTTCTACAACAACAGAATCTTTATATCATGGGTTTTGCACCCAAAAAAACCTTAGTTTCTATTAACAACCTTACAAAAAGGGCAGTGTATTACTACTTGGTGATCCTGATGATAAATGAAGCACATTATATGTGAACTAAAGGCTCTATTTATCCTTGCTCTTTTCTTTCTTTCTTTTTTTTTAAAGTCCCAGCAGGTTTAACGTGAGTAGCTTTCGATGACCTTCGTAACAAATCAAGAATAAACCTCAGTGCATTCCCACAGAGGTGGACAGCATTGCAGACATATTTTTTATTGAAACAACAATAATAGCAATGAGCTGTATTTAGTAGTATTTGATAATGAAAAAAAATAATGTTCATTGAAAGCCAGGTGCCAACACTATTTGATTGTTTACCAACATAGTCATAAAGAAACAGAGTTATTAAAGGATCTGAAATCACTCAGTAATTCAGCTGCTGACGTTGATGGATGGATCTTGGCTGTTCCGCTTTGCTAAAGCTGCTGACTGGATAAATGTTTTATTCATAAAGCCCAGGGCAGGAAGGGATGCCAAAGGTTTAAGAATATTTTAAGAAACTCTTTGAGATGTCAAGCAAGTTATCAGGTGTTGTTAAGCAAAGGAGCTGAAGTACTACATTTAAACATAACCGAGCTCTCAACATATACAACAACAATACATCAAAAGCCAGGATGGAGTTCTTGTCTCAAGCAGTATATGGAATGATGAGTAGGGAATACAAGTCCTTTTATTTCCTGCACCTTTGCACCTTCAGTCATCTCTCAGCCTTGTCTCTTTGAGCATTGTTACAGCAAAGGGAATTTTCACACATCACATTGTGAATTTAGGCTTGGAAACAAATAAATATTTAGATACCAATCCTACAAGGGTCACACATTTATATCAAAGACAAAATAACTGGTATGATGAAAATGTTAATGGAAACTAAGCTAAGAACAAGCAATTTGGGTCAGAGCAAGTGGGTTCTGCCCTACCTCTCAGTGGGAGAAGTTGTTAAAAATGGTAATTATTGAAAGAAGCTGTTATCAAAACACAGAATAATGCGAAATTTCCTTCTCTTCATCCTACCCCTGCCTCTTCTTTGTCTGAGGGCATCACCTGCTGACAGCAAGCCTATAGCTCCTCACCTATTTGGCGGGGCAGTGCTGCTTTGCAGCAGTGAAGATCTGGTTGTAATTTAAACAATTCTTTAAACTGCTGTGTTCCCATTCTGTGATAATTCAAATCTGGATCCTTTTTTGATTTCTTTCTTTCTTTTTTCTTTTTTAATTTTCTTTTTTTAATGGAAAGATGTGTTTTGTACAAAGAATTTTAATTAAGAGATTCTGAGCTCCACAAGCTCCACCATAGACAAGTGTTTGAATATTTCATAGTATTAATAACTTCTTTTAAGTTTCTGCAGTCTCATAAGAGCAGAACAGATGAGCTCTTGATGGAACTGAACTGTCAATCCGAACACAGTGACATTAGAAAATAGCTGTTTCCAAGCCTAGCTATGTGAAATGTCCTTTCTCGCCAAGGGAGCAGCAAAGTATAGTTTAAACGTGCCTTATTATGACATCTCAAGAGTACAAAAATTGGGAAAGATATTAAAAACGAGTAATTAAAATTGAAGACTGATAGATAATGGCAAATAAAAAGCAGGTAAGTACTGTGCTTCCACTGCCCTTTTGATTTGCAGAAATTCAGTGCTAAAGACCAGAAGCATATTTCTCCTGGGCCTCAGTTAAAATTCAAATGCAATAGACTGACAGTGAAAAGTACTGTCAAAAATAGCTGTCAGGTTGTATCAAAATAAGTGACTGTATTACCTCTCTTTATCTGTCAAAGGCATTGATTATTTTCTATAGAGGAGCCCTCTGACAGTTGCTGAAACTGAAGAATCCCAAGTTGAAACGATTTGGTTGACACATGTCACTACTTCCTAAACAGATAAGTCAAATACTTTACTTTTGACTCTTTCTGTGAGAGAAAGTGTTTTTATGTAGTGTTTTATGAAAGATAAATAATGCAGAAGACAGGAACATCCTTGAGCTCTTCACTTTCTCAGCTATTTCTATCAGTGTGGTTTTTTTTTTTGTAGCATCTTTTAAGAATATTTGTCTCTGGATAAAATCATGTGCTCCTCTGGTGGCTGAGATACATTGCAGGGATTTGCTAAGATACCCTGAAGTAATTCAGATAATCAGTGAACCATATTGGTGCTATTCTTGATCATAGCTGACAGTTTGCTACTGACTACCTTAAACTTCTGTTTTCTACCAGCCACATGTCCTTAGTAGTGATACAGACATTGGTGTTCTGCAAAATGCCCATTTGTATTGTAGATGGACAAACTGAGAAGGGCAAAATAAGGACTCCATCTGAGACTTGCTGTCAGTTTTTAGAGTGATGCTGGGGCCAAGCCTCTGCACAATCTTTTTACATAACTCTCAATTTTCAGGTGGTAGATGTGGGCATCCTTGGTTATATAGGCACCTTTGCGATCCTGCAAAGCATCTTTAGCAGAGAGGAGGCTTTACCTGTCTTCTAACTCAAACGTTGTTCTGTCTGGAAGGAGGTGCCTCTTTCCAGTTGAAAACATACAAAATGGAGACTATTTCCAATATGCTCCCTTGGAGGAGGCTGTGTGGCAGAACTATTGTCAATTGCTAAAACTCTTAAGAAGGTGAGAACGGGCTCAACAGCAGCAGTCAGAGACAGACTAATACCCTTGTACACAGTCTGTATTATTCATTAGCACATATTGTGCTTCCTCCTAAATATAATTCAGGATACACTTGTATCACATTAAGATAACACTAAATCTTTCTGTAATTTGAAGGAAATACTGCTCCCAGCTGTTGTTGCAGAAGTGAACTAAACAAAATCCGAAGAGATGCTAAAGGAACAACCATAAAACTCCAACTACATTTGGCACACATCTCTTTTGGTGCTATTTATCACAAAGTGGTTTTGAGCTGACCTCTGCACTTCTGAACCTGATATCTCTTTGCTTGTGGCATCTCAAACCTTGGGAATTATTCTGTCAAAATAAAAGAAGCTCCCAGATCCTTCAGGTACTTGAGCACTTTGCTGCTTTGGGGGGAGTTGGATACCTCAATGAGTGATGACCTGGACTATTGAGAACCTGGTTCAGGTTTTCATGAGAGGCTCAACAGTCCTTCTTTGTGCTGCACTAACATTGCTGAGATGCTGCTGCTGCAGGTGGTGGTTTTTGGCTGTTACTAAAAATGAGGTGCACAGAAACTGAGACCCTGTTCTTTAAAGACATCCGGGTGCCTAATTCTGTTTGGCCATAACAGAAGTGGGGCCCTAAACTCCTCTAATCAGCTGACCAATGCAATATGGCTGTTTATACTCAATGAACCTGAAGTCCACCATTCATGCATTTTCTCTGTTCCAAGCTTCTCCTGAGGCTGCAAGCTGTTTGGAGAGATGTAATTTCAGTTTGCATTTGTGCAGTGTTTAGTGTGATAGGGTCCTTAACCATGTGGCTGCTCAGATACTGCCAAGATGAGTTTATTTTTAGTAGTATTATTAATATATTAACACGTGTAAATAGGGATAGAAACAGGCTCAGAATTCTGACAGCCCTGGGAGGCTTTGATCTTGCATTGGTAGAGATTAGGATGTGCCACCTCCCCAGATGACAGGCTTGGATGGAGAAGAGAAAAAAGCCATAAACATAGCCTGTAAAGTATGCCTCCATCGTCCTCCTCAGGCTCCCTCCCCCATTAGCTCTGATGATTTACTAAGAGAGTGTGTCTAAGCACCAGCAAAAAGGCAACTTGGAAATTAACCCCAGAAAACTTACAGTCTAACACCTGACCCCAGAAGTGTATAGTGTTGGTCATCCAAGTAGTAATGGCTCAGTGTAAAGCAGAGGAAAAATGTGCCATTAAGAGAGAAGCATGGAGTGAGCTGCTGAGTGGTGACAGCCACTAAAAGATACAAACCAGTGCGTGGTTCTGACAGTGTATTATATTCAGAAGATAGAGAAGCAGAGAGAGAAAAAAAGGAAAAAAAATGAGGTTGATCTTTACATATGGCGAAAAGGGAATCACAGCACAATTGCCACCAGCCAGAAATAACAGTACGTGTATGGACTGTCTGTCGAGGAGAGAAGCATCAGCCCTTGGAGAGGGGCTGGCCAAAAGCCTTGTGGTGAAAAGGAAAATGCTGCAGGAGATTTTGGGGGAGTGTCTGTCCAGCAACAGGCTGGCAGGTGCTGCTGATCCTCAGTGGTAATGAACTGAAGGCAGGGAAGGAGCATGATTTAGGGGGAAGGGGCAGACTGTGATCTCTTTTTTTTTTTTTTTTTTTTTTTTTGGTGTGTGTCTAACTGCAGATTTGGTTCCTGAGCATATCAGATTTATGCTTCTCTCAGACAATTTTGCTAATACGCTGATGACTCAGAGCCTACAGCAGATGGGATTATTTAGCTGCAGTAGAAACTATTGTTTTTGTCCTAAGAGGAAAGTGGCCATTTTTCTTTTCTAGAAAACTGATCTCTGGAAAATACGATGATTTTTCTTTACCAGAAGAAACATAGTTTTTTGAAATAACACCCAGCTATGCTTCTGGACTAATCCAATATGTGGAAATTCTTATTAGAAATAAGTAACTTGTGACAACTTAATATCTCGTATCTGGGGGAAAATGCATTTTCTTTAAAATCAGCTCTGTAATTAATAACATTTCAGAAACCACTTACCTACAACCACAACATGAAGTGCTGAAGGGCAAAACACCTCTTTTCCATAGCTGTAGGAGGCTCCTGCCAAGAACTGGGGAGTAGTTCTCTAGTAGGAACAGATCTGTCTAAATCCTCAGAAAGGGCCTTCTGCCTAGATATGAAACTGCTGAAGTTTTCCTTCATCTCCCTTCCTTCTCCTGTGCAAGTTCAGAAACTTGATTCCCACTGAAGTAATTCAACCCTTTTTTTTATGAAGGAAAAGCATCCAGTAGGAAGTCTCCAAAGGACAGCAGTGAGCATGAATATATCATTATAAAAAGACATTCTGCATTCAGAAACCACATGTGGTCTGAATTTCATCAAGAGGGGTATTATTTCTCTTCAACAGGCTTATAGAAGTGTGTGATACACAGTGTGATGAAGCCTTTCCTAACATTGCATTGTTTAAAATCACTTTGAACACTGTCATGTTCACCATTCTTGAAAATTGTGTTACAGCTGGAATAGGAGGTAGGTTTATTTGGCTTGGTATTGTGTGTGTGGACATACCCTGGGAAGTGACAGGCTACTTCCCTCTTTGTGGTCTTGTAGTGCAGGTGCAGAAATATGAGATGGAAAATATTTGAGTTTGAGAATACTTTAAAAATCAATTAGACCTTTGTTTATGTTATAATTCATGCATTCTTTAATGCATTTCATATCTCTGTGGAGAGCTTCAGTAATTATACAGGCAGTCATTTGTATGGTAGGCACCCTCTCAGCCTGTACCAACTATTTAATAACAATCTGAAAAAGCCAGTAAGAAACAAATCGGTGAAATTTTATACTGCAAAATTCAATCAGATCTAAACATGATTAAGAGTTTCCTTCAAATTTACTAAAGCTGTATTAATCAAAACACTGGTAGGAAAATACAATGCGAGTAAAAGGAAGTGACTACTGATTGGATGGAACAGTTGATCTTATAATGGGGTAAACTTCAAAGCAGAAAAAGATCTCTAAGAGCTCAATGAAAACATCTGCTAGGGTGTAGCAGTGATCAGGAAAGCATAAATATGAAATGGCATGACATTAATTTGCTGAATAGAGGACAACACTTGGAAATATGACAGTGTTGTTCTAGAGATGGTGATGTGGCCTCACCTTGAGAGACATGTTTGGTTTGGTTACCCTAATTAAAAAATGATAGAGCAGGAAGTAGAAGAGGTTCAGTGAAGGGCAACAAACCTAATCAGAGGCATGGAAAATACTTTAGTGGGAAGATTTGCATGCAAGCAGAGACTGCAAAGGTTAAGTCTGTTTATTTTAGGGAGAACAATACATGGAATGTGCCAGTGAGACACAGACTATGATGGATATAAATAAAACAACGATGCCATGACTTTTTCTCTCTTGGATAAGAAAAAGAGACATCAAATTAAATTTGAAGTCAATGCATTGAACAGCTTGAATAGGAAGCACTTTAACCTAAGTTTTAATTAGCCTATGGGACTCATTGCCACAAGGTAGGATGTTCAGGCTGACATATTGGCATTGTTTGTGTGATTAGCAATATCATCTGCAGTTAGGCAGGCTGGAGTTTCATCCTTTCTACTTCCGGCCATACGCTACACACAGCTTCTCCCTCAGGCACACTAGTGCATAATCTTCTGTTATGGGGTTTTACAGTGCCTTTTGAAGCAACTGGCACAGGTTGGTCTCTGGGCCATTGCTTGACTCCAGCACTGTGAATCCTGTGCTAGTGGCAAGGGCTGGGCTATAACTCCTTGATAAAAAGTCCCAAAACTATAGAAGATGGGACTGTTTGCTTGTTTGTTTCCCTCCCCCACCCATCCCACTGTTATTGACTTCCCTGTGAGTTGACTGTGAATAGGTCAGCTTGGAGGAAAGACCTTTTTTTTCCCCATAGAAGGTATCTATTTGCTGATTCTAGATTGGTTTGTTTTACTTTCTTTGTCCTCTTAATGGCTTGCATCCTTTACAGTCTTTAATTATTGCACATTTTGGACTTTTTCAATCCAAACCAGCTGCCATCAATAAACTGGTCTAGTAATTATTTCTCTGGCTTCAGAAAATGTCTATCGTGAAGTCAACGGCACTAGGAACAGGTGGACCTCAGTATGCCTGTTTGATTTCGTAAACAGCATTAAAAATTTGGCACTTTGACTTAGCCCCTGTAACAGACTAGTTCTACAGCTTTTGTTGATAAGATGCTGTATGTTTTCCAGTGTCACAGCATACATCGTTTGTCATTGCAAGGCATTCAATGTTTAGGTTTATTTTTCCTTTTGAAGATATGGAAAATTAAATGCACACCTGAAAATATCCATGGGATGGAAATCCTTCTGAAACATACAGTGATGTTCAATTGGGGAGAGCCCTTTGGGAAAAGGGAAAGGTACAGATGGACAGGCAAAGGCAGAACAGGCTGAGGCTGAGGTACAGCGCCGGCACAGATGCTCTGCTCTGTGCAGTTCCTACTCTGTGCCCAAAAATTGTGCTCTGAGGCGCTTTATGCTTGTAGGACAGTTTAGCCTAATGCAGAGCTGGTAACTTGGCATGCAGGAAACCTGTGATCTGTTCTTGGCTCTGCTCAGGCCTCCTGGGTGAGCTTAGAGAAGTCACTGCAGCAACCTCAGCCCTCTGCAAAATGAGGATTGTGAACCTCTAGTCCCATATACAGGCTCTGTGAGCTACTGGTGAATAGTTTTACTAAGTGGGAGTGAGATAGTTACTGTTCCTCTCGAGGACAGGACTGAGCCTGGGTCCAGGTTGGGGTACAATCACCACACAGCCATGTGCCCCAGTGCTGTAAGTTACTGCCTTTCCTGCCCCACATGGCATCATAACACAGCTTCAGTACCAAATAATACATCTGCATTTCTCTGTTCATCTGTTCTGTAGACTTGAGTTTTATTCTGCAGTCCTCTCAATAGTCACTGACATTTGGAAGTGTTGTTTTCCACTGAGGCTCTCAGTAACTAAGTCCTGCAGGAAGGGCTGTGTAAGGCAGACAGATGTTACTAAGGGGCTTAGAGGAGACCATGGCTAATGAGAGAAGTCCTGCCCCTTCCACCTCCCTAATGATTAACAGTGCTGAAAAAAGATCTAGGGAACTTTGGTTCTCTTGCTGTCCTCTCCATGTCACCTGTCAGAACAAGGCTGAAAGTGAAGGAGAGCGAGCCTCATCCCTTTGAGAAAGGGAACAATGGCTGCTCCTCCTGAGAGCACTGTGCAAAATTCCTTCTTCATTGCAGGTCACAAAGGAGAATGTAAATAGGTTCTTCTCTTATTATCCCCCCCCCCCAGCCCCCCAGCAGCGACAACAAAGTAACGAGAAGGGATTTGTTCCTTCTACCACTACTTGGCATTGAGGCATGTACATGGGAATCATGTGCCATGAAGAATAAGAAAAGGAGAGATGCAAACTGTGGGGCTTTTGGGGTGCTTCCCCTGCCCCACAAACTAGTCTTTCATATTGATAGCTCTTCTCAGCACAGCAGTCTTGTTATTCTTCATCTTAAGAGCAAACTGAGTGACAAAAGTGGGCTGATACCAGCTTTTTATGAAGCCTAGATGATTTTAAACTGGAGAGAGCGATGTCCCTGCACACATTGACATCTGAGAAGCCTGTTCTTCTGCTTCCCATGGTAGCAGCGCAGCTGTTAAAGCTCTGGAACATTTTTAGACAAAGAATACCATGTTCCTGTGAGACTTTAAAAATGAATTAATAGAACATTGATTTAACTTACTGGCTTTTTTCAATGCCTTTGTTTCCAGGCAGTAAAAGTCTGCTTGCCAGTTGTCCAGCCAGAAGCCGATATCTATAAAAACCTGCCCCAGGCAGTTTGTGGAGGGCCTTAGTTAATTAAGATATGCATTATCATCTCCGCTTTGGGCTGCTTATGAGAGAACTTAAAAAGCACAACTAGACAACTGTCTCTTCCTCCTGTTTTGAGACTCATTCTTGATCCCACTGTGATTGCCAGCAGCAGACAAGGAACAGAGCCAGAAGAGTGAAAATTAATAGTGGTGGCATCTGAAATCTCCATCCATGAGCTTAAAAACATGCCTGCATTAGACTTGGACTTTATTTGCAGGGGGGAACAGCTCATTCCCCCAGTCTGAGTGCTGGAAAATGTAAAAATTGAGTGTGAAGACCCCTGCTGCCATTTCTGCACAAAGCTTCAGACAGCAGATGGACTTCTTTGTGATCAAATGAGATATGTCCTGTTGTCTGTGTAACTGTGTCTATTCAGGCATATGCATTTTACAAAATGACTGTGTTCTTAATAGTCAATGGTAAAATGGTATCCTGAAGAGGTTTTTTCTCAAGTATTAAGAGCTTTTGATTCTTGACATACAGTCTTAGTGAATGAGAAAGCAACAGTGCTTTGTTCTGAGTCTCCATCTTTGCCACCTTCCTTCTCACATAGGTTCTTTGCTTCCCTCTCTCTAGCTGATTCACACTAGGGCATGGTCAGTCCTTGTTCTTCCCTCTGGGACCTACCATCTCTGCACACCTTACTTGCAGCCTGCTCACAAGTACAGAGTGCCTAGGAAAGCCTAAATGTGCAAATTTTGCATTCTTCGTAAATGTGGCATGTTGACTTGTGGTTCTTGCAGGGGACGTGCTATAAATGGATAGCTGGTAGAAAGAAACAGGACTTTGCAGGAGGGTGGAGTGGATAACAGTGGTACAAATCCTTCCTAGTGCCAAAACAACTGGGTACTGCCTGTGTTGGAAATACAGCAGGCTCCAGGCTTCAGCATTTCAAATATACCATTTTCCTTGAAAATAGATTAATCAGGGAAGGTCTCTTCTTGGGTATGGGCATATGGGTGCAGTAAGGTGCACATTACCTCTTTCCTAGACCTTCAGAAACTAGTCTGGAGGTAGGTTCTTTAGGCTTCTATGTTTGAGTTGTGTTTGACATAAAATGAGGTGGAAGAGGGCTCTGAAGGGAAGTCCGCTACTTCCAGAGCCATCTGTTCCCCCAAGGAAGAAGGTAAGCTTCTAAGCCCTAGATAAAATGCTCATCACTTAGACAAATGCTCAGAAATCCTCAAATCCTCCCTAGAAATAGGGGATTGCAATATTAAATATAATTATGAAATGTCTATAGAGCTGCAGCTACAGATGGAGCTTTACGACTGGTTTGAAGTAATGCTGCACCAGCATCAATTATCCCCAGCAACTGCACAGAGATATTTTGGGGGTGATATTTTCATTTTACAGCAGCATTCGGTCACTTGCAGCCACCAGCCAGGTGCTGCCCCATTTACACCCTAAGCATGCAGTGATCTCGGCGATGCATGGCCTGTCATATCCTGTTGCCTCAATAATCAACAGCTCAGATGAACATTTTACCCTGTCTTGGCACCTATGCTGTCAGAATTAGTGTGAATGAGAGAGTCTGCCTCTCTGCTACTGCAGCTGCGAATATTAGCTACAGAGTAGCACTAAATCTTGTTTAAGCTACAGTCATTCCACCCAGTGATGAATGTCACTACCTGAATAATTTGGGTAATTTCCTGCAGCTCTAGTGTACTAGCAGAGAAATGAATGTTAATTTACTGCTAATTTAGTATACTAACCCTTAATTAGCAACGAGCAAGCTCTGAAATATTGGATTCTGAAAGCTCATCAAACTTTTACAAAAAAAAAAAAAAATTAGCCCTCCTAGCTGAACTCTTCACTCTACTTGAGGTTATTAGCAAAATGCTATGGGAGTGCTGCTCATTACCTCTCACCAGGATATATGTAGCTGGGAACACCCCCATTTACCATGCTCACTGCCGAAGTCCATTAAGAAGATTCTTGCTCTTTCACAGTATATTCAGCAACTGTACAGTATTGCAGTGTGCAGGTATGCTGTAGCTTTAGTGACAGACAGGATTAATGGCACAGATTATCAATGATTGGTGGCTACAAAGGTGAAGGAAAGGCTGAATATGTCTAATGGGCTGGGTCATTGCTACAGGAGGCAGTATATGGCTACATACAAAAGCTAGATATGACCTGACTACGTTGTCTCCCACTTTCTTCTGTGGGTTGTTGTGCCCTTTCCAGTAAAGTCTAATGTATCCTACTCAATAGTCTTGATTTTTTTTTTTTGGTGATGTACTTGCACAGTTAGACACAGCAGAGCATGGTCAGGGGCCTGTGTGACCTGAGTAGGGCATCACATACAGCCCTGCCTGTGAATGAAGAATGTGGGCTGAGTGGTGATGGAAAGTGGTAGGAAAGGAGAAGAACTGACAAAAGGGAAATGGAAGACTTCAAAAAGGAAAGCTAAGACAGATGTGCATGTCAGCTGAACTGCTGAAATCAAACCAAGCACTAGGCTGGGCAAAGACCCAGCATGTGGCTCATCCGTGCTTCCGTGTTGGCACTAAAGTATTTTTGAAGAGAAAAGACCAGACTATTAGGTGAAACTTCATATTGTTGGAGATGAAGTTAAGCAAAACCCCATCATGCTGGAGAGCTCTGCCAATTGTTCAGCAGCGATTTACCCTGCTGTGCAGGATTATTTAGGTATCATCTGGCCCAATAGCTCAGTAATGAGTAGAAGAGCTTTTAATGGTGAAGAAAGACTTTAAATGACTTTCCTGTTGCCATGAAAGATGGACCTGTCTCAGAGCAGAGAGAAAGTGGGAGCTGCTCATGGTGTGTGCTCATGCCCTGACTCTGCAAACAGATTACTCAGACTCCATCATTGCAACTTGTTTTACCACATCAAAAAATTAATGAACTTCTCTATTTCAATCTATGTAGATTTGTCCTTCCTAAGTGTACTCTGAGTGTGAGCTTCTTTAATGTTTCTGCCTGTGATGCCAGTATTTATGTAGTATGTGCCAGTTCCCTTATCCTCCTTTCCGTTCTGCATCTTAAGCTCCTCTCCTGGCCTCCCATTGGTCACCTGGTTAAGTGACAAGGACTCAGTTGCTAGTGGTAGGGATTACCAAATGTCCTCTGTAATACAGGATTCCCTGCATAGCTTCAGTAGAACCTTGCAGAAAAGCTAATGTGATGGTCTTCCCCTGGAATTAAGCAATGTCTGGATGTTCAGAGAACTGGCTGTTGCAGATAAGCTACACTGTGGCCAGATTCCCTTGTTGTGAGTGTGGATTGTGCTAACTGAAGCCTGTCCAGCTGTGTCAGGAATGCTGCAGCTCCAAATGGGCCAAAGAGAGCAAACTGCTGTGTTGCACACCTTTGTCCCACTGCCCAGTGTCCAGACAGCCCCTGGCAGCAAGCACGTCCCTTGCCCTGCATCCATATTGCCATATTCCTGGTTCTCACCACTGTTCCAAGAGCAACTCTAGTTTAGAGAGGTTCCTTGAGAGGATTTCATGGTTAGATAAGTAGAAAAGAGCTATGCTGAGAAACGAGTCCTCCTAAGGTGAGTGGAGTAGCAAGATAGAAAGATGATTTAAAAGATAGGTTAGAAGCCATGTTGTTCTTCCCTTCTCTCCTATTCCCTGCTTCCTCCTCAGGTCTCATAAAATTTATCTATAGTTGATGGAGTTTCTGTTTTATCATCCAGTATTTTCCTTCCTATGTAAATGGCCCTATTCAGTGCCAGAGGATCCATTTCACACCAAACCCAGCATCAATACACAGTTCTCTGTGGAAGTGCATGTTCAAGGGCTGAGACATGCAGACATTTCTGCAAATCTCTTCCTTCCCCACACCAGCTTTTACCAATTTCCTTGCAGCTTCTCCAATGTGCCTGCCAGGATAAGGAATTGGTTACCTGGCATAAGCTGTGAGCATGGCACGCAGACTGCAGCACAGTTTTTCCATTTAATTTTTCTGAGAAGCTCTCTGGTTTTGGGACATTAGCATTGCTTCATCAGTTGCTCTTCTGCTTATGACAGGACAAGTGGGAAACAGTTGTATTTCCACATTAGAAAATGCCAATGAAAAATGGCTATGTGTGCTTTCTATTCAGCTTTCTCTTTAAGACTTTTTGAGGATTTGTTGAACCCTTTTGTACAGAATATAACTTTCTCAAGGAAAAGTTTACTATTGCCAAATGAGCCATTCCAGGAAATAGGAAGATAACATAGATTTTGCTAGGCTGTGATCTTCTGCCCTTCACCGCAGGCAGGAAGCAACTGCAATGTTAATACACAGGTGAGAGAGACACGTTCTCCATCCCCATTTTGCAGTGCTGACTGTGTTGGAGAAGTGAATAACCATCTCTGTGTACCTCTTTTCGGAAGGGGCCAATTCTACTCAGCTATTCTTGACAAAGACTGTACCCCTTACTCTCCTTTGTCTTGTTACACACACGTAAGAGCAGAATCTGACATCAAAAGTAGTACTTAAAATCTATTATTTAAAGAACTATGCACTTCCATATTTATGGGATGAGTATTTTACTCCTGCAGCACTTTCAGGCTGTACATGTTTTGCTATATTCATCTGCAGTTTATATTATTTCGACTCAAAGGATGAGATTCAGCTAACCCGATGTAGATGTGTTCATCTCAGTTTGGACACATGCAGCTTCTAGTACAGTCAATGGGAAGAAACTTGTACTTTACAGGTGTCATTTATTGTCCAAAACCAAATACTTAAGACAGGTTAAATGAGTGAACCATAAAAGATCTCATTTCTCCCCATTGATCACAAAGGATATTTTTGGTGTCTGACCTTGATTGTTCCAGTCTGTAGCAAGGTGAGTACCAGCCCACACAAATCTTCTGCAGAGGTCCAGGATAAAAAGGGCCCTGATGAACACAGGAGGAGAAAAGTCAAGTTCAAGATGTGAAAAATTTTGTGTGTGTGTACTTTCATAGTTATTGTTGCATGTAACTTTAATATCTGTTTTACTACAGGCAAACAGAGATCAATAGTCAAGTTTATAGAGTGGGAATCACTAATCCTGGAAACAATGATTAAAGTAAGACTTAGAGCACTGGTTGGATAATCTGTGAGGTAGGAGAAAGTCTAACGTGATGTTGTGGTCAGAAGTTACAGAGCAGATAGCTGTGTATGTTAACATGATTCTCAGGGGGATGATGCTGCCCTAATATCTGGCAATTGTGCAACTGTGTCCTGAGTTTGAGAAGCAAGTTAAGAGCTGGAGTAGCCTCAGAGGGCCATAAGAAATCTCAGGATCTGTTTCATACCCATTTGATTGAGAGAGTCTGCAAGATCACAGCCCTGGTAATGAAAACTCAGTCACCATCTGTAAGTGCTTGTATAGGGAGCAAGGATGTGCCAAATTGTCCTTCCTTCTAGCAGAAGGCCAGCAGTGGGTGGAGGATGGAACTGAGCAAACCATGGTCAAAAGAAACAAGGATTTTGGTGGGAGCTGGCCCTTGGTACAGCACACCATGGTGATGCCAGCTTCTGCTTCCCTGCCAATTTTATAATCAGGATGGGGTGTTTTTCTAACAGAGCTGCTGTATTTGAAAGAGAGATTAATTCAGGGAAGTTTGCACTGTGCAGTAGGTCAATGTAGCTGATCGCGACAGACTCTATGGGAAAAAAGTCTGCCTCCATAAATCACGGCCATGTTTTTGTCCAAATGATTTGGAAGCAAGCTCTTGTTTACTAATCTGTAAAGTCTTTAAGCAGAAATTTAAATTTTCTTTCTGGAAGCTCTTTAAAATTGATTCCCACAGTAAACCCAGCTTCAGGAAATCCAGGACAATGCCAGTTAATTAATTAAGGCGATTAACAAGTAAACTGGTGCTTCCTTTCACTGTGGGCGAGCAGTTGGCATTTTAGCAAACTTTGCCTTATAATAATAGTAATACTTCTTGGGGCTGTCACACTGTCCTCCCCCACTTCCACCCTTGCCCAATTATAATTCTCTTCTTTTGATCTTGGAAATGTTTTTTTTTTTTATTTTTTTTTTTAAATCTAAAATATGCTGCTTGCAGATGACATTTTATGAAATGTTCTTTTTAATTATATGGGGATGGTTATCACTGCAGGGATGTTGGCACTGGCTTTCAATGCAAAATCCTTCTTTGCTGCTGATTATATCCAGGAAAGCTCTCCGAGCCTTAGGCACCTGAAAATTGTAATGCATCGTTGTTCG
Source organism: Urocolius indicus (assembly GCA_013401255.1). NCBI lineage: Eukaryota > Metazoa > Chordata > Aves > Coliiformes > Coliidae > Urocolius > Urocolius indicus. Next base: position 172,435 of record WBNH01005169.1, on the reverse strand, counting down.
CTTCTGCGAACAGCAGGGAACAGAAATTAAAGCAGAAGTGGAAGGGCAATGGTGGTGGCATCTAAATCGGTAGTCCGTGAGGACAGCGGGGAGGCTGGCATGCAAGTATGCTGCTCCTGGCCCCAAAAAGGGGACTGTGGCTGTGTCCTGTGCATATCCCAAAGGTCCAGGGTGATGTTAGTCCTCAACCAGGGACCGTCCTTTGTTGACTGCTAAAAGTGATCAAGAAGGGGAGTCATGATGGTTTTCCAGCTGGAAGAGCACAAACACTAGTCAGTGGACTAACTGCCAGAGCCTGTGGCTGCTGATGGCATGGGTCTTGTTAAATCTGGGGTCTACCAAAGCCTTGAGTACAGCACAGGGTCCCTGCCTAGCTGCAGTGCACATCTCTGCTCCTCTAGCACTATATGAGGATGCCAACACTCCATCTTCTCTTTGGTGCTGGAACCAAACTGATATACCTAGCAGAGATTTATCTTGTCAGCAGGAGAGTGATAACAGGCCAGAGCTGATGCTAGCTAATGGAGTTACTCTCTCAGGTCTAGCAGGAGAGGTTTCCTGTTCAAAAGACCCACATATAACAGTGATGTTTGCTTTGGGCCAGGTTGCTCCCTCTTGCATATCTAACACTTCTTGAGGCTTTTATCCATCTCCGTGGAACTGCCTGAACAGTAAAGTGCTCCTTGATACGTGTAGTGGTAGTGTAATCTAAGGACGCGATAATAGCACTCTTCAGCTTTAGTGCTTCCAAGAGTTATGAAATTGTGTAACACAAGAAGCTGGAGTTTTTTCATGCAGCATGGCTGGGGGCAGACAGGCAGTGAGACCTGCCTTGAGGCACGGGTAGGCAGCTGCAGCTTTCCGCAGACCTGCTGGATGCACAACACCAACTATGGTCACTCCTTGGCACGACTTTACAACGCTATTGCAGCTTGGAGACATTCCCCATGTTCAAATGAACTTTCTTGATGTCATTCCCTGGGTTGAAATTTGGCCCATGGTACCTACATTAGCATTTCTGCTTTTATGCCTGTCTGTAAGGACTGCCTAATGAGTCTCATGGCCATAAGGCATTCTCATTACATGTATTGCAATGTAGTCTCACAGTGAACTAAGGTTTGAACTTTATGCTGAACAAACATGTGACTAATGACAGGTCCTTCCCTAAGGACCTTACATTAAATAGATTCCTCTTCAGATTATTAAAACTTCTGGTTTGTTACTTAGGTGAAAGTAGAGCTGAGTAAATTGTGGATTATTTTGGATCAGTAAAAGTTAAAAATGGTCTCAGTGGAATAAGCCGTCGAGTTCAGTGGCCAAAAAGAAATAGTCTGTGCTCTGAAAAAGTGCTTGGTTTAGTTCTCTACTTTTTAAACCTATCCTGTCTTTAAAAAAACCTACCTCAGTATTTAATTTCAAAATGGCATTTTAAAAATTAATGGTGTTGTTTGTTTCTTTTTTAGAAAGGAAAAGGAAGGAGAATGACAAAAACAACTCATTATAAGTCATTTTGGTCCTTTCATTTCTGCTTTTCAAGAAATTTTATATTCAGAAAAATTAATAGATCTCCACTGAAATAATAACATAAAATGAGGCTTGACTGTTTAATGCCACCCAGCTGTTTTACTACCATGGAAAAGAAATAATGAATTTTATTCATAAATGCAAAAAGTGAATATAAGAACTGGGTATAAGCCACTGCTGTTGCATCAGGCAACACTGGCAAACTCAGCTATTAACTGAATTAAAACTGCACTGAAAGTGATCATTAGAAGGTTAGCTGAGACTTTTTTATTATTAATGAAAACTAGTTCCAAGTGTTAAAAGACTCAAAACGTCTTTAAAAAACATAGTCTGTATCACTTTGAGAAGCCCAGAAGTGAAAAGATCAATTTTAAAAGCTTATTGTCTTAACACAAAAGCACATTTTAAAGAAACAAAAAGTCCCTCAGTTCCTTGTGTGATAGGATGTTCTGCCTAATTTGATATATTGAAGAGTGGGAGGGAGGTGGGTAGTGAGGAAACTGAACATGGACCTAAAAGAAATGGATATGGAGAAGCAGGAGGTGAGGAGCTTGTGGGGCTGGCAGCTGCCCTTGGGCAAAGCATGGTGCTGGGCCATGGCCTGCAGCAATCCTGGCATGCTGCCATCCATCCCAGCATGAAGCCACACTAGCTCCCACTCACCATCCCCAGAACCTTGCCCTTAGCACCACATCACCAGCCCAGCTCACAGAAGAAACAGGTTTGCAAAACCAGATCCCCAGGCAAAACCATGGCTCCCCAGGTCTGAGTGTGAAAGGCAGTGTGGGAAGATGCCTCTGGCCTGAGCAGGGGATTAGAGGATCCTTTTATGCTTTCAGGGCAGCATAAGGCGCTTGCGTGGGAAGAAAAGCTGTTGCAGTTCAGGGCCTCATCCCAAAACCTGCTGGAGTTGGTGGGGGTCTGCAGAAGAAGAGCATAGCTGCCCAATGGCTCTTTCCACATGCAGTGTGCCCTATTCTGCAGCTGCAGAGCTCATACACCTCTGGTATAAAATTGAAAAGAACTATTAGCTAACTATCTAGAATACTAATTAACCTATTGTAGCACAAATCCTGGCTTTACTGTTAATCTCATTCAAGGAGTCCTTCGGTCCTGGATTGTCCCAGAGCTTAACGCAGGGAGCAGCGTGAGCTGGAAGTGTTCAGCACCTTTGAAAAAGCGACCACATGCAGGCAGCCTGCATTAAAGGATGCTGGAAGATAATCCCCTGGCACATTAGCTCATGGATGTGTATGTTGGCAGAGATCAAGTCAGCAATTCATGCTGAGCATCTGAGGTCACAACAAAACTCAAGTTCTGTAAAATAATGCCGACTTTTTAAAATCCGTATCTATTTCCTGCTTCCAGGCACTTTTGTAGGTATTGATCTGATCAATGTGGATAACTTTTTTTGACAAACAGGCTTCTTAAAAATGCCTTAAAAGCTTCATTATTAGGATAATGGAACCAAAGTTAAAAACAAATCAAACAATGTATGTGTAAAAGGTTTCCCCCAGACAGCTTGAAAATAAATTGAAAACAAATTCAATTAAAATAACAATCAACCTTTTTGTTCCTTCAGTGGTATGATTTCTCTGAGGCAGGTACGCAATGATAAGAGATTTCTTTGAAATGCTTGGGATAGCACACCCATAGGCAGAGCTGTGACAGATCAAAGCAGTATTTTTGCCAAAGAACAGCCTGCTACTATTAAGTTTCTACTTTAAGATCTGAAATGTTTCTCTATTTTTTCCTTTCCCTTTTTTTTCTCCTCAGTCCCAGATACTTTTTGTATCTGTTTTCTGTTCATTCCTCGTGTCTTTCACCTCGCTAAGCCAGACCCCAGATCTTGAACCCAAGGAAATATCTTATTAAAATTTCTTTTAGATGTAGTGCTGTCATCTCCCTGTTCTATATCACCATTAGTTTTCTATTTCTCTGCTTGCTCTATTACCATTGTGCCAGAAATTTCTTTATGCCATTAATCTTTTACATCCCATCTGTAATAGTAATGGGGTCGTGCTTGGAGTGGCACGGGGAAGTGATGCAGTCAGAGGATGATCTGCACAAAGAGGTCTGCTCCTGCCTGGCTGAGGGACCAGGTGCCAGCAGCACAGGGGCACTGGAACAAGCTGCTACCTCCCTCCATGGGCCCCTTGAGAACTTTTTGCAGATACTAACAGGATTACAAATGGGTTGAGGACTTGCTTCTCTATTATTTGTCATCTGCAGCATTGTCTGCAAAGGTAGAGGTAACAAAGGCAGCTACTAATGAGCTCTTGTTTGCAAATGCTTATATTGGATCATAATGGTAAATACATCCAGTTACTTAATGTTCAGTATATGCTACAAAGCACCTCTGCCTTGCAGCCATTCTGAACAAAGATACTTTTTTTTTTTTTTCTGTTTTAACCAAGACCTGGCACTGCAAGAACCATCCTTGTATTATCCATTGATTAGGTGCCTCTCAGGGTTGCCCCTGTGCAGCGTGCTTTTGTGAAATAGGAGCCTCTCAGCCAGGCTTGTGATGCTTTGGGTAAATTACAGTGCTATCTATGGAGAGCACATGATGTTGTTTGCAGAAGAAACTTGCTGGTTTTGCTAACACTTTTTGCTGAAAATGTGCTTGATGGCTCCTCTTTTCTGCCAATGTACCTTTTAGTCTCGAAGAAGTGATGGGCTTTCTATTTTGAAGATCTGCTAAAATAAGATATGACACACTCCTCTGTCATCTAGTGTGTACTGGGACATCATGTTCCCAGGCCTGTAACTGGAATTGGTTTGGATTGGTACTCTGTATGAGGTATTTGGTTCTCTGTATTGTCAATGCACTGGTAGGCAAGTATGGACCTATTAGACCCTTTTAGCAGAACCAAATAGATGATTAAAGTGATGGAGGGCCTTCATCTCCCTGCTCATGTGGAGTGATAGCATGCTACAAGTGTGCCACACCAGACAGAGCCAGAAAGGAGATATTTGAGACAGTCCTAGACGTGAAGGCGGAGCTCTGGTGGTCTCATGAAAGCCAAGCAAGAAGCTGATATTGTAGCACCAATTTCAATTATGCATTTTTTAGATCTTCAGGAGTGGTGTTTCATCTGGTAGTTGTGTGAAGTGTCTGGGTTTGGAGCTACTTATTGTTTGGTTTGAAACAATGGTGTCGCATAAATGTGGTTGTGGTCAAAGGAAGAGTGTCTTGTTCTGAATGCAAAGTATATTCCAGGCACTGTCACTTCTACAGTTGCAGATTGTCTTTTGAGTCATCAGAATTGATTTTCATGCCCCACTAATTACTGCCATGTCTGTTCTGTGGAAATCATGGACAATAAAGGCGTAGTTCATGGGCACTGAACTAGTACAGTTGATTCTGAGATGAGTTAATATCTGGAAGGATATTTGATGTTAAATAGCTGGAGGGGTTTTTTAGTTTCTTGCTGCTTTGGAAAATAATATGCTTATAGTTACTGTGCTGCAACTTTTCTGATTGTTTAGTTTTTCTCCACATGATACAGACAAACTGTAAATCAGCTGGCATCATTTGCATTTTATACAAGCTCTGTATTTACTGGTTTTATTAAGGGCTCCCAATAAAATGTTGTTTTTAAGATTATTTTGGAAGATGGCTCCTTTTTGTAAACTGCTGTCAGCAGGCCTGCCAGAATAAAAATAAGAATTTGGGCTGGTGATAGATTTAGACCTGTGCTTGGATACATCAAAGAGGGGCCAGAGTAGGACACTGACAGGGGTAAAAAAAGGTCAGTGTGCTGCATTATTCTGTAAAAGCAGCTTCTGCAAAGTGTTCTAAGCTGGGATTACTTGGTTACCAGAACAAGTTCTGGTAATAAGATGATCTTGGGAATTAAACTGGTTTTACTGGGTAAGAATTCAATGAGGATATTGAATGATTTAGACATGTGGTGTCAACGTCTGTTTCACAGCAGCAAGGCAAAGGGAAACAAGAAAGTTGTGGGGTTTATCCCTCTTTCAAACAAATATAATATTTAGTAAGACTTAATTTACAAGCTTTCTGGAACATTGTGCTACTTTCAGCAATTACCAGGCTTAGCTTTTTTGAACATGCAGAATAGAGGTTTATATGAAATCGATGGGAGCTACAGATTTTGAGCACCTGTGATTAAGAGATAAACAAAGGCAAGCCAGATCTTAACAAGCGTTTCTCACTGGATAAACTGAATCTTTGGGCAAGTTTGAAAGCTGAACCTGAATTTAAATTTTACAAATAACCTTTACTTTTTCAAGTAGCTGAACCAATGTTCCAGGCACTGCCTCTGAATATTATAGTTTGACCACATCTGTGAAGATATAAAAGATCGGTTTATCTGTCTGCAGTAGTAGTCATTCCTGGGTGAAATGGCTGGAAGCTCTTTTTAGCAGCATAAAGTACAATTTCAGGTAGGAGAGAGAATTATTTTACAGCCTACTCTGAAAGTAATTAACAGAAACAAGGTGTAAACACTGGCTTCTGTGCTCTCTGAAGTAAACAAAATAAGAATTTATGCTATTGACCTTGTTAAGTAACTAACATTTTCCCTCCTCTGCAATAGCTTTTGCTTTCTCCCACAGTTCAAACCCTCCTGAGCCTGAGGCCACATGCTACACCAAAATGTTCAATCCTGCATTTGAATAAGCTGAATAAATCCAGCCATACTGCTAAACATATGGTAAGTAATAGCATCATTAACAATAGCATAGTGCACGTTTGACAACTGAAGGGATTTGGCTGCTTTGTGCCAGGGGAATGACAGTAGAGAAGCAGCTTTGGCTGCTTCTGCCAGGCTGTCCTGTCTTTCACTCTCCCTCTGCCCTGCCTTGACCTTCTTCAGAATTTGAAAGGCTGCCCATCTACCTACCTATGACTTGGGCTTTTATCTTATCCTGTCAGCTCTGGGGTTACAGAACTCCATTTCTTTGAGACTTGGTTTCACCTTTAAATGCTGCTGATTATTCTACTTGGAGTGACAGCACGGATGGGAGTGAGAATGTAGAGAGGAAAGAATATCCTCAGCATCTGATTAGAGTATCCAGGGTGTATCTTCATCCGAAGTGTGTCCTTCCATGGCTGGGCACTTCTGTGGCACTTAAAGCAGACTTTGTGACATACCAGGGATGCCCATGATGTCCTAGGTACTGAAGTGTCAGGTGTGCAGAGAGCTGGCACATGGTGTATTTATCACTCTGAAACTAAGAGGCCAGCAAACTGAGGCAAGAGGAGGTAGTTGGTGATGTGTGCTAACTTTGAACTTGTTCAGAGGAAAACACATCACTCTCCATACTCTGCTCTCCCTGACCTGTGTTGCAGTCCAGCCCAGATGGACACAAGATCATGCTCCTCCTCTACCAGAAATGCTTCTAATACCATGTTTCTATAGAACATCTTGGCCCCCAGAACTTCATTCCTCAGATGCCAGTATGAGTTGACAGCCACAATCTGTTTGGCTTCTTGCTGCCCCTGCTGTAGTTACTGGCAGCACCTCATAATCCCAATCCTTGCTTTCCCTGGTGCCCTTCTTTCCTGCCCTGCGCCTTTGCTTCACTGCCAAACTGTCATTGACTTGCTGTCTCTCCTTTCCCACTCTTTCCTTACCAGATTTGAAATGCACAAATCCAGCAAGACCAACTGCTGCCCATTTCAGAACTGGAAACACCAGGAGTTATCCCAGTTCTCACAGAAAGACCAGACTTTGCCTTCTGCACCTCAAAGAGCAGCTGACCTGAGCAAATGTCACTCTCCATCACCCAGGGCTTCGGTAGCAGGATGCCTTTGTGCACTCTGATTTGTTTTAGAAATGAGTTTATTTTGCATCTCTGTGTTGTTGCTGGTCTGGTGCCTCATGAAAACACCCACAGACAATTGAAAGTTTTCCCATTTTGATAGCCAGCTTTGCAAATTCTTTTAGACTCTTACCCACAGGAACAGCAGATGGCTTCTGACCAAAAAGTCACTCCATCACTATAATGCTTAATGCTAGGGAAAAAGTATTAAGACTGCTGCTTTACTATGCATCCTGGATATGTAAGACCAGTTCACTTCATCATCTCTGAGCTCTCTTCACTTGCCACCTGTTATTCTCCTCCTGTGGATCAGCGAGCTTCCAGCCAATTTCTGCTTCTGTGGTGGTGTGGTGAGCAAGTGCCCACAACCTGAGCCAGATGAAGGTGTGCAGCAGAGGCTTCTGCAAATGTTTCCTACTGCAAGAGGTTCTCCCCAACAGTCTGGCAATATTCTTATCCTAGACCATATATGAGTCAGGTCACCAGATCATACTGTCCCTCTGTTTTAGATATTGTTCTTGACCTCTGCTAGCTGCTGGGTTAATAAAAACACCACCATAAATGAATTCCTTTTGTTTCTTTATTTTCAGCAGGAACATTTTTACATAAATGAACACTGCCCTGCAGCATTTGCAATCCAGATGTTACTGCTTTATGTTAATGAAAATGGACCTTGAAGTGAATTGACTATAAGTTGATGATATGTTAAAAAGTAAAAACAAAGCCAGTTCCTGTATTTTGCACTGGCTGAGCTCTTAGAAATGCAGAAAGAGAATAAAGCATAACAAAAAGAGAAGTTAAATGCAAGTGTTTAATTTTTTTTCTCCTTGAATCATTGAATATGCTTTGAATAATAATAAGGACAAGGATTTTTTTTTTTCTTTTTTCTTTAAAAAAGGGATTTAAATCAAATTGTTTCAGTGCAAAACCATGTTAAAATCCATGCAAAGCTGGAGAAGGACACCGTTTTATTCATCTAACTAACACTTGATTTTCAAGGAGTATGAGTGTGTAGAGGGTGAGGAGAGATATTACCTCGGAAAGACCAAGAGTCTGAAGGTGTGCTCAGCTATGCCTCTGGTCTGTTTTGACTATGCAATCTACCTTTATGTATGTGAGAAGCTAGAGAAGGGAGCAGGTGCCAGAGGAGAGCCACTAGTAATAGCTGTGAACTGTTGGTACTGTGTACTGAAAATAAGAATTGTCTGCAAACAAGCAGCAATGCTTTAACCAAAGGGGATGATTGGCAGATGGGTTGTGGCAGAGGGGACATGATTTTCAGGGAGTGAGGGAACCCTTCACGTGCTTTGGTACCTTGAGAGCATCAGCGTTGGTGTTTGCATGGAGTGTGGAGCAGGAGCTGTGGACGACAGCGTGTGTAAGGGATGTTTGTGTGTGCGGTCGCCTCTGCCTGTGAAGCCGTGGTTTGCATCCCAACGCGTCAGAAGGACATTGCATGTGTGGGGAAGACACAAAACGTGCACTCCCTACGTTTGACTTTGGCTGACTTGACAGATTTAATGCTCTAGTGCCAGACGTCAATATGCTTCTTATTTATCGCTCCCACTGAATATTACTTCTGCCCTCTCCCTTTCCTTGTCCCTTGTGCAGGAGCCCAGCAGATGGAGCAGTGTTCCTGTTCAAGAGGGCTGCTCTGGCAGAGGGGGAGGTTTTTCATTGCCTTGGGAGCTGGGCCGGATCCAGAGCAGCACTATGAAAGTCAATAGAGTTAAGCCGATCGGCCCCCTGTGCATCTATAAAATACAGAATAAAAGGTTCAGTATAAAAAAATATATGTGAGTTTCCCAGTTTTGGGGAGGGGGAATGTTCTATAATATATATACAAGATTAATGGAACAGTTTATCCAGAAATATATCAGCTTTTCCAAACTTTATATGCTCTATAGTAGATTGTTTTTATCTGAGCTCTAATTTACAGTTAGAACTGAGACAAGGGCATTACAGAATAATCCTTTTGATCACACTGCTATTTTATGATAACGATATACTTTATTATTTTTAATAAAACACTAGTAGCTGCTGTTAGTAATATTCCCACAGCAGCAGCCAGGAGCGGTGGTGCAAATAAGAACAGAGAACCCTTCTCCATCTCTTCTTTTTCTTAATAAATAATTGAAGGAGAAAACGATAAAAATACGGTGTAGGATCCAAACAATAAACAAAAAACAGGGTCAGAAAGCAGGGCACATGCTTTCTTCTCCTTTAGACCTAACTACCCATATTTTTTTGCCTTGCTGTGACAAGGAAATGTACTCAACTCTTTTTGTAGTGAATTGTATCTCGGAAAAACATTTTTATATATGGCAGTGTTGAGAGGGCTAACATGTTTAATGGCACATTTTCATCTGTGTTACAGTGGTGGTGCTAAAACAGCTCTGCTGCTGTGTGAAGCACAGCCCTACTCCAAGTTATATACTCCTGACTTTACGTGCCCTTAACTACCTGCTGCTCATCTGGAATGGTTATTGCACCCAGATAAATTTGAAATAAAAGAAGGCATCCTTTGGCCCCTGAAAGGTCTAATGGAATTTAACCCTTTGTAGGTTTTCTTGTGTCTCTGGCTTCACTGGTGAGACAAAGCCTAATCTTCCATCTGGCTCAGGACACTGTGCCTTGCTGGTGTCTGTGCATCTCTGTTTGCTTCCTAAACTTCCTTGCTCCAGTGTATGTCCTTTGGACGTCTTCTAATTTTCCTCTCTGAGATTGCACTGCTGTGACGTCCTTTTACAGCATCCTGCTGTCTATTTGTCTGTGTCCAAGACACCCGGTGTTCAATGATTATTCTGCATTTCAAAGGCATTAGAAGTTTTTAATTTCAAAAAAAGATGTAACAAGAATGTAAATAGCTTTCTCTAAATGCAGATATTTTATATTAAAGAAGTGTGTCTGTTTGGCAGGTTTCTCTCCTTTTCAAGAGGGATAAATTTGACTTCTGTTCAACCATCCTACCTGGTTGCACAAGGTAAGCAGTTGAACTGAGCTTTGGGTTGCTGTATTTCTTTCATCTGGTGTCTGTGTTTCTAGTTTTGTGCCTGTAGCAGGAAAAAACAGTGGTCACTATCACATTTAGCTCTATTTTAAAAACTAATGGGAGCTGCTACAAAGTCTTAACTGACAAACAGATTTAAAATTCAGCTTGACCTCCTTAGCCAAGAAAAACAGAAGCCAAGAAGGGATTAGTTTGCTTCCTATGAGTACATCAAGGGGCAAAAGCCAAGCGGTTGGGGAAGAGCTGTTTCAGCTGAGGATAATACTAGCAGGAGAACAAAGAAGGTTAGATTTGTCAGGAATTAATTTAGGATGCTAGAAACTTCCTCAAGTCTGGTCAGGGCAGTTTTGAGACAATGGCTCAGTAGAATCAGTCAGGGGAAAAAAACCCAAAACCCAGAGCTGGCTTTTCAAAGGAGCATCCTTGGGATATGAAAGGCATTATGAGGATGAGTCCTGTAGGAGCCTAGACTCACTGCCGAGGGAACCCTTTGCAGTCCAGTGCTACTTATTCCTTTGTTAACACCATTTAATGCTCTACTTGGAATTACTCTGAGGTATAGAAAGATATATTTCTGTAGGTGCATTACCTGGGAAGAGCTACTGCTCAGCTGGGAGGGGTAGCCAGTCACTCCCAGACTCTGCCTGTCTGCTGTTTCATAGCTCTTGGCAGCTAGGCTGAGCTCTTGCCTCTTCTATGTGTGCTCTGAACTCTTTTTCACCGTTCCATCAGGTCCATGTCCTGACTTAGATGTCCCTAGAAAGGAGATTTGGAACTAAATGATCTTTATAGGTTCCTTCCAACCCAAACCATTCTGTGATTCCATGACTTTGAAGGCCACTCCATACTCTGTTCTAGCCTCTCTCTCTGGAAACCTCAGAGTCCTCCTCCTTCCCCAGCTCTTTAACCTCATTTGCACCTCTAGCTGTCATTTATCTTCCCGGTGAACAATGATCTGTATCTGTCATCTTCAGACGTTTCATTTGGACCTAGCACTCCATTCTTCATGTCCTGTTCCTCTTCAGAGTCTCATCTGAGCCTCACGCCGTATACCTGGAGAGAATAGCTTTCCTTCTGCCTCAGTCTGTGTCCCAGTCTCTGCGTCTCCTTTCTCACTGCTAGAACATCCTACACCTGTTCTCAGTTGGATTTTGGGGAGGCTAGAGCCAAATTTCCAAATGTGGCTGGTGGACTGCTGTGTTTTGACATAGTGGACAGTTGTGTCAGTGTAGATGACACTTGCTCAGGATTGCTTTTCTGTCTTACCAACTGTAACACTCAGTTTTATTATTAAGTGCTCTGATTACTATTTGTTGCAGGGAAGAAACTTAAATTTGTGGAATGCTGGGTGTGATGGATTCTGGAAGAGATTCAATTAGAGTACCAGTTGTTTCTCTGAGGGTCTGTCTTGGATGTTTAATCAACTTTGTCAACAGGTGAAAACCAAAGAGCAAATGAGGCTTTGCTCAAAGCCAAGTCTGTGTAGTTTGTTGTTGGATTGGAGTTTGGTGCTTAGATGAAAGTGACACTTCTTACTGATTTCTGCTGACTCTTGTGCTGTGCATGGGCCATGACTGTCATGCCCATCAGGATGAAAATGCCTGTGAGAATCTGTGGGTCTGCAGTACGCTGAAACAGATCCTCACCAGCCCATGGAACAGTGGTGCCACCAGCCAGGGCAAATGGTGACTGTTGCGCTGTAAGTCAGGCACTGCAGCAGTTCAGCATGTGCTGCAGCAATGTATTCTGGCTTTGTACTGCTAGAATGGGGGTCCAATCTATCTGATCCATCTGCTGTCAAATTAATGTCCAAAGCTGGCTTTTGGATTCAGGTCTTTCACAAGGAGCAGCCTGAGTGACAGCTAGGGGAAAGAATACAGAGATGTGAATTTCCCGTGCTGCAACTTGAAGACTAAAGTAGTTGGTATTCCTAGTTCAGCTCAGCTTTGGCAGGGCGCTCTGAAATCATAAGTTACACAAAGGAGAAGCCATGTGTGCTCAGATACACTAGATCTTTTTTTATTGTTATTGTACTAACTCTTCATTTCTAAGTAGCTACATGCCAGATGCATGTCATTTCCCATCCCACCTTAAACAGAATTTTAAATTATGGGAACATTTTATGTCTGAACTTTGGCAAAAGGACATCTAAAGCTCTGTGAGCATTACTAGCCTCCCAGAGATGTAGTCAATAAACTTCTGGCACTTTGCAAGTACCACAAGATAATATTTCACTTGATTATGAAGTTTGTGCACTTCACATTAGTAGTACTAATACCTCAGAGGAACAAAAGAACATTTTTAGCATTTCATTTACATAATGGCTGAAGTGAGAATTCATTCCTTGTTGAATAGGTACCCTGGGGGTCCTTTGATTTGCTGTAGAGCTCTGTACAGCATGGAAATAGCACAGAAGTTAATAGCACCAATGGAGCTTGGGTTTTCTGGCTTGTCAGTGTCTTGCTACTCAAACCCCATTAACTTGCCACCTGCAGATTAGGTGCATTTGCTTATAGTGATGCTGATTAGCCAACCTTAAAGCTCAGTAAGAGACCCATGATTTCAATACAAGTTTAAAGGAGGGCTGTGGATAGCAGTGCATTTAGGAGGATGGTGCTGTGAGTCCCGGTGTGTTCTGCCTCTCCCCAGGTGCATAGGGGAGAGGGTCCACTCTGTGTTCATGTGGGCAAGCACGGTTTATCATGGCCCAGGTTTTTACTGTTCTCTGTGTTGTACATGATCACACTGAAGGATCCTGAGCCAATGACATGGATGGTCAATGAGCACATGAAAATACATGGTTCCTGACCCTGTCTTATAGATTGAGAATGAAGGAGGGAGTTTCTCTGTCATGTAAGGCAGCACAGCACAGGAGTGAGCCCTGGACCCAGCAGCTGGTTAGCACAGCAGCTGTCAGTGCAAGATCTCAGAGAGGTTGATGCTGATGGCCTAGTCACATTCCTCAGCTATCACATACCCAATGGGCTTGTCCAGTATGGCAGAGAAAGCTTTTGTTGGGAATCTGAATCTCAAAGCACTGTATTTTACTGCTTGGTGCAATAAACTGATCTCAAAATCATCCTTACAGTACAACATGCTTTGACAACCACTTCAAGCATGGAAACAGTGAGCCCAATTTGTTAACTTGTGTGACAAAAAAAAACCTAAAACCAACCCATAAATTTATTCAAGAACTTTTGCTACATAAAGAAATGCAATATCTGAATTGTTATTTTTCAGTATTTCACTTAGTTTGACACTTGCAAACCTAAAAAAGGTGGAACGTGTTGTAGTGACATAAAAGGAAAGTAATGAAAATTAAATAAATACACCCATTTAAGGAGAATTAGTTAAACTAAATTTAACCCAAGTGTGAACGATCATTCAGAATTAGTGGAGTCTTCATTTGCTATAATTTAATTTGAAAGTGGATTAAGGTAAATTGAATTAAGACCTCTTTAATTCTAAATAGAAGCATCTACATAGTGATGCAATTAGAATAGTCTGTTCTGAGAGTTAATTTGAATAATGTATCCAGACCCATGAAATGGTTGTGGGGCAGTTTCTTAGTTTGAAACGTAAAGAATCATGTTTGGTCATAAGATGAGCACTAAAAACTATCAATTCACTTCAAAGATCCATGAAAATGTCATTAAAACAGGTTCTCCCTGCTATGAGCCGTGCATGGGCTCCCAGATGCTGACTGTGAAACCTTTCCAAGCAACTTGTACTTCTGAAGCAGCTTTCTGAGCTCCTTGGCTCAGTGCTTCTCTGCTTGGAGGAGAGTAATACGGCAATGGCTGTTAGTTCATGGGACTATAACTTGACAAGCAAATAGAAACTCGGAGAAGATGGTTGGTAAGAGTTGCTTTAAAAATCCAGCAAAATTTTTAGTGAATGAAAAGATAAGGTGGTTATTGTTAACCCTCTCTGCTTCCAGAGCACAGGGTAAATGTTGGCTTGTTAAAATAAAACTTTCTACCCGTTTCAGCACAAGATGGAACATACAGGTGCAGTGTCTATACTGATGTAAACTGATATATTTTTTTTGTTTCCCCCCCAAAGAGTACACTTGTCTTAATTTCCTCTCAATTACACTCAGACATTAACTAATACTGACTAACTACGGCCCAAAATAATTATTGCTATCTGTTCCCTTTGTAAATATAACTCCAGCACTGAGCTAGAATAATGGCATATTTACAGAAGGCAGCTAATTAAATTGAGCTTCAATTGCTTTCAGTTTGCCAGAAGGAGCCATTTTCACAGCAAAAAATGTGTGCAAGCCTGCATGCTTACCAGGAACAACTTGGTATAACATAATTCAGAGTTCCCAAGACAAAAATTCAGTTCAAGACAAATTTACACTGGCAATAAAAATCTCATTAAGGAAGATATGAAGATCTCTCTACTACACCACGACAGTTAAAAGAGGTTATCATTTTTTCAGTTTATTTAAGGAACAGTATATATTTCATTGTTCCACAGCAGCTGTAATTGCAAGTGTCTTTCAAACACTGCTTGCAGTAATGCATTTGTCTTAAGTCTTGTAGCTTCAGAACCAGCCTGTTGATGCATCTTCATTAGGACAAGAAAAGATGCTGGAGATTCAAATCTCTTCAACACTTAATTCTGTTTTCTCCTATTTTCCCAACCCTGGCTCCTGCACTCTGGAAAGTCTTTCTTCCCCCCTATTATTCAGCCACCTGCAAAGATTTCCTGTGGTCACAATTTGTCTCCAAATGTTTTCACCCTCTTTTGTTGCTTGGAGATGTTTAGCTAAAACCATTCATGAAAATTATAGAGCAGCAATTCTTTGAGAATCAAAGTTTGAAAGAACCATTCTTGTTGAAGCCTGTTGTTACCAGTCCCTAGGGCCTCTTCTGTTTTGCAAAAACAAAAACAAGGGGATTGTTTCAGAGTTGTTTTTTCCTCCATAACAAAGAATGTGTCTGTCTTGTCCCAGTGTTCAGATAGAGAAGCCTGGTGCATTGATTGTTATTTACTGAGTTGCTGGATGGAAAGCTGATTTTCTTCTCCTGTCTACATATCATTCCTGAATTTGTTTTTATCTGTTGGAAGTAACAATTTGGCAGACATCAGCACTTTCCCCATGTTTCATTAATTCCTTTAATTTTGTGGCAAATGAAAATAATGGGGCTTAATTTTGCTATTTATGTAAAATTGATTGGCAATTATGGAGATTGCAAGAGATTTGGCTTTACAAATCAAAATTAAGTGACCTCTCCATGACGATGACTTGGCAGGTCTCCTTCACTCGTTGTGTGAAAGTGGAGATGGAACAGAAGCAGATGTCACAAAGCTACGTTTAGGTTAAAGGAAGACAAGATGTGGAAATTTGTCAGCTACAAAAAATATTACATGAATGGAAACGGATACCAAGAGGGAAGCAAAATGTGCTGCACAAAGCCAGTTCCTATCATCCCTTTTTCTGATACAGTGCTGCTTTCCTTTATTTAATAGAAGATGTGGCATTGTTGTGCCTCAGAGGGCTGAGGAGCACAGAGGAAGTTGAACAAATGTATTGTAAGGAGTGTCTGAGCTTGAAGCTATGGCTGAGGATACCTGGCTTTAGTTTCTTTTTGTGTGCACTATAGCAAGTTACTCATTTTTTTCTTGCTATACTATTGGATTTATAATACTTCTGGTCTACTTGGACTAGTTTGAGTGCTAATATTTTGTTGAAAGATTTGTCATGAAAAGGGTGTAACAGAGGCAGGCGTGGCTCCTGTTAGAGACTTCTGTGTGCTGCTGAAATAGAGATGCTAAATAACAGCACAAGACGTGCAACAGAATCTGGTGGTTCGTAGCTGTCTCTAGTGATCCAGGACCTGGTGTGACAGGATGTATGTGAGCTCTTCTTATTCATGCGATGATGGTGAGTTGGCTTTGAAGAAAACTGGACTTCATCTTGCACATTGAGCAAATGGGAGCTGAACTGTACCTGCCTCTTGGAGTGTCTTTGCTGGCAGTGCTGTGAGTTTCCAGTGCTGACTTGGCCTCCCTTGGCTCATGCTGATGCAAGTCCGGCACTGGTGCCAGTCTAGCGTTGATGCCAGTCTCCTATACAGCCTGTCAGTTGGGTGCTTGTGTTGAGCCAAGGCTGTGGGATGAGATAATGGTGGGCTAGACCCAGTAAGAGAGAAGAGCTTCCGTTAGCCTCTGTCAGAAGTGCCACATGTATTTGCAGGGAATGGGACAAGCCACATAGGCTTCTATGAATTTAGCCTCAAAATCTAATTTCAAAGACAACCACTT
Organism: Urocolius indicus; assembly: GCA_013401255.1. Classification (NCBI taxonomy): domain Eukaryota; kingdom Metazoa; phylum Chordata; class Aves; order Coliiformes; family Coliidae; genus Urocolius; species Urocolius indicus. The sequence continues at coordinate 155,829 of WBNH01005169.1, read as the reverse complement.
GCAAATTTCCGACTGTCTTATAGTCTAATGTTGAAAGCCCCTTGCATTCCCCCAGTGGCAATGCTCAGCAGCCCTTGAAATTATTTCCAGCATGTATTTTAAGTTTCAAAAGAAGGAAGCATGGGAAAAAAACCAATCAAGATTCTCCTCAGCAATGCCACATCAATACTTGGCTGATCTGTATAATGCTAAGCACAGTGGAGCAGAGCTGAGCTACCAGTTGCTAGCTAACGAGAGGATTAGCTATGCCTGCAGATGGACTGGCATAACTTAAGAGGGCAAGTGCATAGAAAAGTCAAACTTGGACTCTGGATGAAGGTGGTACAGCTCTTGCTTGAAAGAGCATCCACTACACAAATGGTCGTCAGGAAAGCAAAGCCAAAGCAATTGTTTTTCTGGGGCTTGAAGAGCATTTTACAGTGAATCAGTGCAGCTTTGCTTAATGTTTATTACTACTAATAATTGTACTTATATTCCTGTCCAGCCTAAGTACTCTGAGGCTTATATGTGGTAATCAAATCCAATCAAAATATATTCACAAACCCTCAAGTAGAAACCATTTAACAAATACCATCCTTCAAAGTGTGATAGAGAGAAATCAAATAACTTGACAGCAAAGCCTTTTCAAAGCAAAGAAATAACATAGCAATGCCTTTTCCCATTCATCTGGGGAGGGGTAAGGATGAGAACTCAGGGTGTGGGGGGAAAGAGGTATGTGCTGTGGTTACTGAGGTTTCCTGGGATACTGAGTTTCCTGATATTCCTTTTGGGGCTTCCTCATTGAATGCAGATGATTCAATTAGAAGGTAGCTCGTCAGAGGGGTCTTTGTCAATTGTTTTAATAGTATGGAGAGCAAATTATTCAATCTCACGCTGAAATGTTTACGTTTAATGGCTGTTTAAAATCTGCTACTATTGAAATATGAAGTGTTGCCACGTTGCTGTAAAAGATTGTCCATTGTTTTAAGCACACAAACATTTTCCCATTTGTGACTGAATTTATAATTAGTTTTACAGCTTGTATTCTAATGGGATGTATTTTTCCTGTTTAACAAAATGAAACCCACCTTCTTTTATAATTGTAGGAGTTTGTTTGGGTGGTTTTTAGTTTGTTGGGGTTTTATTCTTATCCCCTGGGTATTCCTCACTCACACTTCACTTGCCTCAAAAGCATTTTCAGTCTCTGTTCTGGCCTGTCAATTTTTCAGAGTACCAGCAGTTAGCATTAATGGTCAAGCTCGTATCTACAGAGAGAAATGAAATGTGGTTGTGATTACTACTAGTGAAGCCATGACGAATATTTAGGTTGGTGATTCGTTCTCTTCATCTGTTTTTTCATCCAGCGAGATTGACTGCTGAATCACCTCAATATATCTGCTCTATATTTTTGTGTTAGAAAAATATCCGTTTCTAAAGTGTCTCCTGAAGTTGAGCCCCTGTGGTAATGTAACTTCTGCATATTATGGTAAATGTATTTCAGTAGGTCTGGAGGGGTCTCAGAGTGATGGCTCTTAATGCACAGTGGTAACATTCTATACTACCCGGGTCTTAAATTTATAGACATGCCTCTAATTTTGTTTTCTTTGTATTTAGGAAGCAAAGACAGCAGTTTGAGTCAGAATAGAGCAGGAATTACAGCAATGAGTGACTCAATAAAGAGGTAAAAGATCCAAATTCAGTAAAAGACCAAAGAAGACTGTTCACTTGGCAGCGTCAGGTATAATGACATGCTAAAGTAATTGAGCTAATTTCTGATTTGTGGGCAAATCACCCTCATGCATTGGCAGGTAGCAGATGGAAACCTCAGAGAGAGCATCAGCACTCCCAGGGGAATAAAGAGAAGCTGAAGCTTTGTAGAATCATGAAATCATAGAATGGTAGAGGTTGGAAGGGACCTTTGGAAGTCATCTAGTCCAATCTCCCTGCTAAAGCAGGTCCACCTAGATCAGGTTGCACAGGAATGTGTCTGAGTGGGTTTTGAAAACCTCCAGGGGAGACTCCACACCCTCCCTGGGCAGCCTGTGCCAGGGCTCTGTCACCCTCACAGTAAAATAATTTTTCCTTATGTTTAAATGGAACTTTCTGTGTTCCAACTTTGACCGTTACTCTTTGTTCTGTTACTAGATACAACTGAAAAAATGATGCCCCAACCTCCTGACAATCCACCACTTAGATATTTGCAAATATTAATTAGATCCCCCTGCAGTCTCCTCTTATCTAAACTAAACAGCCTTAGAATCATAGATTCTTTGGGTTGGAAGGGATCTTAAAGATCATCTCCTTCCAACCCCGTTCCATGGGCAGGGACACTTTTCACTAGACCAGGTTTCTGCAAGCCTCATCCAATCTGGCCTTGAAAGTACTTAAAGTACTAAAATGTATTAAGCTGAGACTTTGCATGTTGGTACTTGTGGCGAGTCAGGTTTTAGCTGTGAGGCACACAGCTGCTGTCTCACAGCCTTGGGAGCAGTGAGGAGGTCGTGATTTAAGGACTTGCTTCACTGTGCAATGCAAGATGGATTAAGCATGGGATGGATTGGTCAACTGTAAAGAGTTCATGGTGACAGAAATGAAAGAGAAAATCATAATTGCAAATAGCAGGTGGAAGCAGTTGAAATTAATTAGGGCTGCAGTGTGAGGTGAAGTTGCAGAAAGCTGCTCACTGTACTCTGTGTAACTACCTGCTGATTATCACAATCTCTTTGTTCATCCACAGTTCCTTGAGGCAGATCGTAGCCCCTTCGCTTCAGGAGTCAGAGGAGAAATTGGATTTTGGCCTCAGAGAGAAATCCTTGTTAACTTGAACAAGTAAAACATCCATGCTGCTTATTCTATGCTTTTCATCTGCTTATTGGCTGTTAGTTTAGCATTTTACAAGTGAGACTAAGAAAAGATGATATTCTCTCTTCACTTTTTTTTTTTCTATACATTTATTCCTCGTGTGCCTGCAGGAACCAGGTTTCCCTCCTATTGTTCTTGTATTGACATTATACACAGATAAAACAATTTAAGAGAGCATTTTTCCTAGTTAGATAGAGCAGAGATACAATATACCATAGGCACATCTGTCAACATGATGCCCATGACTGTCTTTATTTTCTCAGTTTGCTTGTGGTCCATTTAAAATTAGATTACAACTGATTGGTTCCTGCATTCAAACTACTGTGCACAACACTGCATTCACAGGTGTACAAAACAAAACTGAGGCAACAGGAAAGCGTAAGGGATCAATTCCAAATATCACTGTAACAAAAACTGTATTTCCTTAATTTTTTATCGATTCAGCACTCATTGTCCTATAATGGTGCTGTGATAATATTAAAACTCAGTGACTGACAGTGGTATCCCATATAAGTGATTTAAATAGCAGTACCAAGGAAGAAAGCAGGTTTTGCTTTTGCAACGATTTTGCTCAAACTGGCCCAGAGGATTTCCCTTGTGGGGACAGAATAGGCTGTGCACCTTTTTCCTCTTTGAGATGTTATCATCCATATTTCTTCCAGACCTGCACTGCAGCATCTATAAGCAAGTAGGAGTATTTGAGTTGTAGATGGAAATGGGTTATTTGCGTAGGGTACAGAATTCATATTTGTTCAAATGCAAACTCCAAACTGTTCTTCACGTGATCCACAATTGGAAATAAATGCAAAGAACATTGCTATGAAATGGAAGATATTGGATAATTAATATTCTCAAAACATGTGCCACTTAGAGGTGAGAATTCCAAAGGATTATATGAGGTTTGGTTTCACAGAGCCAGGCATGGCAGTCCCTCAAAGTGCCCAGGAGTTCTTGCCTGCCCATGGAAAATGAGATGGAGATTTTATAACATGCCGGGAACCTCCATAGTCTGTAACACTGTGCTGATGAGAGACATTTCTCAGTCTCTGCTGCCCATGAGGCATTTGATTGGGCAAGCAGGGTATTCACAGGAGTCTGGCATGGGTTTCCACTCCCTGGGGGAACGTAAAAATTAAGGAAGATGCTAAAAAAGGAAATTAAACTTGAAAGTAGATATATGGGAGCTCCAGAGGCTGCTGGATGGTCACTGGTTTCTCTGTTAAGACAGTTTAATTTGTTCTCATAAGTGTCTCAGAATCATAAAAAAGCTGTGGCCCAGAGTGTGTTTCTGGACTGAAAAATGTTAATGGAAAGTCTCCTTCAAGAGTTCCCAAAGGTCTGGCAGAGACAATATTTCATGTTGGGATAGGTATAAATCTCAAAGATGTTTGTAGTCCAAAACTTGGGAACAAAAGGCAGGGGAACTTTGATCAATATTGTCCCAGTTGAGATGTGCTAACCAGAACGATTCATAGAAACTGAACTGTGATTAATGGGTGTGTCCTAAGTAACCAAAAACCACTCAGTGGCAATTTGTGGAAGAGGCCTGTGGCAGAGCCTCTGTAGGACCTGGGTACTAGAAGCAAAGCTGAAGACCTTCACCCTTGGCTCAGATTGATTAAAAAGCAAATCAAACCCACTCCTGAAATAACAAGAAGCTGAGATGTAGTCCAAAACTAGCATCTCTGCACCTGAGAGGAGGAGTGACACCGGCTTTGACACTAAGCGACCGTTTCATTTGCTCTGCACGCTCTGTGCTTGTTGATATCAGACACTAATTAAAAGAGTGACAAAAAGGTGTCACAGACCTCTGCTGAGTTGCATGAACAGCCTGTTAGGCTAGGGAGTCACAGGGACATTTTTGCCTCAATGGGTGTTGGCAGTGCTGCAAGCTCGGGAGCAGCAAGGAGGGTAGCATAGCCCATGCCATCTTCCATCACACCAGAGAAGTCTCTCACACTGGGCATAGTGAAGGACGGATGCCCCATCCCACTATTGCTTCCCAAAGTAGATTTCTCTGGTCTCATTTTCTCTTGACTGAATCTAGGCAGTGATATTGTTCGAGTGTGATACTGAATGAATATTGAGTGTGCCTCTAAGATAAAGTCATTATTTAGGAGCTCATTAAAGTACTGGCCTTGAATGAATTTCCCGCTGCTAATATCCTCTTCCATCACTGTGTCAGGGATTGGAGGTGGCTTAGAGAAAGAACTGTGTGCTTCTCAGCTGCTTCTCTCCTCTTCCCTGGGGGGCTTCTTGGACCAGGGTTGGGATAAAACTTTTTAAGCCTAGAGCTAAAAAAGCACCAGGTGTTAACATGTGCTGTAAAATACTAAGTAACTCTGGCAAAAGTCTCTCAGTACCCTCATTTCCAGAACAGACCCTAAGGCTATTTCTGCTCCTTCCTTTAGTGAGCTGGAGTGTTGCTTTATGCCATGAAAGCATGCGTCTCTCTCTTGGTTTCCCACCCCACTTTCCCCTTTCTTTCCTCATGGTCCTGAGATTCACCTCTTGCTGTGTCTGCAGGATTTGCAGTGGGAAGGGAAAGAGTAATAACAGCCATTCCCAGTGTTTGCTATCCTGTATGCTGCAGCCCTGTCCCACGAGGATGCCTCTGAGCCTGCAACTTTGGAAGCAGCAAGGGGCTACCTGCTTTCTATTGCTTGAAAGTAAGTCGTGAAACATCAAAACCAAGGTGCTGGACTTCACCACCCTGAAGTGCTTCCTTGCAGCTCCGTTGCTGTTTCCTAGGTGTGCCCTGTCAGCATTACTGCTGTGTTGGCAAAGACCGATGTTCTCCACTCATTGTGGTGGGATTCAGGAGAACAGTAAGTGTCCATGCCAGAGAGCCCACCTGCAGCCCACCTTTCCTCTAGACACTGTGCAAAGGCCTGCTGGAGCTTAAATAAATACTAATTTGCAGTAATGGCATTTAATCCTCTTCCAACCATAATTTACAGTATCAGATTATTATCATAACATCTGATCTACAGTTCTTAATGCTTTATTGTTATCCCATTACAGGGAGTTCTGCTGGCACTGCATATTGTCTATTTCTCTTACAAATGTTCTACAGAAACCTTATTAATTATTAGTCTCATAAAACACCTGTTAATGTTACCATTTTAATAAATCTCCTCCTTAATTAAATTAGGTGGTTCTGATAGTAATCCTCTAATGTCCACTGCCTTTCTGTTCTCATCACAGTCTGATTGTAGAGTGGGAAGCAGTGTTCAATTATAATTGATGTAGGCCATAATTCAGAACCAAATTATAAAATATAAAGCCATATGATCATTGAGGAATATAATAGATCTCCACACTAAAGTGTCATTTGGATTGATTAGTGCTGTTTCTAGAGCCTTGTTAGAGGTGAGAAAAGGCTTAATTCAAAAGGATTTTTTTTTCCTTTTCTCTCTTTTTGATTTAAATTCATGCACTCCATTTCCTCCTTGATAAGCAACATCTAATTCAGCTACTTTGGTAAAGTGTTCCCAAACACCTACTTTCTCCACCTGTGTTTCAGTTCTAAAGCTGACTTTTTCTTTTCTTTTCTTTTTTTTTTTCCATAAAAACAGACTACATGATGTTTTTATTTAATGATTTAATAAAACTTTTCCTCCAGAGATAGGTGCAAGAAATCTCGCTGATCTATTACTGCTGCTACCCAAGCATGAAAGTACAGCTATATACGATACAGCAATACTAAAGCTATAAGCAAAAAATTAAAAGTATATCAGAATGAAGACCTTACCCTAGCTTGGAAAGTTGATTAGTTTGATTAAGTTTTATGGGATTGCTAATGATCTTTTCTCTTGCAGGAAACTAAAGAGCAAAGAGCAGAGCTTTCCCTGGACCATGGTTAGAACCTGCCTCTCAGCTCTCCAGACATTGTCTGCTGCTAGGGAAAACCTCTATTTTACACAGCTTTGCTGCCTGCCTGTCCTCCCATCACGCTCATTTTCCTTCCCCATGACAGTGACAGTCATTTATTGCCCAGGGAAACAGTATAGCAAAAATATTACCTGTGGTTTTAATTGTTTTTTATATAACTGAGAAGTTCATGTCAGAGCAGTTCCTCTTCAGGATCGCCCCCTAGCCCTGTGCATGCCTGCCTGCTACATCCCTTCCCAGGCCTCCTACTTTCCTGTGGGCTTTGGGCATCTGACCCCTGTGAACCTAGTTGAATGCCCTCCTTGGTAGGATATTGGTGGCTTCTTGCACCATTTCCTGAGGTGAATCTCACCTCTGCCAAGTAATCCTCATTTCTCAAAGAGGATCCCATGATTGTAATTTCTGAATTGCTTGTGAAACATTCAAAGGATGCCATGGCTATTTTCATATGTGATCTGACTCTGAACACCCCAAATTGTGTACTTTCTTCCTTTTAAAATGGAATTATACATCAAAAATATTTTAGAGAGAAAAAGCTGCAAGCTTCATTTGAAAGATGTTGAAATGAAATATTTTGACTTTTTAAAAATGAAACATTGTGGTGTGTTTGGATTATTTGTCTCATGTTTTCCCACAGTGGAAATATCACAATTTTTTTTCCACATTTGCTCATAGCTTGCTGAAACTGTATCATTTTCATCCCTTCTGCAATATTAGCTTTGATTGCTCATTTGCTTGGCTCCAGGTCAGTTTGGCGTTTGCATTCCTGCCCCACCTGTATCCACACTATGTCTTCTTTCAGGAAGGGGTTCAATAAGGACAGAAAATGAGGACTTCAGTCTCAACTGTTTGAAAACAAGAAATAAGTGGAAATTCATGGAGAGCAGGTGTGGAATTTGAATGACAAAGGGGCAAATGTGACACAGGTAACTTGCAAGGGATTGAGAATGCCCTGTGAACAAAATGAGGTGCTAGTTCAGTATATCCAACTGAATTGCAAGCCATTTTCTAGCATTTTTGTTACTCGAACTTCAGCTGTTGCTTGTTCTAGGCCTGCAGGAATTTGTAAGAAGCAGATTCTGCAAGCAAGGCTTGCAATGAAGCATTAACTCCTGGTGCACAAGATGGATCTTGCTGTGGGAAAGAGATGATGCCTGTTTCTCTGTTTCCTCCTGGCACAGTAAAGAAGATTCACCATTCACTTGCTCACAATGTGGTAATTGATGGGGAGTTTCCTGGAGCTGAATGCAGCCTGGCTGAGATCAGCGTCTACTCTTCCATTTTGCCTTCCTTTGACTTCCCATACCAACTCCCAGCTATGGACAAACAAGAGAGGGAGAGAGGGAGTCCTCCAAGCTGATGAGCCTTTTTGTTGCTAAGAGATGACTTCTGGGAGAGCAACAGTCTTTTGTTGGAAGTGGATAAAGAACCTCAAAGTAATTTGAAAACAATTTTGTACGTTAACTGCAAACAGAGGGAAGTTATCCCGAAACCTGAGGTATTCTAGTTACTTTTGGAGAGTGGTTGTTCCAATGGATCACTTGGATGTGTCACAATGGGACTACAGCTGTGTGTAAGTACTGCTGTCCTCCCCTTTCTCTCTGTTTTGGGGTGCATTTAACCCATGCAAAGTGTGTCAGAGCCCAGCATCTGCTCAGTCCTGTCTTTGCTCTCCACTTGTCAAATAAGTTCTCAGAGACTATTAACTGGTTAAATGTGGTGATGCTCAGAAGCAGTGTGTGGCCCAGCCTTACTGAACTTTGGTAGATGAAGCGTGTCTGTTCAGCTACATTCCTACTAGAGAGAGATGCGTTACTCCTACTAGGAGATAATGCATTAATTATCTTGGTTTCAGGGCATTTTTGGAATGTCATACATCTCTGCTGGGGAAAAGGAAGGCAGGGCATGAAGTTGCTCCTGCCCCAAGTAAACTTTGTGTCTAACCCTCCCCAAGGAATTCTTTAGACCATTTAACGTCAACAAAATCATGCCTGTAGGCCCTTTGCAAGAACCAGCAGGTGACTTCTGTCTCAGGAGGCCTAAGGCAACACCTTCCTTCCTGATCAGGAGGAACACCCTTGGTCAGTGCAGCTTATTCCCTTTGCCTTCATCCCTGTGATGTTTTGGCAATCGTCTTGGCTCCTCTTTGCTGGGTTGAAGGCCTGGTGGGAACTGTCTTAGACTTGCCAGTGTGTCCAGGTTAGCATCCTTCCTTCTGTGGCCCAGGGCAGCACAGAGCACAGTTGTGTTGCACAGCGAAATGCCTTTCCTGTGTGCTTCAGACAATCACTTACTGCACATTAGCAGGATGTAGTGGAAAATTTCTGTATGGTTTCTCTCCATTTAGATCAAACAGAAATACCATTCTGTGAGAGAAGTGGGCCTCAACAGAGCTGAACAGCTAAAAGAATGGATTCTATCGAGGCTGATAATCTTCCCTAGCAATAACGCAGTGGATTATACGGCGATTGGCTATTGAGAGTACTCTGACCTTAATCTCCCTTAACTTTGGTTTTCTTTCCCATCTGATAATAATGGAGAAAGTACAACATGTGCCATAGAAGATTACAGACATCCTGCCACACTTTGCAGATGGCTGATACAAAAATCAGAGACAATGCTAAAATAATTAAAACGCCCACAAAAATAAGCCAGTGCATTCAGCTCCTTTTGTGAGGCTGTGGCTAAGGAAACTGAGCCAGCCGGCCTGAAACGCAGGATATAAATGTAAGCAGATCTTATTAAGATTCTGTGTGGCTGTTAAAGCATCCTCAGCCATTGCTTCCAGCTTAGCATCACTGCTAATGGGGAAGAGAGGGAGAGATTAGTTTTGGCTACTTTGAGACACCACAGATATACACGGGATGCATCTTCTGTTGCTTGAGCTTGTGTTTCACTGACCTGCTATGTGACGAGTGGAGTGCCAAAAATACAGAGGAGCTGGCACATAAAATCCATGTCTGCTCTATCTACTCTGTCAAGGCTAAAAAAAAAAAAAAAAAAGGTCCTGAATGAGCCTTGGAGAGTCAACAAATCACTAAAACAGCAGCTAAAAGAGGAAGTTCAGCACAAGTTCAAGTCATTAAAATTCCCTCTAATGTATGCTCTCACAGACCAGTGGGCTGAGCGTGATCCTAGTGCGTAGGATGTATATGAACTCACATGCAAGTAGAAAATGGACAAGGTTGATGTGACTGACCTTCAGCATTGAAGCCTGATCGTTCCTGTCATGTGAGATGGCTATGCAGGAAGAAAAGGTCAGTGGAGCTGCAAATGGTGAGAAATCAGCTTTCTGCACAGCTTTCCTGAGCAGATTCCCACCTGTGTGCAGAGGAGTGTGACACACTTCTGTCCTGGTACTAACAACGAGGTCTCAAAGTGAAAGGCAACTAGGTAAAGGAGTGGCTGTGGTGGAGTACACACGTAGATCATTGATTTTAAAAACATCCTTTCCCAATGATAATATTTGGCTAAAAAGCAGAAAAGGCCTATGAACAGTATGTTTAGTTTATACACACAGTTTATCCATGCAGGGAATGCTTGAAAAAAAGTTTAAACCTCCATTGTCCACAATGGGAGTTTTGCTCAGAGAGTGCAAAACAGAGCTGATAACTGTATTTCCATGTATTTGATAGTTCAGAGATTGAAAAGGATAGAGATTAGGCAAAAGGAACAACAGGAGCATCTCGTATCCATGTGTTGCTTCATTAAACATCTGAAAATGGCAATGAAAAAGCAGAGATTGTAGAATAAGATTTTCAGACAGCAGGATCATAACATAAAAGACTCTGTCCTGTGCTTGTACAGTACACGTGGTCAGAAAAATAAAAGCAGCAAACTATCTTACTATATAATAGACAAGGATTTTCACAGCTATTATTTTGGGTGCAGGGTATGTAGAAAGCTGCTTTACACAAGAGTCACTCGTTAACTTTGGATATGTAATGTGTGAATGTATAACTGAGATAAAAAATAATGTTATTTCATAGTTCTCCTTGTCAAGGAATATTTGCATTCAGAAACTCCAGAAGTAACACTGAGTAGTTAAGAAATATATGGCAAAATCAGCTGCCAAGAGACAGATCACCTACTTAACCAAAATGGAACCCAACTCCTTCACTGGGAAAGGGCTGTCTTGACCTCCTGCCATCCTTTTTCTTCTCCCCAAAGTGGCTGAGCTCCCAAACCCAAAAGGAGCAGATGGGGCAGGAGAAGCCCAGCCAGCACCTGCAGGTCATGTTTTTGGTCACCCAAACCTCACCTGCTGTCCAGTGGGCTGCTGCTATTGTTTGGCTCGTCCTCTTTATCTCCCATGTGCTCTCCTCTAGTTGCTGTAAAGGACTTGGCCTTTACATTTTGACTGTTAGAAATGTCTTTTTAAATAAGGTTTTTGGTGCATCTGTATCTGTACAGCATTTCATAAGTTATGTGGCTCCCTGCACACCTTTGTTTTGTGTTGGGTCTGTAATTACAGTGATGGAGAGAGGTTCCCTAGGTGCTGCCAGCCTTGCCAATGCATCCCTGCTCGTGGCACTCAGGCTGTGTGCTCCAGGCACACGGTGACGTGGGGTGAGAGCAGCAAGGTGATGATGAACATCTCAATCCCTGCACTAGCATGCAACATAAAAGCTCAGCATTGCTACTAAGCAAGTAGCACAGTGACAGTAAAGCTTGAAGCCTCTGGAGTCCAGATGCGTTAGAGCCTAGAGAGAGCTGTGCTCCCTAATAGGCACAAGCCCTGTTTTCGAGCATCTGCACATCTTTTCCTGATTGTCTGCTGTTGAGACCTCGTTTCAAGCAGCACTGGGCTCTCTGCTGTATACCAGCAACAGCTCTTCCAAACTTCCTTGATTGTGTCTGTGCCTGTTGCTTGGTGCTTGTGTGATGAAATGGAAAGCAGCAAGAGTGGCGGAGATTAAATGAGCAGCGAGAGGAACCTGAGCTGAATTTTGGGAGAGTAATTAGTGGTGCTGTTGGCTCTGAGCAGAGTAAGGGCTTTTGCTTTCTTCTGTTATCTACATGGCACTGGGGGAACGCCAGGCAACTGCCTCCTGATCTTTCTCTAATTAAAAGGTTTTTCTGGGTAAGGACTTGAATATATGAAGGAGTGACAAATTAAATGCTGCGAGTTCCCCGCTCTGTGCTTGTGCTGCAGCAGGAAATAGATCCTGCATCTCGCAGTGTAGCCCGTGAAGAAATTGTTCCTTTCCTATTGCAAACAGGAGCTTGTGGCATTTTCAGCAGCAGCTGGCTTCCCTCGGCAGGCAAGGAGACAGACAGTTGTGTTTTCTGTGTCTGGACACCAGTGACAGTGCCCAGCATTAACGAACTGGCCATGGGACGTAGGAGCCGTCCCTTGAGCAAAGGCAGGATAAATGCTCTTGAATGTGGTAGGGCTCTGTTGGCATTAGCCCAGGAGAGGAAAGCAAAGGAATTACCTCCTTCCAGCAGTTAAAAAGCAACAGTAGATCTGCTTAAAGCAGTTGTTGCAGCCCCTGGGCTGTACTGGCCTCTTTCCCAGTATGTAGGGTGGAAAGTGTAGCTTTTCTGCCTAACTGCAGCAGCTCAAGCTTCCACCTGACGTCCTCACCCCCCTGCATCCCTTGTGGCAGGCTGAAGATAAGTGGGGTGGGTAGCAGGGAGGAGGCTGGCCGCTCAGAAGGATGGAACAGGAAGAAATTGCAGCCCTCAAACCCCTGAGGTACCTTAGCCGTGCTGGGATAGCTTCAGGAGACCATCCAGGGCTATAACCCCGAGATGTAACCCTCTGCTCCCAGCTGACCCACTCAGTGCTGGGCGAAGAACTGAGTCGCTAAAGCAAATCAGACACAGACCAGAAATGGAAAGGCTTCAGGTTGATCCTAAGGGAATTTTGGAAGTTTTCTCTGAAACATCAATATTTTATTTGATTTTTTTTTTTGATAGAGTGAAATGGAAAAGGGAGGCTGTTTTCCTGTGGCCTCGAGTCACTGTTTAAAGAAGGTAGTAGCAAGCAAAAAAATAATTTCAAAATAGAATTAAAAGCTTCCCCTCAATGCTAAAAGAATGTCAAATTGGAATTTTTTTAGGTTTAAAGATCAGGTTTTAACCTGAAGGAAACAACTCGACAGTTCAATGGCATTTAAAAATATTTGAGTGAATCCAAATTTGTGTGTTCTACACAAAAAGCTTTCTTTCAAGAAAAGAGAAAAACTCAGTATGCTTTCCACAGGCATCACCTCCTGGTCTGTTCTTGCAGTAGGAGGGATGGTTTGTTCCTATCCTTCTGATAGATTTTTATTTATTGTTTTGTTTTAATAAGAAAAACTCATGCATAGTGTAAACACACCAAAAGCACACGCCCTATTGAATTTTCAGAGATAAGTATTTTAAATCCATCCTTTCCCAAAGCTCCAGACATGCATTATTTACAGGGGAGAATAATAATGTAACAAAGCTGTATTATATTAAAATTGTTCCATAAAATATTACGATTATCATTTTTTGTAGCTTGACTTTGGGTCCACAATTTATATAAAACAATCTGAATTATTTTCTGTTACACAAAAATTATTCAGTGTGGGCTCTGTGTATTACAGTTATTAATCTTTCTATTTAAATGCAAATTTTTTCTTGCAACTGAGAGCTAAAGATACTTTTTGTACAACTAATAAAATACAACTTTGATCTTCTGATCCCTCATCAGGGAAATGGCTTTCTTAGTTGTGTTTGGGATGTCTCTGGCAGAACATGATGTTCCTTTACAGCAAGGATGCTTTCTTCATAAACACATTGAAAAGTATTCCTTGTTAAAAGTGAATTATTCAGTTGTACAGCAAGGTGTGACTTGGTCAATCCTTAGCTGCTTTGGTGTTGTAATAAGAGAAGAAGTAAAAAGGGTAGCATCCTTTCTGTGGGCATATACCCTGCCTGCAATGCAGGAGGGTCACTTATCCCCAGGAAATCTTGCTTTGCTTCTTAGTGGATTTGCTGCTATGAGAAACTTGAAATCAAGGTTTCTTTAAGCAGGCTGGTTGTCAGCTGAGGTGGTCTGCTGGTTCTGTCAGGGGAATTGGACAAGGTGGTCAGAAGTATTTCACCTAGTCCTGAAGCAATCGAAGAAATGTCAGGCTTCCGCTCACCACAGTATCTGTTCTCTTGTGAAACTTCAGGAAGCTTCACATCACCCCCAAAATACTGTTATCACCATAAACTCAAGGCACGTGAGAACATTTTGTTCTACAGAAATGGTAGAGACTGTCTAAACCCTGCTCTTCTGATCTGCAGAAAAAAGTGGAAGAGACTCCATTGGTGTGTGAGGAGGCTTCCAGTGTCTGATCCATGGGAGCTGCCATCAGACAGGACTGATATGTGCAAGAACGTGACAGAACTCAAAGAGAGAGGTAACTCCTAGCTATCTAGCAGTTTGTGTCCTAAAGCAGAAACTAAAGTTGTTTACGTGACTTCAGAGCCAATTCTGGCTCTCACAAATTCTGCAACTCCAAGGACAGCTTCCTTCATACTATTTAGAGCATCAGACTTTTGGTTATGAGTATTAGCAAGGGAAGTTGAAAACCACTCTACACCTCTGTATTTCAACCTTGCAGGAGCACAGACTTCCTATTCCACCCTCTGAGAACTGGCATCTCCTGCTGCTGGAAAGCTTTCCACTAGTCTCCTAGGTCCTGCACTGGACAGCAGAACATGTTGTCCTCTGTTTACTGGTCACTCCTTGATCTCCCTTGTTAGTTTTGGTCTGACTAATCATAGGTGGGAGCTTGGTTGCTTCAGTCAGTGGAAATGCTGGTAATTGAAAAGGCTTAAAGTAGTGAGAGTGTTATAATTAACTGGCCATATTAGGCATTTTACAATTCTGACACCTTGCAAGAGTGGAAGTTTAATGAGAATGGAGAGAGGCTCAAAAGCAATCCATTTTCACAGTAAAGATTGTAATGAAGGTGTGAAATGATGCACAGCTAACTAAACCTGTCTGTAATAGCCTTTCTGTTATAATGTAGTGATCTGTCAGACTTTAGAAAAAACAATACAATGTGCATGTATGCATATATTTAATATATATATCTTCCCTTACAGTGCTAATTCAATGCATTATACAGTTTGACTGGATGTGCCAAAATGTGTAAAGAACTGATCTTCGAAAGAAAACACTCGTTTGCAATGTAGAGGAAGTGCAACCCAAGGAATGCCCTTAGAAGCCTGTCCCAGAAAAGACATTCAAGTGGAACACATGGGGCTGCGGACACTCACACCAAGGCACAAAGTGACTGATATGGCACAAAGTGACTCATAGACACCAGGAAAACTTGCTCCCTGCTGTCCTAGTTGTGATGAATTCCTTGCAGATCTGCCACTGAGGGAAAGAATGTTAACTCAAATGTATGTCTTATTATTTTCTTCAGAAGAGGCCGTGTCTCTGGTTACTGATTGAAAATTCAGCTGGAAACAGTGTACTTTGTACAGTGAAGCCTTGTAGTCTGTCACTGCAATTGCATCTCTTTGCCTTATTTTGCAAGTGATGTATCAGATTAGCATGGGTACAGAGGGAACTGGAATGAGGATGGCACGTGCCATGTGGCTTCTGGTGGCACTTGGAAGCAAGCAGCCCTCTGAGGATGTTTTCAGAAATGATTGCTTTCTGGTGGGACCTTGTGCCCCCCCCCGACTTTCCCTTCATTCAGTTTTGCGGAGTGTTAATTTCAGCTGATGAGGAGTTAGTTTGTGTATGTAGGAACCCTTTGCCACCCAACATTACCTTTACTCTGCAGCATGAGCCTGTTGTCACCTCTGCATTTCCAGTTGAGCTGAGAAGCGGACTAAGGAATAGATCTCTGGGTGCTCAGAGGTCTAATGTTTCCCATGCTGGAGCCTGAATTCATGTTTACAGCAGATACATGTGAAAGACAGTTTCTGTTCCATGCAGCTCTTGTTCCAGTTTGATCTCAAAGAGAGTTTTTCCTGGATGACCTGAATATAACTTTTTCTTTTTTTGTTTAAATGTATCATTTGTATGACTGATATAAATGTCAAACACATAGGTGAAGAATAAAAATGGAGATAAATGCACTGTTAATTGTAATCATTATGTAAATACCTGAGCCCATAAATTCCAACTCATGTAATTAATTTTACAGTTTCCTTGTCAGGACTCATGTGAGTATGGCTGGGCTCTCACATAGCTGCTTGCAGGATGAATTTCTAAACTACATGTGTTCTGCATGTGGCATATGGTGAGGGCTCATGAAACATAATTGTGGAGCATTAATGTTCAGCACTACTGCGGGGAGTATCACATCCTAAAGGGTGACTTCTTTCAGTAACATCAAGAGCCTACAGGGAAGGAGCCACTTTTAGAGATCTCAGCCATATGATTTATGGTAAATAACACTTATATTTCCATACTATGTGTTTCTGTTTTAGAGGCTTGCCCTTGTTGGTGCTCCAATTTGTTTTTGTTTAGCATGTCACAGGACTTTGAGCAATACAGTTTTGGCAGAATGTGTGGGAAGGCTATGTAAACACTATGCAAGATTTCTATATACTCTGCACATCCTCTCCAGTATATTTAAAATGATCCAGCTATGCAGCTAAAGCACACCCATTAATACAAGTTAACACAAAGACATGATTATGTTATGGGAGCACTTAAGATGATGTTTTTATAAGGAGAATGAGAGGATCTCCTGAGACGCCGTTGTGCTAATGACGAAGGACAAGCAGCTCAGTGAAATCATGGAACTGAAAAGTGAAAAAAGCGTCATGTAGAGTAAAATTCAGTGGGCATTAGTTTGTACAATATAGCATTTCTTTTAAATTTAAAGGCTGCATCAAGGAACGAATGAGCTGCTTTTCCCATGTCAGTTTTCTAAAGTGGGGTTGTCAGAATTTTTTTGCAATGTTCTGACTTGAGATAGGAAAAGTCGATTCCTTAATTCTAAATTGATGGAGGTGTCACTTTGATACTTCCATTTACTTTTTTCATTACAGAAGAGCAGAAATTGTCCAGAATTATTTTTTTCATTGTGTGCTCCTCTGAGACTCCAGCAACAGCCGAGTGGTATTTTTTGTCCATATTATTTTAGATTAATATTTTCCAAGTGGCAATATATATAGAAGCGTGAACCTCAACAACTGGCCAGAAAATAAAGAAAGAATTGAGTTTACAGAAATAAACCAAATCCCTATTCTTCTTTCCTTAGAAGCCAACAACGTGTCTCCAACAAGGTGAGACTACATAACAAAACGCTGCACTCTGGTCCATGCCTGCAGAGCTCTTTGGTAATGTGGCTTCTGAAGCCCTTTATGCCTTTCCTAGAACAAAGCCATGGTTTCCTTTCTGATCTCCTGAGAGAGCCTAAGGGCTAGCAGGGCTGCTTGCAGCATGTGCAATATGGGGTTTGCACTGAGTTCAGAGACTTGAGAGCCTGATTTCATGCAGCTTCACATGCCTTAATCCTGATCTTGTGGTAGTTTTCTTTCAGGGACTGACGAGTGTCCACACTGGCCAGTGGTCTCATGGGGAAAGTGCATCTGTACAGAAACCTGACAAATCTGGGGAAAATGGTTGCTGAGAAAAAATGAAATTATCTGCTTGTATGTCATTCCCATCAAAAACATGTCTTGATTAATTGGTTTCAAGTGATTGTTGTTGGTAACCCATTTCTGTCAGTCACTGTTCCCATATATTTATATAGGGCTTAGTGATGAAACTACTTTGAAACAAGTGAGAAAATAAATATTTTGCAACTTAAATTGCTCTTCATGAGCTAAAAACGAAAACCAAGGAGAATACTGATGCTGGCCGACATAGCATCTGTAAAGGAACTGTTCTAGGATGGAGATTGAACTGTCAGCACCACCTCTTGGTCTGGGGGAATGTGTAGGGCAATAAGACGCAGTTCAGTGGAGTGTGATTACAACCTCCACCTCAGTGTGCTGCTACCCTCAGAAGAGAAAGAGATTTTCAGGGGAGAGTGTATGAACGTGTCCTTTTCTGAAACAGAGGTTTGTTTCTTAATCAGTTTCATGTTCTTATATGGAATCGGAAATTATGTAATTCCTTTGACCTCTTAAGTCATTATTATATTAATAAATGTTTCAGAGCTTGAGACTCTGGTTTTTTGTTTTGTTTTTTTTTTTTTTCTGTCAGTGAAAGTTAACAGCATGTTGTCCCTGCTACAAAGATACCATGAGCAGGGTTTGGTATGGGCTTGTTTTGATTAGGGCGGATACTCTGTTTTAGCATTTTTATCAGTATTTTGCCAATGTTACGGTTGGTTTTTCAGGCATAAGAACACAGTCCTATTCTCTTTCTGAACAATGACTATGCTGGCTCCCTGTGCAGGTAAACCCAGAAAACAGTCTTGAAACTTCCTTTCAAAATGTTACATGCTGCCTGTCTGACGACAGCACCCAGAAGATGAGCAGCATTCCTTCATTTAATAGTGTGACATCCTCACAATGGGTTTCGGTTGATATTATTCTAGAGATAAGAATCTTCAAATACTGAAGGAGCATACAGTGTACAAGCATTGTATTGACATTTTTCTATGCTATCATAACCATGGATTCATCTGCTTGTCCTATGTTAGCAATTTAATTTTAATCCAGGGCAATAATGAAAAAGTGCATTATCGGGAAAACCAAACTCTTCATAGTCTGTGTTCCTGGCATTTTTAGGGAATTGAATTGCATTTTCTGTTGACAATAACAGACTATCTTTAGGTCTTCTGTGAACATCTATGAACAGCAAAAATAGGTTTGTTAACATATTGTCAGACAGAAGAAAATAGACTATCTGTAGCTCTTGTAGCGGATCGGGACCCTTGTCTGTGCCCTGTGACACCTTTACTCTGCAATTACCCGTGAGGAACTTGAGCAGCTCTTGCACAGGAAGGCAATTCTGCATGTATTCACCCTATCCTGCTCATGAAATGCTTTTGCCAACCTGTATAGATCAGCTGGAGTGCAGGACTGGGGTGATCTGCCCTCTGGGCTTAGGGTGTAGCTGAGTGAAGCTGTGAGTTGGTGTTGAAGTGCCCAGGCAGGAATGGCTGTTTCTGCAGGATAGCCAGAGCTCAGGCAGGGCAAAGCTCCCCAGAGGTGTGGAGAGAGAATTGAACTGACAACAGCAAGAATCCCTTCAGATGATGAAAACCAAACTTTTTTTTTTTTAAGGAACAAATCAATGGTGCAGGAGTTTGCCTTACGTAGTAGAGGTGATGGCTGCTGATTGCAGTAGGTATCAGAGCGTTAGTTCCCAGCCAAAGCACTCCAGGTATGGAGAGGAGGGTGAGAGGGAAAGATCATTCAGCAAATGTGACCTAGGAAATTTGCATTGAGTGGTGCTTCTCACCCTTATAGGAGACCCAGCTTCTCATAAGGAATTGGGTGTGAAGCCTTCTCAGCTCCAGTCCCATCCATAGAAGAAAGGAGACACAGCCCATGGGCCATTCAGACACAAGTTTCATTGCCACAACATGACTCTAGCCACAGATTTGTTGAAAACTGGAATAAATCTGAAATCTAAAGATACTCAGATCAGACAGCAGAGTTGGGTAAGTGCTCTATAGTGTTGTGAAAGAAGAATAATTTGTATTCCATTTTGTAATAATTTAATCTCTTTATATAGATATGTATATCTATATACACAGATACAATACTTGAAAATGGAGCACAATATGAGATTTATTTCTCTTAGTTATTTTTGTCTAAACTCTTGCAAGGAGTCTTCTGTTACAATTTCAAGCTTTATTAAAAAAAAATCCTAGGGGAAATGTGTACTATTCTTTATTAAACTACATAGGATGTATTCCAAAGAGTCACTTACACTTCTCCTACACACACCTTCCCACATGTGAGATAAATTAAGAATGTCACTATCGTTAGTGCGAGAGGTATTTCCATCTTCCACTGCAAATATGCAGTGATGCATCTAGAATAGCACTGTCAGGGGAAGAAATCTTCACATGAACAGAATTTATCTATTTGTGTTCCTTTTTTTACATGCATTTAGTATCTTATCCACAGGGGATATTTTCTTCAGTGGGATCATGTTGGCTAAAGATAAATGGAGAAATCAATCTCTTGCCTCTTTATATTTAAACCTGTTCTGAGCCCTACTTCTTGGCCAGTCTCTCTCTGACAGCCTGTGCCCAGATCATAGCCCTGCAAAACTGTAGGAGATGTTGACCAAAGGGCATTGCACTTGCTAATGGCATGGTGGGTGCTGAGGACATGTGATGGTGGCGCTGAGCATAGCCTTCACCTCTTGGGTCTGTGCAAAACTACTGGTTCCAGTGGACAAGCAGGCAGGAGTGGAGACTTGAGAACTAATCTTGTGTCTGTGCTTCTGCCTCTGTGACTAATTGCTCTGAAATTTGCACATGTAATAGCTCTCACTTTTCCTAATACCTCTTACTGGGTTAGCATTTAAAAAGGATGTATTTTCTTGTCATTAAGAGTGCTAGATGTAAACGAGGAAGCAGATCGATATGCATTGCTTAATAATGAAAATAGAACCACAAATTTGAGGGAGAGTGGTCAGGCTCGAAAGATTACCTGATCCCGTGTCCAGTGCACGGTATGGTAGCACGAAATGCACCCACTGCACCACTCCTCAGTGGGAATGGACAAATTAGAAATTTCAAGGGCTGTTGAACACTGTGAATTTCCACTGTGGATCAGCACAAATGGCACAGGAGGTTCTGTAACTGTGAAACATTGGGGAAGTTCATATTGTTCAATGGCCCTAAAACTCACCCTTCCTCCTCTGTGCAGAGATCCAGTGCTAAGATGGGTTTAATAGGAAGCAGATAGCATACTAACTGACTGGAGCAGGTTTCTTTCTCTCTTGTTGCTTTTTCATTATTCATCTTAGGATCATCTCCTTTGCTATTTATATTCAGCATAAATAATAATTAAAGCAGGAGTGTGATGGTGTGAACGTGAAGAAAAACTCCACATCCCTGGTGTTGCAAAGTCACAAAACCAGCTGTGACCAGAGAAGTCCTACTCCAGGAGACCTGGTCCATTGCGAATGCTTGCTCGAAAGCAGGAAAGCATTAACATGCAAGTGCTACTCTTAAGTGGCCAGAATGTAGTGATTAAAGTGCTCTTGCTGTGTGATCTTGGGCCTCTTGCCCTTTCTGTTCCTTAATTAATTTCCTCTATCATTTATGTATTAATAAAAACAAATTACCAGCTTCATGGGAGGTGAGAGGTTTTATTCATTTATGTTTGCAAACAGCTTTGAGATCTGAGGAAGGAAGGAAGAGGCTACCAGAAGTGAGATGGCTGTATGTGGTGCATGAATTATATATGACAAGGTTTTGCTCCTTGACTGTATGATAATTTGGCGTAGGGGTAAGTCTGTTTCCTTTTCTGCTAAGTTTCTTTTTCTGACATTGTCAAATAAGGCATAGCTTTTGCTTCTAGTGCAATATGAAAATGAATAGATGTATGGATACTTAGATTCTGGGTTGATTAGTACCTTTCAGCCTTCTTTCTTTTGTGAGCATTTATGGAGAAGGGCACTGCCCAATTACTGTGGAGTCATCTGCCAGCAGATCATGCATTTAAAACTGGAGCTGGGATTAAAAAAGATACCATGTCCAATCTTTATGGAACAAACATGAACTTCTCTCCTGGAATGGTGTTCTGCTTTCTGTTATTACCAACAGTGTAGCACTGCAGAGGTTATCCTGCATGGGACAGAGGTACACAAATAGGAAGTTTCCAGGTAGATGTGTAGAGCTGTTTTTTCTTTACTGTCACAACTTGTACCAGAACTCAGATTTTTAATGTCTTCCTCTGAAGCTGAACTTGATCAAGGTCTTGCAGTCTAGAAAACAAACATATAGTAGCATTGGTCAGAGTCTGCCTATGTTGTCAGTAGCTTTGCCAGTGGAGCTCAGCAAAGGCTAATGTGTGTCCTTGAAAGGCAGAAACGTGCTATTAGTGGATGCTCTTGATGCCTTTTCTCCTGGTGAGTACTGCAAACCAACACAAAGTTTCTTATCTGTGCAAACTAGTCTCAGGGTGGAAGCAACATTAAAAGCTAGCATCTCTTCTCCTGTAATGTCTAATAGCAATGTCTAATTCTAGATTTTCAAAGCTATTCCCCTTAAGATTATCCTGTGATACAGAACATATTTGTGCATAGGCACTGTGAGAGCAGCTCAGGGCATTTCAGTATGCAGTGAGCTCCTCAGCTGGGGTTCCCCTTGGAGTTCCTCAGCAGGCACTAAGGATGTGTCATCCTGTGAGTCATCTCTTACTTTTAAAGCAACTCTCTTCCATGAAAGGTGTTTTGGTTTTGACTCAAAAAATCTTATGCAGAGCACTGCATTTCACAGTGCTTTGCTGCAGATTTTTGTAAAGGGAGCAGGAGGGAAGGTGATAAGGGTGCCATGGGTGCTTTCACCCCTTGTGTGTCGTGACTTTTTCATCAGAATATTTCTCTCTGCTCCTACCTAGTTTGCTTCTCTCAGGGATTTTTAGAAATGGTCAGTACCTTCTTGGACTGAATGGTGTTGGATGAGGGGCTTAATTTGCTCTTGAGTGTTTGCAGTTTGTCTCTTTTAAATCCCTTCTCGGAGGATGCCTCTCATCCTGTCTCCCATTTTTGGATCAAAACTCAGGTGTCCTGTTCCTACCTCTCTCTTGAATGCTCAGGGTTTGTGTTTCTCTTGTGCTTATGACCTAGGTTTGACTTGGGACAGAAACCTTTATGTGGCGGGGAGAAGGGGAACCGTCTGCCTTTGCAGCATGAGAGTGGCCTCAGCCTCCCCTCATTTTTGGAGTAGATTTCCATGCCGCAGGATGCTCTCTCAGGAGCTGGCATTGAAACCCTCCTGGATGCTCCTGCTGACATACAGCCCAGCTCCCTGCAGGCAGTAGGAGTCTTGTGCTCCTCCCTGAGCTCTCGGGGCCAGGCCTCCAGCATCCCAAAGTGGTGGGCTCCTGTCACCCAGCATCTCAGAGCCAAGGTCTGGTTAATGATGTGTGTAAAGACCTCCTGCTGATGAAGCCATTCGTGCTGTTCCAGAAATGTTGCGCTAATTGCACAAAGGTGAAGCTCCAGCACAGCAATGATTGATTCAGCCTCAGGCCTTACACAGCAGAGAGCAGCTCATGAAAATCAAAGACAAGGTTTGTGATTGCAGACCCTTAGTCCAGCTAAAATACCATGATGCCTGACCTCATTAGAAAAAAAGCCACAAAACACATCTCCCTGGATTGTTCCTTGCTGTGTCCAGTGAAATACTGGGAGCTCAGCCAACCAGCCAGCTATCCCTCCCTCTCCTACAGAGTACTGTCTTTTCCTCTCTGCCTTGGAAACACTCTTAGACCCAGAATTAACTCCTATAAGCTCATGGAGAGGAAAACTTATGACTTACTAATTCATATAGTGTTGTAATGTGATTTTAGCCACAACGATAAAAATTGATACAGGGCTTGTAGGCTGAGGGAGTAAGGCAAACAAGCAAGGCATATGTAGGTTCTTATTAGGGGTCAGGAGAATTTTTAAGCTGGTCATCAGTGTTTCCCTTAAGTACTAATTTATGGGGAAGTTAATGCACAGCCACTGCACAGTTGCAGGGCTGCCAGGCCACAGCCTGGGCTAGCCCCTGGCTCAACCCTCCCTCTCCTAGCAAGTCTTGTCCATATCAGAGCATAAGTTTAGTTTTCACACAGAGTGAGACAGGCTTTGTGTATAGCAGTGTCATGCCTTTGTTTTCAGTGCCTATAAGCTTCTCTGCTGTAGGTCTATCCCTGCTTCCCACAGCAGACAGCTCTTGCTCCAGCCTCAATATTTGGTTGCAGAGACTTCCACTGTAGTATTTGGAAGTTATATATGGGACAGGAGGCGGAATACTGGCCTTTCCTGTGTATGTGGCTTACAGTGGTTGTCTGCAACCATGAATCATGGATGAATTATTCTTCTAAGATGTATTGATCTCTATGGAGGTACCTCTCCAGCGGAGGAAGCAGGAAGAGCACCCTCTTCTTTCCCTCTCCCTTCTCAGTGCAGCACAGGGAGGGAGTTCCAGCAGCGCTGGGTAATCTTCCCTTTCACAGCTGCACTGCAGACAAGGGATTGACATGACAAGAGATTTGGTTGACATTTGTGGACCAGCGATGACTAATGTTTCTCTATCACAAGCACATCACTGCTTGCATCAACCAGGAAAGTCACAGCAGCTTGGTGATTTGTCATGGTCATTAGCACAGCATGAAGTGCCTGGTCCACAGGCTCCCGCTGGCCTGAGGCTATGGGATGCTGTCTGTGGGGCCTGTGGGACCCCTCTGGGATACCCACACATAGCAGCTGCCATCTGTGCTGTTTGCCATTAAATGTCTCTACGAGCCTATTAGAGAGAGGCCAGGGGAAGTAGGAATGTCAGCTCGGCAGGCAGTGACGGATTGTATGCTGGAGAATGATTGATTTACTTATTTAAGGCTCTGTTCAGCAAAGATTCAGATCCATGGGGCTTGGGCTTAATATGAGTTTTGGGGAGATGAGGCTAT
The DNA here is from genome assembly GCA_013401255.1 of Urocolius indicus. Taxonomy (NCBI): domain Eukaryota; kingdom Metazoa; phylum Chordata; class Aves; order Coliiformes; family Coliidae; genus Urocolius; species Urocolius indicus. The sequence goes on along the minus strand of WBNH01005169.1, from coordinate 131,565 downwards.
TTCAGCAGCAGAGGAAACCACCAATGCTATTGGCTTTTCACAGTATGGCACTTAAGCATTTATTTAACACATTGCAAGGTGTCCAGCCTCACTGCCAACAAGGACCATTCACCGTGCCACGAGGTTCTACCATCATGGGAGTTTCAGGTGCTGCAGCAGCATGGAGGGGAGCCTTGGAAGTGCAGATTTTGGGGGCTTTCGGCCCAACCCTGCCCTTGACAGCAGAGCTAGGCAGGTGCATCCTCATTTTACAGGAGCTGCTGTTACTTTACAGTTTTTGCTTTGTTGAAATACACTGAAGGAAAGAGAATTGTAGCACAGGCTTTGTGAATGAGAAGGGCCATCCTGGGAATAGCAGAGTCCTGAAGCAGGGTAGCCCTGAGGACATTTTTTACTAATTTTACTAATTTGGGAGTCCTTTCTTGTGAAATGCCTTTTAGCATGCCCCAATACTAACCAGGAGAGACTGACTCAAGATAAAGCTGCATCCTGCAAACCTCTGGCATAACTTAGCCCAAACCCTATGCCCAGGCTTTGCTAATCCTCCTTCTGGATCCAGTTTATGTGTCTATCCCGGTCCAAGTTGGTAGGTATTGCTAGGCTTAATCAAGGCAGTGAATCATGTGCTCTGGGAGTCTTTCTCAGGGTGTGGGTAGCACCATCTGCTTCCCAGGGAAGTGTGAAAAGGCCCCAACAAACAACTACGCAATATTCCTGGGGAAGTGTCACTTCTTGGCAGCAGTGTTTGGCCTGGAGCATCAGTCTTGTCTCAAGCTGAAGTACAGCAAGGCACAGTCTTAGAGCACAGATCTTGTAAGGAAAAGGTCTAAAAAGGTCTCATAGTTTAAAATTCTACCTGAGAAGGACAGCCGCTCTTCCTTACAGATGCATGTGGTTCCCTGTGGAAGAGTCAGAGCCATCTTCCTCCTTCTGCCAGGCCTTTGGCTGACAGCAGCAGTTTCGATGGGGTTGTCTAGTTCTCCTGCATGTCTGTGCTCTACCAGGACTCCCCTTAGGTTAATTACCTCCTCTGTGCCAATTTACCACTAAACTTTCTGTGACTGTTTCTTGGCTGAAGCTGCCAATCTCTATGACTTTGGAAAAAAAACCCCAACCAAACCCCAAAACAAACATCCATTAGTAGTAGCCAAGTTGCTAATGGAGACAGATCAAGTGTGAAGTGCATCACCTGAAGGCTGAGCACTCAGGAGACCAAGGGGAAGCACTTAGCTGCTTCAGAGAAGGAAGCAGAGCTGTGGGAGTGAGCTGGAAGGCAACTGTTGAAAAGAGACCTTTGTTTGGAGGATGCTCTAGTTACTCTGTGAGAGGTATTTGCAGCTCTTCCTAGTCTCTGCTAATATCCCGTTAATGGGGTAGGTAGTACAATAGAAAAATGAGTGGGAATAAATCACAAAAGCTGAAAATTTAGGGTATTATCTGCAAAATGCAGGTGGAAAAAATGTTTTCTCTCTTAAAGACTTCCTACAGATTTAAATCCCTTGTGTCTTCCCTTCTAATGTCAGTGCTTAAAAATTTCCTTCTAATGTTAGTGCTTAAAAATAGGATTGAAGAAGGAATATAACATTTGTGCTGGTATTAAGCTGGCAGCTAGTTAGGATATTTATTGTACAGGCCAAATAGCTCAGATGAGGCCTGCTTTATGGATGTGCAAAATGGCTGCTGCTCTCAGAAAAGAGGAAAGTTTGGAATCTTGCTTTTTCATTTCTTAGGAGGCACGGTGACCTACAGTGCCTTAACTTAGGGTAATGAGTCTCTCGTATCTGTGCTTACTTATCAGGTAACAGCAGGTCAACCAGGCTCCTGGTAGAGTTGGGACAGCTTAAAAAAGGACAAGAAAGTTCTCTAATGATCCCTGCTGCACCCCTGGGTCAAGCTCACCTAGGACAATTCTGTCCCCCACTGAGTGACCACCACCATTCTTTATTTAAAAATCTGCTTCCTCTTCCTCTACCATTATCTGTGTTGGCTAAATTGTTCCAATCCTTAGTGTGATGAGGAATACTGTAGACTGAACTGCTCTTCAAGTGAAAGCATGCTCTCGGCAGCAAGTGAAGCTCTCTGTGGAGCTCAGTGACCCAAGGAACTAGGTAATAGAAGAAGAAATTCTGGTTGAGTGGATGGTACTTCCCTGCAAAGACATACAGTCCTCTCCTGTCAACACCTTTGGAGAGTTAGCTTGGTTTTCATTTCAAATACATTTTAAAACCTCAGTCTGCTGAGATGGGATTCCTCTTCTCAGCTACTTGCAAACTCACTCTGTCATGTCCATCTTCTTTGCCACCAAGTGCTGTGCTTGGCAGCACAGATCTGCCAGACAGCATGAATCCCTGTGACTGTGAGAGAGTCAGGCAGAGCCCTTGCTTTTTTTTTCTACAGGCTCCTCAAGCCTGATCTAGGCCAACCTAGCAGCTTTTTACACTGATGCCATCACTCTGTTGTCTCCTGCAGGCCAGGTACTGGGGAAGAGATGGTGACTTCCCATTGGCAGAAGCAGTTGCTGGTGCTGCTGATTCTGGGGTCCACAAAGTACGTTTGTGGTGTCTCAGAAATACATCCCTTTTTCTGAAAAATGTATGAGATGGACCAACATCTTCTGTTTATGCTCCCTCTTGACAGGCTTTTTAACATCACTTAGCAGTTTGAGAAGAGCTCACCAGGAAGAAGCACCTTCCTTTTGAGCCATGGTCAATGCAGTCCTTCGCCATGGCGGGCTGCCTGCTTGCCAAGTGTATTTTGCTCACTGTTCAGTTGTTTTAGGGACCTGCTCAGCAGCTAGGCTTTGGAGAGATTAATAACATCTCTTTTCCACACAATGTCCTTGACAAGCCAGAAATCCACCCCTTCACTGTTCTGAGCAATTAAAATGATGACATGGCCATCAACCCCCATGCAACCAGTTAGCCAAAAACGCTCTGTGGCGGAAACTCCAGTCCTTGACGAGTGCATTTGTGTGTAGTTTGGCACAGAACAACCCTGCAGGCTTCCCAGGCCGATGCTGCTTTGTTACTCAAACACAAACATCTAAGAGCAGCATTAGGCACTTGCAAGCTGCGCCAAAGCCGACTGCTGTCGTCGTATAATAAAGCAGCATGTTGAGATTTGCTATTCTAATTGGGCAGCCAGGAACCCCAGTGGATGGTGGAGCTTATTTATTGATTGCTCTTCAGATCAGAAACTGGACGGCACCACAGGGAGCTAGTAAAGGAGGAAAACTATTTTAAATACACTGTAAATGCTCCTTTGCAGGATTAATGAGCGGGAAACTGTAATGTGTGTTAACAGGATGCACAGAAAAGTAAAAGCTGGTAAACCTGCATGGCTTTCCCTTCCACTGGAGAATTCTGCTTCAGCAGAGATGGGGAAATACAGACTGTAATAAATGTTGCTTTATTGCTGAGGCCCTTGTAGTGGAAAAGAATGTATATTCTTACACTGAAGTTGTTGCAAAATTGGAAATGGTTAGAAAATGCATGGGGAAAACACTAAAAAATAAAAGGATGAGGGGAAAATGGAGTCAGCAGAAGTGGAAACCTTTCCTGTTGCCTTCATCCAAAGGCTTTGTGTGGCTCTGGTGTGCTTTCAGAATGCCTGGGAGGGGGGCTGAGACACTGATGCACAGATGTGCAATGAAACTATAGAAGCCTGTGCTGCCATTTCAGGAACATGTGCTGTTCCCATGGTTTGCCAAACTCTTATAATTATCATAACACCTGCAGCTTGCCTGCAATTCAATCCTGGGTGCTTTTTTCTTGCTTGATCAGCTCATTTCTAGCTGCCTGTCATATGGGAGATGCCCTCTGCAGCACAGCAGTTATTGTTACTGAAGCAAATCCTGCGAGCCAAGCGGTTCTCGGCTGGAGGGAGGTGTGATGGCTCTGTGCCTCCCCCGGGCATTTCCTGATCCTAGCTGAAGGAGACGGATGACAGGCACAGCCAGGGATTAGCATGTAGAAGTTTTGAATTTTAGGAGATGTAATAGTGATCTGACTCTTTGTAGAATCAAGTAATATTTCCCTTAGAGTGAAATACTAAGAAAGATAAGTAAGCCAGAAAGATGCTGGAATTTCCCGATATATAAGGGGCTAGTATTGTGTGGGAAATGAACTCATCTGCAAAGACTGTTTTATTTTAATGTGATATCACCCTCTGCTTGCTTATCCTGTGTGTTTGTCCGTCTGAGACATTCAAGAGGGTTGGCAGCATTCTCTGGGAGACCTGTTGGCCCACGCACGCATGAGTGTCTTGTGGGTCATCCACTTGGGAGCCAATTGCCCCAAAACCACTATGTGCTCAGAGATGTGCTTTCAGGGTACCTTGGCAGACAAAGATGCAATGAGATTTAAAAGCTGTATGACAAGAGGATGTGGAACAATTTTTCTGTAGTGTCCAGTGATAGGACAAAAGCTGGAACACAAAAAGTTCCACTTAAACATAAGGAAAAACTATTTTACTGTGGGGTGAGGGAGCCCTGCCACAGACTGCACAGGGAGGTTGTGAAGTCTTCTTTTCTGGAGGTTTTCAAAACCTACCTGGATGTGCTCGTGTGTGACCTGATTTAGGTGGACCTGCATTAGCAGGGGAGTTGGATTAGATAATCTCTAGAGGTCCCTTCGAAACTCTACCATTCTGTGATTCTGTGGGATGGGCTGTCTCCACAGGGCTGGGATGCTTTGGCAATGACGTGATTGTTTCACTGCTGCAGCTATCGATTCAGTGCTGTTTGAGATTGCTCCACTCCTGTTTTTGCAAAGGGGAAGGCTCTATTTTTGTTATCCAGTGTTCTCTTATGGAACATGATTTCTTAAGCACACAGAAGTTTGTGATGTAAGTACTCATTATTCACCCCAGTTTGTTACAAAAGAATCATAAAGTAAATGTAATGACAAGGCAGACAAAAGCAGATTGATATTTGGCCTGACTTGGCTTCATGTTTTCTCTTCTGGATTTGGGTGGGTTTTTTGCCAGTTTGGCAAATACTCTGTGCTTTTATCCAGCTTTGTTCCCACCATGTCATCACTTCAGAGATTTTCACAAATCACACCAGAGTAAGGAAGAATCATGGAAAACAAGAGAAAAAACCCCACAGATGTAAAAGCAGAACAAGAGTATCAGGGTGTATCCTTCTTTTAACCAAGATCTTTTGGAACCATTTTAGGTCTTGACAAAGGAGGTTAATTTTTACAGTTGTAGATGTTATTTTCAGAGGACTTCCTCCTGGAAAGTGCTTTGCTATAACTAAAGAAGTAGAGATTGGCAAACCTATGGGGTGTCATTGCTGCTGAGGGTAAGTTCATGTGATGGGTAGAAAAGTAAAGTAAGAATTGTAGAAAAACCATGGGGAAAAATATTATAGGTTACACCCAAGTCTCAGGACACATTTCATCTTGTTCTTTTAGTAGAGAGACCTTTCGCTTAGTATCTGTCCTAGGCCTTCAATGTTTTTGGCAATGAAGAACAGTTCTCAGAAAGAATCACTTTAGTGTCAGTTTGTGATCTACAAAGCTTGATATTTAGATTATATTGTTGGTGGAATTCCATGGGCACCCAGGGGATGGTAGCTGCTGGGAGCAAGGAGATGGTCTTAGGAGTGTAAGACATACATCTTACTAAAGAATGAGTTGCATATTGGAGGATGAATGGTGAAGCTGAGGGAGAGTGGTGAGCAATGTCCCTGACTGAGCTGTGAAGGCTGCCAGCATCTGTCTGCAGCAACTTTTGAACCACAAGTTGTGGAAGGCCCTGGAAAGGAGGACTCTTCTAGGGCACATCCACAGCCTTTGATGCCTTCTGGTGCAGCCAAGCTTTTATTTTCCTCATTGATCAGCCTCCCAAGAAGCATAAGAGGCATCTGTCTTCCTGTGTGAAGAAAAGGACAAAAAAAAAAAAAAGCCATCAGAAAAGAGAATGAAGAGTTATTTTCAGGTCGAATCTGTACTAGCCAAAAGTTTTGTGTCCTCTTAAAAATGAAAAACTCACTGGAGTCCTCTGGCAGCAGAGAGGATGCTTTGGAAAGGCTTGCTTTCTGGTTGCTTCAACAAAACAAATTACTCAGGGCATATCTCACTCCATGGACTGGGTAACAAGCAAATAAAACCAATCAGCCCATCTCCAGGTGGCTTTTGATGCCTTTTAGTAGCAAACTACCTGCCAGGAGCATCGCTGCTGCCCTGCTGAGAGCTGAAGCACTGCCCAACTGTTGCAGGCTCAGCTCTGTGCTAAAGGCAGTGTGTGTCCGCCTGTCCTCCAGGCAGCATCATGGCTTCATAGAACAGGGTCATTCAGTTCAGGGAAGGTGCTGTGGGCTATCAGCTTGCCTGAGACTTCAGTAAGCCTTAGTCCCAATCCTAAACACTGAGGAAACCTGAGTGTTTGGAGGCCAAGCCCACTGCCCTTGAAATGGGCGGCAAAGCCAGCATCAATTTCAGAGGACAAGTATGGTTCTATTTGCTTTTGGCTTGGACACAGCTGGGATCCAGGTGATAAAGCCTGTCTCCAGCTTGCCCTAGGTGGCTATTTTGCAGGCAGAGCATTAGTCTGGTGAAGCTAAACTTTGAGGGTCAAATCCTCCACAGACAGAAGCAGATGCAGTTGTTAGTGCTTTTGGAAAAGCAGGGCCATTAATTATGAATGGAGTGTGTGTACTTGCCTGCTTCCAGGGGACATGGAGCATAAGGGTGTCTGCCTTTATACTAGGAAGTGTACAGGCACTCAGTGAAATACAGTGATAGTTAAATGTTAATGCTCCTGATCTGAATTTTGGCTGTCTTCCTGCCTTTCTACTTGCAGATGTGAGTTTTTTTATGTAAGGGTTTGTTTTTTTTTTTTTTTATGGGTTTGTTTTTTTTTTTTTTTATGGGTTTGTTTTTTTTTTTTTTTGACAGCCCCAAACACAACCGGAAAAAAAAAAAAAAAGAAAGTCTTAAACGACAAAGAGCCTGAGAGCCCTCAGTGTAAGGTCTGAAAGCTCTCCTAATCAGAAAGGAGGGGGAAATAATTCAGAAGCTAACCAAATAAAACTCAGGTGCCAATTAAAAAATAAAACAACCTTCCATTGACATTCAGAGTGGTCTCCTACTCCTGGAGAGGGAATGGCATCTGTGGAAGCCTTCCAATTCAGACATTTCAGAATCACTTCTATTAGCATTGACCTAATGGCTCAGGTCATTTGGATTTGTTTTAATTATAATGGGACTTTGATAATTCTTTCTCTGTGCATCATAGCAAAGTCATGAGACTTGTGGACAGTCTGCAATCGTCTTTGACTGCAATACTGTGGTTATTTGATTGTTAATAACAACACCAGCAACTCAGTGTTGATTAAAGAAAAGTAAAGCCTGGGCAATCAGTGAAATAAGTCTTAAGGTAATATTTTTTTTTTCTCTTTGCTAACAACAAACACAAGGGTATATGTAGAAGGCTTAAATTGTTTTACTCCTCAGGCAGTTGTTTGACAACTTGTGAAGCAGCACTGAGGTCACATAGTCCGGTTGTCTGAGGATGGGCAGTGACAGGGAGCCTGTGGCTGCAGGGAGAGCAAGACTGGGGAAAAACTTGGCTATGGCAATGCTGCTGGATCCCATGTAGGCTGTGCATGCCCTGAGGAGCAGACTGTGCTGCCGTGCAGCATCCCAGCACAGCAAGGGGGGCCTCAACAGAGGGACCTGGGGGGTCAAGTGGAACTTGGAGTAACTCAGCACAGGATGGAATGTTCTGCCTGGGGGACCTGGGGTTTTGCACTTGCTCTTGTGGAGTTGGGAATTCCTCAGACAGCCTCATTAATTGTGGTTTAAAGCAGAAAGTTACTTCTGCAGTACTTGTGGTTTTTTTGGATTCTTTTTGCCCTCTGGTTTATGTGTGTGTGTTGTGTGACAGACCACTTAGGAAAAGGCATGGGGATAGTGTACTTACGCAGCCAGATTTTGATCTTTTCTGTCTTGCATGTGTGTGATATGCTTAGTTCAGGTTTGTGGGTTTTTAAAAAATTATTCTACTACTTATTATTCATTTACAATTTTCCTTTTTAAAAATGATTTTATTGCATTGATGTATTTTTATCATTTTTATGATCAGAGGTGCCTAGAGTATTAATTACTAGAAAACCACATGAGCAAACTGGGCTTTTGTACCAACATTCTTATGCTAATGTACCAAAAATAATTGTGTTTAAACATCACTAATGATAAAATATATTTAAATTGGAATAATTGAAATTCATCTCTTATTTGTGTCAAGGGCTCCAAAACATGCTTTTTTTCCGCTGAAATACAGAAAGTAGCATAAAAGCCTAAGGCTTCCAAAATGTAATCTCTGAAAAAATAATCTGGATTTCAGCTGGAGGTTGGTAGAGATGCAATGAACCTTTAGTGACTGAGCTAAGCAACCCGGAAAATTAGGTTTATAGTACTTGTATCAAGTGACTGGCTATAGAAGTTCAACTTCATTATCATGGCAACTTGCTACAAATAAGTAGTGGAGCAGTACTGAGAAGCTCAGGTTGTGCTTTGAGCTGCCCTAAGAAGCTATAGAAAGTGAGATTGTGGGTGCATATAATCTGAAATGCACTGTATTTGCCTGTGGAAAGCCAGGACAAATTGTTAATGTGCCTTTCTAAACTAAACTCTTCAAAAGCAAGTCTTTTTAAGGATACAAGACCTTTGCTGAGGGCAGTTACACACTGCTGTATGTTGCACTGCTGCCAAGTTGACTGATTCATTAGGAAAGAACTTGGTCTCAGAGGCAACACCAAAGTGATGCTCTGCAGTCCCATGGATGAGCTGGAAGTATCTGATGAGCACTTGGCATGTGGAAACGAGGGACTGGGTTGTGGGCAGTTCATAGTTCTCGTTGGGAATGGCAGGACTAGGACATGGAGGAGCCATGCTGAGCCTCCATTTCTGAACAGATGGTTTTCTTCTGCTCTGCTCCTTTCTGAGCAGAAAACTGGCAGAAAGCACGGTCTGGGCACAGCCCTGGGCTGCCCTGTAAGGCTCGAGAGACATCTGATGAGATGCATTATATTTTCCAAATTGTTCTCATTTCTCTGTGCTTTTACTTCCTCTCTGTATTTTGTATCCAACGCAGCAGCAGCTAGTGGCTATCACTGTCTTCCAAAGATCTCCAGTTCTGGACTAGCTATGCAGAAGAAGCCCCCAGCAGCCCACATCAGTGATTTTTCCTGCATGACCTCCCCTCCTCCCCCTAGTCCCCCATATAGTCCTCAAAACCCAGATGCTCTGCTGGAGTTCAGGTGTCCCACAGAGGTCCAATCTAAAGAGCTGAAGTGACAGAGAATCTGTCACATCCTCAGGTAAATTGTTCCAGAAGTTACTTAATTACCTTAACTGTTCTGCATCAAGAACAATTTTATTGCTCTGTAGAAATGCCTTTGGTTTCCAGCCACTGGATATCAAGATGCCTTCATCTGTCAGGTTAAAGACCCTCAAGTTATTACTCCTCTCTCTGCGTAGGCACTTGCTGACCGCTTTCAAATCACCTCTTAACCTTCCCAGGGGCAGACTAAATGGACTGAATATCTCTAGTTTCCCCCCTGTAATGGAGGTTTATCAGCCTCCCATTCTTCTTGCTTCTGCCTGCTGAAACCTCTTTTTCAGCTGCATGGAGCAGGGGCTTGTGCAGTCTTTCATGACTTCTACCACAGCTAAAGAGCTTCTGGCTATCTGCTGAGCCTTGAACCTGCTCTGTGCATCCCAGAGCTGAATTTGTCCTCAGCTGCAGCTGTGTCCAGGGTCAGACTGAGCCCTTAGTCCCTTTCCAGTATCCCATCAGAAACAGATAGGGAGCACAGAAAGACCAGTCCTGAGCTCAGGATCAGCCTGTCATGGCCCAAGGGGGTTTTGTTCCTCTAATTTGGCATCTGTCCTAGCTATGCAAGAAGAAAAGGAAGGTCTTGAGAGAGGCAGCTGTTCTGGGCTGTGAAGGAAGAACAGGGGAGCTGGGGAGCTTGGCTGTTTGGAGTCTGCTCACACAAAAGTTCACCAGCTCCAAGTGAGTGTAATTGCGGAGACAAAGTAGGAGCAGCTTGAAAAATCACAGGGACGGCATAACTTCCAGTCGAGGAGAAAAGGGCCTTTACGAGGTCTTGAACCAGTGTCCTTCCGTGCGGGGTGATGTGTGAGCACTCAGCCACACCACTGCCGGGTAGAAATGAGAAATTTCAAGGGCTATTGAGCACTCTGTGAATTTTCACAGTAGCTCAGCGCAAAGTTATTTAGCACAGGTGTTTTGGTAATTGTGATGCATTGGGAAAATTCACAGTGCTCAATGGCCCTCAAACTTCCACCTGCTTGGTGTGGTGGTTAAGTATTAGTGCAGTGGATTATAAGATAAAATATGCAGGAGAGACTTGCTGGCTGCAGGACTTTTTCTGGCACTGGCTATACTTCTTTGTTATCTACGATCGGTTTGTTTAGCTGATGTATATTAGAAGGACAGAAAGTTGGCTTCAGTGGCTCTTAAAGTTGAAAGGTTTGCACCCAGTAAACCTGATGGGTCCATGTCCCTGCAAGGCCCTGACAAGACCACTGTGGAGAGAAAAGGGATCTCCAGACCACATTCCCGACTGAGCTCAATGGCACCACTGAAGCTCCTGTTTTGGGGCTGCAAAACTTCTGAAAATGCCCATTCATGAACTCTACAAAGGGGCAGAAGGAAGAAGAGGGATGTCTGCCCACAGTTCTCTAAATTTATGCAAGTGTAGAGGGCCAGCAAGTCCTGGGTAAGTTTTCTTTTGATTATCACTTTCCAAGTCACCTCTTCTCCCACGCTGACTGTGCTAGGAGGGGCCCTTCGGGGAGGACACTCTATCTGTCCTTTCATGCACAAATTAATTGATTAGGCATCTTTGCAAGGATGTGACGTGGCCAAGTACAAAGAGTCAGAAGAAAGCTTTAATTTTACTTTTACTTCAGCCCTGACAGTGGAACACTGTGGCAAATACAAATGTTGAACTGATGACACAGGCCATTACTATAAAGTAATTAAATACAGGAAATATTGTTTTCTGCTGTCTCCTAAGCTGAATTGTTGGACCAATCCTGCAAGCTTTAATGATTTTGCTGTGCTATGGATGGGCAGCTAAAGCAAAAGGACCCTTGAAAATGTGGGATGGCTGAGCTTGTTGGCTGCTGCCATTTGCAGAGCCAACTCATTTTTCATTTTTTAGTTTTGGTGTTGAATGGATGTTAGCAATGTGATTTCCCTTCTCCTCAGTTTTCCTCCCAGATAAACACATGCAGCTGCTTGGCTTCCACCAATTCTCTCCATATATTCACCTCAAGCCCAGTTATCATGCGAATGTGCCTGCACACAACCATTGAATCAAAGTTTTCAAGTGGAGAGTTCAGCATCTGAAAGAAAAAGGTGATAAACAAGAATGCATTGAAGATCCCAGATCTGTTCTGGGAAAGGGGAAGGGTGGCTGGGTCATGTGAGAGCTCATTGCTGTATTCACACATGGAGGTGAGAGCACAGGAGAGGAGGAGGAAAGAGGTGTTTGTGGTGGGGATGGGAATAGTCAGACTGGGAGCTGTCAGTGTGTCTGTGAAGCTGCTGCATGGCAGGAGCTGTCTGTCACCAGAGGGCTGACCAGACCTCATTGGGCTAAGGGCAACCCAGGTCCATCCTGGGGGATGGAAACCTCTCAGTGGGGCTGAGGTTGTTAAGCCCAAACCTTCTTTTCAATTTGTGGTGCCTGGTCCTCCATAGCACGCTCCTCCAGAGCCCTGCTGACCCAAGCTGCATGTCAGTGGTGCTGTCCTGGCTGCTGGCTCCTGCAGCTAAGACAGCAGCATTTCTGCATTTTCCTTCTTCTCTCCCTGTTTTTCTAATCACACCCAGCTGCCTCCTCCACGCTGGGGAGGAGCATGTTCCCCTGTGAATTCTGGCAAGGCTGCAGGCTGCTCTGTTGTGCTTCGTGCTGTGGGTTTTTGGCAGGGCAAAGCGCTGACTCTGTGATGTGTTTGGCTCTTGCAGGCACAGGTGGGACCTTGCTGATGAAAACCCCAAAATAGAACAGTCAAGATTTGTCACGAACACAAGGCAGCCACTTGCAAGAGTCCCCAGAAGATGAAAAGCTGGTGCATGACTAGAGGGTCCTGCCATGAAATGCAAGTAAAATTAATGAGTGGATTTTGAGCTTATTGAAACATTTCAGAACTCCCAATTCTGACAAGATTTCAAATGGAAGTTTCAGATGTCTCCTCACTCTGCTTTCTCCTCTGTCTCTTCTGTCCCTCTCACACTAGGGTTTATGGTGTTATTAACTTGTAAATTAAGCTTATTTATAGAAAGTAACATCTTAACAAGTTGACAAGTGTTGTACATGACAAGTTGGGTTACATGGGTAAGTTGGGTTGGGAGGTGTTTCTGTTCCTACAATTACTATTGTTCCCTGCGCAGCAGTGGTCAGGGTGCTTATAATACATTTAGCTCCAGTTCACTTGGAAATATTCAGCTGTGATACTGTGCTGGATGCTGTCATCAGTGTCTGTGCAGGGTCTCTCCCAGGTCCTACCAAAACCAGCAAATAATCTGCTTTGTTGCTGCTACTGGGATCAGGTTTGGACTTGTGTGTTGCATAGCAACCCTAAATTATTATAAGAACCCTCGAAAGGATATTAATGCTACTCATGAATACATACAGTTTGTCTCTCTCCTGTTTATGAATTGTTTTTATGCCGTTCCCCAGCCGAGTGAAGCTTTCATCCTCCCAAACAATGAAATTCAAGTTACTGCCAGCAGACTGGTAGCTCTCCATCAGTGGCACAGAGGCTGTAATTAGTCTTTTCCAGCGCATACTTCTTGGATTTCATTTTAAGGAGGACTTGACTTTAACTTGTTTCCTATTACTCATAGCTGACCAGGCTCAGCTCCTACTTGTGAAATGAGTTTTCTGGTAAGTGTTAGGAAAGGTTGTGTTTCAGGAGTGGGTGTTTCCTGCGTGGATCCTCATTCCCAGATGGAAACCGCTTACAGCTCATTTGTCTTCTCTTCTTCTAGGACAAGTCATCACTGAAAGCAAGGAATATATCTTGCCTTCTTCTCCTACTCTTTGAAAGCTGTCAGTACTAATTTAATTAGTTGGTGCATAATCACAGTTTATAATTTCCAAGTCTAATGTATTATAATGTTGTTTATACTGATTTGATGATTAAAGGCCTTGTCAGAGTTTTCCCTTCTTTTTTGAAAGAAAATATGTTTATCACTCTTAGAAAAAGAAGAAAAAAGCCTTTGTTGTTATGCAAATAACACACAGCAGACTAAAGAGATCTATTTTACCTGAGCAGGTATTTACAATATTTTTCTCTACTCTTGCTGTCATTTTTATTGTCTGCAGTGCCCTTGTCTTGCTCTGCAAGATAAATCCTCACCAGGACCAACTCTGTCATACAGTGCTTGTGGCTCTGCCCAGCCTTGGTCCACACTCCTGTCCAACCACACTCTCTATACCTGTAAGCCCCATCCATCCTCAGAAGGGCCCTCCCTGACTCTGCCTGCTAACAGTTTCTCTCCTGCAGCACGACCTGCAACACAGGACTGTTTCTCAGGATGCTCCCAAGGCACAGGGCCAACTGCTGGTCCCCAGGGTGCTCAATGCAAGCAGGTGTCTGTCAGACCCACCACTATCTGGGGAGCTCATGCCTGGGGGTAAATCAGTGTGTCCAGGGGCAAAATGCCTATTTTGGAGGCTGAGGGAGCTCCTTTCCTCTCTGCTTTGCTGATGTGGCCAGTGTTGGTGGGTATGAACCTGCCCAGCAGAGAGGTGCTGCCATCCTTAAGCTGATGGATCTTCCCCAATTGGCTTTTCCAGCAACCATGGACTCTCCACCAGGATTTTACCAAAGCCCACTTTATCTCCCCAATCTCCTTGCAATAAGGAACATCTCCACTTTGCAGCAGAGTTGGACTGAAACTCTGTCAGGTGAGTAACCACAAGATACCATGTAAACCACTCCAGTTTCAGGTGTTCACCATGTTCTGCTTTGTCTTATATGCATAAATATGGTGTCCAACATGTGATGGCCACTGCTGCAAGTGGTTTCTGGCCCTTGGAAAAGCAATATGTTTCCTCCACCTTCCTGCTGGAGCCTTAGCTGTAGTTTTCTGCAGCTGAGTGAATGACCGTGTTTGTGTCTGTCATCAATTCCATAGTCTGTTATTTAAATTACAAAGCTCATTCTTTGCATCAGTATATGCACAGCAAGTTAGCAATCTATGCATAAAGTCCCAGCAGGCAATGATTGTCTCCTAAGGAAGGCAGAAGTAAAGGCAGCCCACTGGATTGACAGAAGTCTCGCTGAATTCAGATGTGTTCCTGAAACAATTGGTTTCCTTTCAAAGAAAGTTGCCGTGAACACTGTTGTGACTGAGCACAGGTAAGCAGGGTGTAGAAAATTAGGCTGCCAGCACAACTACAACGTGGTGTAAAAAAAAACCCAAACCCTAATGTCATCAGCTTGTTTATAACCTCAGTAAAAACAAACCCCAGACCTGAACAATTATGCTAATTCTGCTTTGATTTACAGCAATGATAACCAGCAAATGCGCTGCTGGAGCTGCCTGATGCATGTGCTGGAGGAGCAGGCAGGGATCCCGTGGGGCTTTCTGCGATGTTTTCCTTAATGGTTCATTAAGGTTTGAATTCTGGTTGGCATCCCTCCCCCTTTGGGCATCTCCTCCAGCCGTGGGTAAGGGTGATGTGAGCCCACTGAGTTGTCCTTACTAGCTGGGGAGAATATGCGTGTGAGGAGTTGCATGCTATGAAATGGGATATCAGTGAGCTGGGAAAGGAGAATAGGAAAAAGAAAGGTTTCATTTAATTACTATTATTTTATTTGTTCTTTAATTGCAGACCATAATAGGGCTGCTCTCTCCTTGGCCTGGTCAGTGGCCAGGCAGGGGTCACAGCTTTAGCCCTGTTTTGCCTTTGTGGAGTGATGTTTTCAGGACTGTGGGAACAGACACTGCAGTCTCTTAAAGGTGCATGTTTGAGGCATGCTGGCCCTTCCTCTACCCCTCCAGCAGCTCTGAGAGCAATCCTCTGCCCCACCAACACTCAGATCATTGGTTAAACTGTCAATGAATAAAAGAAAGAGCTATGATTTAAAAGCAACTGAGCCCCCCTCCTTCCTTGAGAGGGAAAGTTTTGGAGTATTGCAGTTTAGCTGGTAGGGACTCAGGGGCAAATGTGTGTGTATACACATATGTGTGTATATGTTCTATCTACACACACACACATTTGTGCATGTGTGGGCAGGAGAGATGCCATGGAGGATCTGAGCTCCTTTTGTCAAGGCAGGCAGCACAGAGCTTGTGCATGAGCCAGACTGGAGGTCCCTGGCAGAGTCACCTCCTCAGGGCACATCAGCTAAAACCTCTGCAGGCGCTGGCACTCTTGCTTAGTGCTCATATTTCAGTGCTGCCCTAACTGAAGTTCATGGTCACTGACCTCTGGGGGGTTCAGCTGGGTTCTGTCTTGCTCAAATGACCAGGAGGAAGCAGCTCTTGCCCCAGAGAGCCCACGATGCCAGTGAATGGGGAGCATCATTCCCTGCCTGTGCTGCTGCAGCTGAGCCTACTTGTCCATCTCCTCACCCAGGGTAGGCCTGAGCACATGGAGAAGCTCCCCTCTTAATATGCCTCGAGTAATATTAACCCCTTGAACAATTTCTGGGTCACTGGTCTCTCTTCTTGCAGCAAAGCAACCTGGGAATGGCTTTCTCTTCACTCTCAGTCTTTAAAGTGGGCTTTAAAGGGCTTTTTTATTTTTTTCCCTCTCTCTAACAGAAGCATAAAACAACAAAAATGCATGTGATAGTTTTTTTGTGGCTTAGGACTTCATAATACAGTATATATTTGGCTGGTGTGAAAGTTCCATTTGGTGGATGTAGCTCATGCACGCTCTGCCAAGCAGCCCTTGAGTGATAGGATTACAATGGCATGCCTTAGCCCAACCAGTTTAAGCACAAACAGTTATTGTTTCAAAATAACTCTGTGCTATTAAGTGCTATCAAACTTCTGCGGAAATTACTAAAACATTGGATGAAAAACATTATAAAAGGCTGAACTCTCACCTGGGAAGTGGCACGTAATGCAAATCAATAGAGCTGCGTTTCTTTACCACTTCATTGGCTCCCAAACAGGAAGCTTGTAAGGGTCCTTCAGGATCCTCCCCCCTTCACAACTGTTTTATTTTCTAATACCACTAAAGGAACAGTTCTCTCATCAAGGTAATTGTATAACTTGTTTCACAAGCAAAAAGCACCCATGCAAGTCAATGGACCACGGAGCGTGTTTAGGTATCTCTCACCTTCACTAATGATGTTTAGTAGATCAATCAGGGGAAGACAGTAATTTCTTCTCTTTTTTTCCCCCTTATAGAGAATCTTAATCTTTCTCTGAGGGGAATGACCTTGACTTGGTAATGCAGCTAAACTGGGAAAACTGTTTTGCTATTCAAACTGAATTTAGACTAGCTAAATATATACTAGGCAAAAGAACAAATCTTCTCCCTTAAATAAATGTAAGACATTAAGATTTGGCTTGGTGATGATTATAGTCTAACACGCAGCTTGCCGAGAGGTGGTATTTTTTTCTTTTTGCCCGTGTCTCTGACCTTGAATGCTCCATTCATCTCTGTGGAAATGCTTCATTTTTGCTATACATTTTGTGCACACAAAGAACAATTTAAAACTTATATGGCACAGGCAATCAGAGATACCTAACTGTCTCTTTGGAAAACATGAATTGTGCTTTATTTTTTTTTTCTTATTTTTTCTTTAATACAAACAAAAAACAAGTCAATGGCACCACATTAATCATTCAAGCCGATTGGAAAGTCTCCAGGCACCAGCTGAGGTAAAAAAAACCCAAAACAAAAAAAAGAAACAAACCCCCTCCACACTTTGATAAGAACCAACTGGGAATGAGATTCCCCCCCCACCCCCCATACTAAATTTCAAATAAACAACAACCAAAAAAAACAATTCTAAGAATTGGCAAGAAAACAAATTGAACTATCATGGCCAGTTGTAGGGGCCATGCTTTGGCTCTGGAGAAATGACTCATAAATATTCATTAGCCTGGGGAAACATGAAAAAAAGGATTAGACTTATTCATGGGAGTTGGTCTTTAGGGTCAATGCTAGGGTGAGAGAGCCAGGACAGGCAAATTGCAGTTTTATAATGTGTTTCCTGGGACAGACAAGATCTACAATCTTCTCTTTTAAAAACAAAAGGGGAAAAAAAAACCCTCAAAAGGCAACAAAAAAGCATTTTCATTTCTTTACACAGCAGAGATGCTGTCTCAGCTCAGTCTAGCCCCACCGGTGTCCCCAGGCACAGTGCCATGAGACAGCTGTGGCTCTGGCTGTGTGTCCCCAGGGCCTCTGTGTGGCATGTCCCCAGGGTTGGGTGCTGGCCTGTCCTCAGTTGCAGACCATGGCACCTCTCCCATGCTGTGTTTGTCCCTTCTGTGGTTGCCTTGGCCCAATCACTCCTGGAATGTTCTGGGATCACTCAGCCCCTCGGCACTCTGTGCTGAGAGCCATGGCTGGGCAACTCTGTGCCAGGGGGTTGGATTAGTGCCCATGGCACAGTGTAGCCCTGTACAACAATAGGGTTTTTACTGAAGGATAATATCCTATAGTTTTGAAGCTGGCAGGGTTGCTCCTGAAGTCCTTCCACACAAAGCCAGCACACAGCGGAAAGCTAACGAGCTCAAAAGGCAAATAGGATGGGAAGAGTCCACGATGCTTCCAGGAACCACCCTCAACTTACCAGGGGAAAAGGAAAGGACTGTGACCTCTGGCAAGGCAACTGGTAGCATGAAGAGGTCCATATGTCACCTACCCACTAGAGGCTGAGATGAAGAGAAGGGAATTTCAGGGAAGTGTAGCCAGGTCCAGATGACAACTCAATATTGCAGCACTTGGAGTCACTGCCTTCCTGTGCTTCCAGGGAAAAGGCTGTTTCTCTGTTTACTTCTGCATCCCTTGGTTGCCTGTTTAGACGGTGACATTGGTATTGCCTGTTGCCAAATGTATGTGTAATTTCTTAGCATGATTGCTCTGTACTGCCAGGGTGGATGACCATGTGCTGCCATGAGACACAGAACGATACTAGAAGAAGAATTGTGGAATATGTGAGTGAGCCCCTGTGATCATATTAAAGGAAAAATACAGCATAAGCATATGCAACATGTATGAGGAAATCTAGCAGACTGATGATGACTAGAACCAACTGAGAAATCAGAGCTCCACTTTCCCACCCTAGGCAACACACAAACTTAGTGGTGCTCTAATGCCACTTAAGTGAGTGGCTAAGTGATTTTAGTGACTTTATCCATCACAGGTTCAGGACAGACACACCATTTGTGATTCCTGTGTTTGCAGAGAGGGATACAATCCTCAAAATCTGTTAGCTAGGAGAAGCTGTCAGAGCCTCTCTGCCACCACAGGCACATGCTGGGACTGGAAAATGCTACAGACCTCGCAAAGTGCACGTGGGAAGGACTGTCAAAGAGCCTTGCCAGAAATGGCACAGGTTTTGTAGACAAATTGGGTAGGAGTGAAGCTTGAATTTAGGAAAACAATAGGTATAAATATTATCTGCTTTGCTATAAGCAACAAAACCATAGAAGCAAATTGGTTAGTTTGCAGGATCCAGCTGTTAAATATCAGCTTTCCCAGCTTCAGTGGGAAATGCTTTGCCTCATGGTAATTTGGGTACTGTAATGCTGCTTTGTATTTCTGTCTCTTCTGTGTCTGCAAAGTCATTCCCTCCATCTTTCTGGTTACTGCTGTCATCTCTGAGGCTTTCTAATATGCCAAGGTAACTCTTAGCAGAAGCACCAGCAGTTAAGGGGAAATTGAGCTTCCTCTGCCTGAGCCTTTTTGTGCAGTGTTTTCTGTTTGCTGATTATTATCTTGAACAAGCAGAATCCTGACAAACACAGGCGGGGAAAGGGGCGCTTCAGTTACTTGAGCTTTTGTACCTTCCCCAGGTTGTTTTCCTCTGCTAGCTGTGTTACAATGATACAATCACACTGCTGTAATATTCTTGCACTGGAGGGAGGGATTTCCAGTTCCCCAAGGTAGATTCCACTGAACAACTCCAAGCTTGATGGTGTGGGAATGCAGCAGTTATTGGACAGGCTGTGCTATGCCACTGCTTTCCTCCATTCCAATTAGAGCTCATCACGTGCTGAGGATGACTTCTTTAAGAGGTCACCAGACCACAGTAACAATGCCAAACAACTGATTGCCCTTTAATTAAGAGAGGACTTAAATTTCTCCTCCACAGTGGGTCACCCCAAGTCTTCCTTTTATCTCAAGCCAGGCATCCCACAGCTTTTTGAGTAAAAGGGCTGTGGAAGCATCATCCTGTCAGAGATCTGCCAGATGTGAAAGGGCACATCACTGTTGCTTTCTCCTCCTGCACACTCAGGCATTTCATCCTTTACCAGCTACAAGCGGTGAGTCTGGGACCCTGTCCCTCCCCTGCCTTGCACTTGCTCCAGTCTCTTGCTGTTTTCTTTCTCTCACCCTGCATTGATACTTCCTTCACACTTCTGCTAGTCCTCGATCACCAGCAGCCAGGGCATTGTAGCTGTCTATATTTTAACTTGAAGTGAGTGGCATCTTTTCTCCTGGCAACAGGCTGCCTTGCTTTCTTCCCTTCTCCTTCAATAAAAAGTGACAAGTGCTCGTTCACAGAGCCTTGCAATCAAAGAAGCCGCTCAAAGAGAGCTGACAGTAAGTTGTGTGCTGGCTGCAAGCTGTTTTACTGTGGGACCGCTTAAATAGAGTTCACATCCTTCCCATCTCTCCTGCCTGTAACAGTGCCTTGCACCCTTTCTGATGATATCAGAGCTTATCTCATCGTGGCTTATCTGACTAATCAGCTCTGTAGTTTCTGAACCATCTCAGAGGGATTTGATTATTTTTTATGGTTCTGCAAAGCTCTCCGAAACGTGGCACAATGCAGCCAAGAGCCCTGCTAGAGGGCTTTGCTCCCCATTCTGCCCCCAGCACCCTGCTAATGGCTGAGTCAACATTTAAGGAGCTTTAATTATTTTCTAGCTACTGATGTGTGTCTTTAGCACTGGTTCAGGCAACCACAGGCACTCTTTGGATGGAGGATCACATCTTCCTGAGTGCCAGCGCTGCCTAGCAGCAATGGAGCCTCTCAGCAATGCTGCAAATCAATAACGTCTGTAGTTCTCCAAATTCCCTGGAGCCTGGGAGTTTACCTCTCGCTGTCTTCATCATCTGTAGTTTTCCTCAGCACTGGTGGGCTTCTGTTACCCACTGTTTCAGTGCCAACCATTGGCAAGCCTGTGTTGGAGGCCTCTTGATTGAAACTGCTACTGTTATGGTGGCAAGCTGAGGAGAAGCATCTGTGTTACCCAGTGTAGTTCTACTCTCAGAGGGAACGTTTTTCAGGCTCCTTTGGGTTTGTAAGGGCTGCTTTTGTAAAAGCAGATTGGGCAGACATCAGTATAAGCATTGGTAGGGGATACATCTGCTCCCCTCTGTTCCCAACTCTGGGTATGTGGAGGGCAGAGTCAGTGTGTCAGGAGCACAAGCTTTACATCAAGTGCTGAAACTCCAGTCAGGGTATGGCTGCTGTTTGTGACCTGGCCTTGCAATTAAGACAGGGGATGACTGCCACAGGCATGTGTGCTGGGACGAACCCATAACTGTTTTGCCAGGAGTGCTCAGAGCCATTGCTGCTGCAGCAACAGAAGGATGGAGGAGAATCCAGGGATAGTTTTTGCTTCATGCTTAAATCTGAGTCTGCCTAAATCACCCTAAATTTAGTTTTAATTTGTTTGGACTGAGTGCATTTTAAGAAGAAGTTCTGAGTTCAGAAGTTGCTACCAAATCTTACTCCCAGGATTGCTTTATATCACCAGCCATTTCCTTTTGTCCTGTTTTCCTATAAATGACCCAATAACGTGCCCTGGAATGACCCAATAATGTGCCTTGGACTCCAGCATACTTCCAGGAAGGCATCAGTCAGACTTTCTGTCTTTTACTTGGATTTTTTTCTTATCTGACTCTTTTGTTATCTAGAGTATGTTATAGTACGTTAGCACCTTCACTACTAAGTTATCCTTTTTTACCCTTCTAATTTAAATGAATATGGCTTTAGCTAACAGATGTACATTAGTAAGAGCATCAGGAAGTTCAGAAAAGGTACTTTGCGAGGATTCTCCTCCTGCTGCTGTGCTAATGAAACTGAAACGCTCCTCCTTGCACTGGTCTGTGTAAAGGAGCTGGACTTTTTACATTTTGTAATTAGTTTCTGGGTGATTATCTATTAATATTTTCATGCTTGAATCTATGCCAGGATCTAATTTTGGCCAAGGTCTCTTTTGGCTGTCTTATTTTGCATATTTAGACTAAGCTGCTGAAGAAAACACTGCTTTTGCTGAAGTCAGGGAGACTGCACTTGCTGAGCAGACTGGGGTAGCAATTCAAGAACTTTGATAATTAGTCATTAGTTTCCAGAAGTCTGCTTTGTGTAGCACATAAATGTGAACTAACCTTTAGGAATCCTCTGCAGCCCTGATACCCAATATCAAACTTGTGCTTTGCAATGGGACAGAGAATGTTTAATGTATGAGCTAGTGAGGTGTCTTTAATTAAACCACTATTTTCTAAATTTTGACTTAATTTAATTTTAATCTAACAGAAAGAGGCAATCTGAGTCCAGCCAAGGTTTCCCTTAAATACCATCCTTGTTATCTGGGAGGCTTTGAATCAAGTAAGATAGATGATTTTAATTTCCATGTTCTCAGTGCAACACTTGGGGTCAATGTTTGCATACTTATCATAGGCAGTTTACCATTGACAACCACTGTAATTGTTCAACTTTTCCTTGGTGAAGACCTGATTGACTATTATGCACTGTGTTTATTATGTCTCACACTAAAATATAGATGATTGATTATTCCATTATTCTATTGACCAAGGCTGTAACAAGGTGTGACAAATATGTGCCATTACAGTCCATAACCAGCTGTGGAAGGTAGTGCAGGCAGGTAGGAGAATTTTAATGTGTGCAACTCTCTGGAAAGCTTTAGCAAACTTTCAGGACACTGTATTTAAAAGACGTTACCTGAATGAATGTTCCTCATTTCCATTAGCTACTTTCTAAGGATAAAAAAAAAGATAACAAGCCCAGATCTGAAAAGCTTAGAATATGATTGAGAGCCCACTGGAGCCAAGGGAAATTCTTCCAATGACTTGCTGGGCTTTGGCAGGGTCTTGAGGGTAATTTCTGTTTACTTCGCTGAGAGTTGTGTCAGCCCCGGAAAAAATCATCATTTGTTAACTGCATTAAAATGTGCAGGAAAAAAAGTGTCTTCAGTCACTGATGTAGCACATTAATGTGAGTTATGTGCACATATCAAGGGAACTTACAGTTGCAAAGACAAGAATTCTGTATTTTAAAGCTCTTTATCTGCAGTTTGGTATTTGAAATGCATAATTTAATTATCTTTGAAGTCTTTTGTCCCTCCTTAAAATAAATCATGTTTAATTTTCCTTTAAATATCATGCATTGATGGACACAGCACCGGGGATCGTGGTAACAAAATGGTGTTGAACCAGCCACTGGAAATTAGTAGTAATAAACAATGCATTTGCTACTAGTCTGTCATATTAATTAGTCTTCAGAATGTGTCAGTGCTTTTCATTTGTATTTAACACTGCCTGAGCTTACTGCCAATTAAATACAATGTTGTTATCAAATCAGCTTGCACGTGATTACATTGGATTAATCTGGTTATTTCCTTTGATCCACTATAATTAAAAATCACAGTTGTGATTTTAAACAAGTGTAAAAAAATAATCAGTTTGCGTATGCAGCTGCCTTTTTTTCTTCTGATATACTTTAATAACATTTGCTTCTAATTAACAGTTGTGGAAGTCCCCAGTCCTGTTTAGCAGATCAGAGAGTGCTGTAAGAAGCCCCACAGGTGCCTGTGTACTGCCCTTGCAATACAGGCAACTACAATGTGCTGAGAAGATGCAAACACCTGCATGACGGCCCGAAAATAACTGGTAGACCCAAACCTGGCTTTTCAGCCTTTGGCTTTTCACTGAGTAGGAGCTCTTGATTTTGGGACCTGACACACAGCAGGGGTAAAGAACAAGCAATATACCACCAGCCAAAATAGAAGGATGTTGTTTTCCATCACTACCCATTTCACTGTAGCTGACATGACCCAGGCAGTAGAAAGGCCAGAGGAGGCTGCTCTTCTGCTGGAGCAGATAGAAGTCAAATCACTGCGGTGCGGAGGGATGATAGCCCATCTCCCATCAGGCTGTATATGACTTATGGCATAACTTCAGTAAAGCAGTATTTTATGTTATATTTCCTCTTCCACTTTCATTAGGGAAGCACAGAGATGAATTTTTCAAAAGCCTCTTTTGTTTTAGAGCTTTGCCTTCCAGGTCTCCTAAGGCTGCAGACAAAGCCACTACCTGAATAAATACCATCAGCAGTCACTCTCGTAGAGATGGAGACCAAAAGTGTTGCTGTCACTTAACAGATGTAGACATGGTGCGAAACTAGCAAGTAGCTGATGAGTTGTTCACCAGCCTGATTGACCCATTTATACTGTGTGCAGACTCAGTGGTTCAGGATCCTGCAAGAGTAGGGCAGCCTTGGATGCTGATCATCTTCAACCACTCAACCCCTTGCATCCTCATCATGACAGCACACAGCTAGGATATCACCACTGTGCAGCACTCCCAGGGCACTGCAGGCATGGAAGAGCATGTTCCCAACAAGTTAGAAAAACATAGAAAAGTGCCCTCATACTTTTTGCATCACTTCCAAGTGAGTGATGAGCAATAAGCACCATGTTTGCTGAAAGTTGGCCACTGCAGCTGAGTTTTGCCCACTGCCATGCTGCGTCAGATACCATTGCAAAGGTCATCTGTGCTACTAGAGGCAGAGTTTGCCTGTCCCATCGTATGCCCTTCCTTACCATTTCAGAAAGCAGATGAGAAATAACTAAGCAAAGAATTAAGCTTGAGTGAATGGAAGTTAGCAAAATATGAACCATGCCTTTGCTGGCCCTTCAGTAAGTAATGCTTAGTGTTCTGCTGAGGTAGGGCTCTTTGTGTGCATAATAAGTAATGTTCCAGTGAGATGAAACCTCAGGCTCCTGATTCAGCTGATATTTCTGGCAAATTGTTGACCTATTGCAGTTTATTCAGGATTTTTCCAGTCTTGGTAGAGTGGCTCTAACAGCAGCAGATTTGTCATGCTGTTTCTAACAAATACACAGCTTTTGTAACTCTGAAAGTCGTAATATGTTGGAGCACCCCAGATAATAATTGCTTCTGTGCTTTGCAGTAGCACTCTGTGTTTATAGGCAAGGGAAAGAATTAATTAAATATTAATTAATAGGATTTAATATAGCTGGAGCTAGCTTGTGTCATAGAATAACTCACAGGGACAACTTTAATTTCACCTGACATATGTATATTGATGGTTTCTCTCTTGGGCTGTAACCAGAGGACTGTGAGGCTGAGCCACAAGCGGGGAGAAGAGCAGCTTGGCTAATGAAAGGTGGCTGTGGGGAAAGAGTTCAGAGCTGTTTGCCACCTGGAAAAGATGTAAAGATGAAAGCAGAAAAATAGGCCTTCTTGTGGTTCAACTTCTAAAGCAACAAATGAGGAAATCTTCTCCCTGCCTGGCTTTGATGCAGTGGGCTTACTGGAGAAAATATGGCTCTTTTAGGGCAGTTTTCCTTGCTTTATGATATCACAAGCAAAATTTTAGTCCAATTTTGTATCTGTTAAAATTCGGAGGATTATTTTGGAATTCTGTGAAGGTAACAAAATGTTAAGGGCATTGCTTATGTCAGTTCAGAGAGGAGATGTGTCAAATGGAGTGACAAAACCAAATGCTAGCTTGTGCTTCACCACCTATTAAACCCAGCAAGAGGCTGTGATCAAAAATCTTCTTCGAGTGTTGCTAAAGGCTTTTATTAGCAGAGAAATGCAGCCTGTGGGGACTTGCCATACTGATGTTTCCCTGACAAGGGTCAGGGATCAGACAAACTGTTACAGAACTGTATGTCCAAGTTGTCTTTCAATAGCTTTTGGCCTCACATTTCATGTCGCATTAAGGCTTGTCTCCAAAATATTTGTGTTTAAGGTGAATCTTGGGCTGGAGCTTGTACAAGCCCACAAGTGTGCACCAACAGTTGGTCTTTTGGGGGCTTGTGATCATGACCCAGAGGTCAGGCAGTGTACAGCTGTCCTGGTTTTAGCTGCAATAATTTTCTTCTCAGCAGTTGATACAGGACTATATTTTAGATTCACATGATAATAATATTGATAGCACACTGATGTTTTAGGTGTTGCTAAGTTGCACTTATATAAAGTACATGAAACTGGGAGGGAGAATGGCCAGGAGAGCTGACCTGAACTAGCCAAAGGGCTACTCCATAGAATCATGGCATGGTAGGGGTTGGAATGGACCTTTAGAGATCATCTAGTCCAACCCCTCTGCTGAAGCAGATTCACCAAGATCAGGTCACACACTAGAGGCTGTCATGACCAGTATAGAAACGGGGGAGTTGGTGGGGAGGGGCTGATTGCTGCATGAGCATCAGTCAGAGGGTGGTGAGCAATGGCACTGAGCATTACTTTGGGTTTTATTTCTGTCTCTTTTTTTTTTTATATTCCTTTTTATCATAAGTATTATTATTATAATAGTATTTTTATTACTGTTATTTTAGTTATCATGTTGTTTTTATCTCAACTCACATATTTTACTTTTTGTTTTGATTCTCCCCATCCCACAGGGAGGGGTGAGGAGAGAGTGAGCAGTTCCATGGTGCTTAGTTCCAGGCTGGGATTAAATCACAACAACGGCTCACCCTTGGCTGTCCCAGGATGGATCTCCAGTGCAACCCTGCCTGCATGGGTGAGGATGCTTGCAGGCAGCTGAGGCCTTGGGAATTGCTAATGTAACCAACTGCTCTGCTAGAAAACTCTGCTGGATCCCCCACTGGCTGTGTAATTAAAATAGGAACTCTATGGGTGTGAAGTTAATGCTGTATACATAATGTATCTGTCTCAAGGTAAGCCTTCACTTCTGTTCTCTGTAAAACTCTTAAGCACAGGGTATAATTAAGCAGGTGAGAAATAGTTTGAGCAGAGCACATCGTTGTCCACCAGCAGCTCAAACTGCTTCTCACTGCAGCAGCACAATGAGTATAAACAGACAGAATTAGAGCTGGCATAAAAACAGGCTGGAGGCACTGGTGGTTAAAAACATTCTTGGGTTTGGATTTTTTCCTTTTTTCCCCTTTATTCTGTCATTGAGTACAAGGAGAAACTTCAGTCTGTAAATGCCACCAGTTCTCCATATCACACTGATGTTTGCAGGGACAGTAGAACTGCCTGTAAAGTGTCTGTCACCCAAATAAAATTGGGGAAAAAAAAATCTTCCAGGCTTCTGCACGCCCTTGTCACTCGTAAATAAGCTGTCACTTAACCCTTGCCTGTCATTTAACTCCTGCTGCTGCTGCAGCTGAAGGTGGTGAAAGGCTTTGCCTCCACACTGCTGCTCGTCTGGGTGTGGGCAGTTCTGGGAGAGCTAAGGAGAGAAGAGAGGAGAAGGGAGAAATACTTCTCCTGGCGTTTCAGGAACATGTCTGGAAGTGCTTGTGTGTGTTGTGGAGCCAGAAATGCTCACCCAAAAAATTAGCAACTGTAGCCAAACAATAAACTAGCCTCTCAGACTTTTCTTCCCACCTCACTTATTTTACTTTTTTTTTGTTAAATGTCAGATTGCTTGTCAGCCTCTGGCTGGGGTTTGGATGTTATTTCCTCACTATTTCAGCAACCTTCCTTTGCCAGAGACGGGCAGAAATACCACAGTGTGACAGCTCTTCCTTCCCAGGCTGTTGTGTGTGTGTGTGAGGAGGGCTTCAGTGGCAGCTTAGCATGTGGAGGGTGGCTGGGCTAGGGAAAAGAAACAAAAGGAAAAAGGAAAGGAAAAGGAAAAAGGAATGAAAATAATAGAACAGAAAAAGCAAAAAGGGAAAGGAGGGATGTCAGGGCACCTGACAGGCCTGAAAGCAGCAGCCAGCAGATTTAAAAGTAAAATGTGCAAATGGCGTGTCTGTAGTTTCTTCTGGCACAAAGCAGGAGGGTGCCACTTGCATCCCAGACACTTTCCTCACCCACCCTCACACCTCAGCACTGGCTCCTGGGCACCTGTTTTGCTGGGGCTTCTCATAAGTCATTGACATGTCTGTATGTACAAGCGCTTGTACGTGTGTGTAACATTCATACCTGCATATATATATGTGTATATATATATATAGTGCTGTCTGGGATTATTAGAGGATATTCTATACATCATTTCACATTTGTATCTTCCAGGCAATACACAAATATTATTAAAACAAGGCTGCTTAAATGAAAGCAGCTGGAGAATAGAGTTTTCATTTCAAGGCTTCCAAATTATTTGAGCAATCTCCTCAGTTTACCTTGGGTCTACCCACGGGCTGCAATGGAAATGATATCATAAACTTGTTTCTGTGGTTTTACTTATTTAGTTTTTCTTTCATTCATATGCATAAACAGATATACCTAAAATATATGCACATATTTGTGGACTTATGTATCTGTATATGCTAATTGCACTTACATATAAAGACATTAGAAAACATACATTATAAATACATCTGTAAAATTATAACACATACATAATGAATAGAATAAAATTGTATTTACTAGACTACAACTATATGCAGCATATAATAGAATATGTATTTAATATAACGTGTATAGTCCACCATTATATTTATCAATTATAATAATTTATATATTATGTGCATGTCTACACAGTAATTTGTATATATGCATATATACCTAGAAATATGCATGCTATGCATCCATATACATAATCCTTTTAAAAGACTTACTTGTATAAATAATATGTGTGTAAACATATATATATGTATATACACAGAAAGATCTTATATATGGATATATACATGTATGTGTAAACATGTGTGTGTTTACATAAAGGTCTTTATATACNAAAAAAAAAAAAAAATCTAGATTTATATCTAAATCTCTCTTTCTAGCTAATAGATGTGTTTTGCTAGGAGGGCTGTGGCCCTGGTGCCTGGCTCAGCTGTGCTCAGCAGTGGCCGCATCAGTGGCACAGCAAGTTGGGAAGCCCCTGGCCCTTTGGGCTGTGTAGCTGCTGTTGATCCTCCTGTCCAGCAAAGAGTGACTAAGTGCCCACAGCATCTTGGTTTGAGCTTGTGCCTGTTTTTGTCCCTTCATGCCACTCTATGAAGGAATGAAGAGATTTCTATTTCCCACAACTCCGGTTCCTGTCAGCATTTCCAGGCATCTGTCTGTGTTCAGACCTGATAAACATGGTGTGCTGAAGCTTGTCTTCTGAGAGATGCACATATGTACACACACACACACTCCCCTGAGGTTAGCTGTCTTGCAACTGTTAATTTTCCTCTCTTGTTTTACTTACAACCATTGCCTTAACATAATCAAAAAGTCATTGCAGAGAGCAGTTGAGGACAGTGTAGAGCCAGAGCCCTGCTCCAGGGCCAGCAGCATCAGTTAAGTCTTTGGAGATGGGATTGAGGAGTGGAAAGGAATGCTTTTTTTCTTGGCTGATGGAGCTGACTAGAAACCCTCTGCTTAGTGTTTACAACACAGACACTTACTGATGGTTTGCTTACGATCTGCTGCCTGGTTTATGACAGGAGATATTTGGGATTCAATGTTCCCTTCCCTTCTGGTAATAAGACTCGAGAGGGCTTGTGAATACTGCTGCAAGAGACTGAGGGTGCAGGCAGTACCTGGAAAACTTGATTTAGCTGGGGCACAAACATCTGTGCAGACTGAAGGCAGTGAGCCACTTCTGCCTGTGTGCAGTTAGCAGAAGTTGTTGTGTTGACTTTGTGCTTCCTGGAACAGCTTTTTTTTCCCTTTTAGTTGTGTATCTGGCTTGAAATTTATCAAATGATCACTCAAGATGCTCTGCAACTCCCAAATCTGCATTGCACACAGTGATCAGGCAGGGACAGGGTACTTGCTTCAGATCTGGAAAGCGTCTCTAAGTTTAAGGGGAAAAAAAACTTTTAGGAAGGAGCTGGAGGCAGAACTGGATTTAAAATGTCCTCTTAGAAAGAATAAGAATTAGCAGAATTTAAGTGGCATGAAGAAATAAGTCCTGGCAACAAAGCAAGCTGTAGTTACTGGGCCAGAAAGGATGAAAAGAGACTTGCTTAGGTAGACCTAGAAAAGGATTCAAATGCACAACTTCTGCTGCCACAAGGTGAGAGGAAGACTGAAGAGAGAAGACTGGAGGGCTGCTGGCTGCCAGCAAAAGGTAGGAGTACATGGACAAGTGTGATGTTATGTTCCCTCTTCCTCAAAGCAGGAGAAATACCTGGCTTTTGGATGAAGAGGAAGATTTGGAGCATAGGCAGCATGACAAAGAGACTGAATGCAAAACTAGAAGATGTGCAGAAATGAAATCCCAAATCCAACAGACAACAATCAAGTTAGGTTTTATGACTTCCAATCATTCAGTGGGAACTTGCAACAGGATGGGTTTTTAGGTATTTATATACTTCATTTGGTTTCATAGGCACCTAAGGAGCAGGCCTGGGTACCCAACTGCAGAAAGTTGTCAGTCTCTGCCCTGCAGTTTTGGAGGATCTGGCTTATGGACCCACAGGTAGGTGCTCAACAAGTCTATCAGCTTAGGGATGGGACTATGTGGAGCATGCCAAACACAGTGCATGCATTTAAGAAAGGCTTTCTAAATGAACAGGGTCCAATAGTCAGAGTTTGGTGTTTTCTGAGAGAAAGATCATTTACAGAGACATGAAGGCAAATGGGATAAAATGCAACATGATTTACCAAGTAAGATTAACCTGAAATCCCTAACTGATCTTGCAGATAAAGGAAATCCAACAGTTCTCCTCCGCTGTGATTTCAGTGAATCCCCTGCCTTTGTGCTCTGAATATCTAACAGCAAAAGCCGTGCTGGAAAAGATGGGGATTAACTGAATACCTCAGAAATGGGTGGGAAACTGGCTAATAGGGCCCAATAATGGTGAAAGGAGATGTTTTTCAAGGACTTGGCTGAAGCTTACTTTTGATCGCTATCTGTCTTCATTAAGGGCCTCGGCAGAGGAATATGGATCTTTGCTGATAGTACCCCAAAAGCCTCATTGCAGGAGGGAGCCCACTCAATTTGTCCCAGGTGGTACACTAGCCTGCAGACTTGCACTGAGGAACTGGGCTTCCTTGGGTCCTGCTCCAGCCCTGTGCCTGGAGACAGCCAGAGCTGCAGGGTGGATGTTGTCAGCTGCATAATGGAGCAATGCTGGAGCTAGCCACTAATGGACAATGATTGCCTGTGCAGTGTACACCCACTTTGTGCTGCACATGGACCTGATACTCCAGATCTTCCTAGGAAATGCTGTATTTTAGCAGGCAGGAAGGTGCACATGGGAGATTAAAATGGCTGGTGGAACCATTGCTCTTAGGAAAAGCCTGTGCCACTCCTGAAGAGTCTCTAGGGAAAAGCAGTGGTAGCATCACGCCTGGCTCAGCACCCCCTTATTCACAGCTACCAGGGAAACCCATCACAACCATGCTTTGGGTTTCCTTGCTATGTTTTTCTTTGCTGTCACCCATCTCTCTGCATGCCTGATTTCTGACTAATGTAAATACCCACCTCCTTCTTTAGCATAATGAATACTAATTCCTTAATATGTGTTATTTTCTACTGTATCTCCATTTCCCTGCTATCTGTCTTAGGAGTGCCAACAATTGCTATCACCGTTTCTCTGCTGTGTGTATATAATTAGAACAGTTGGCTCAGGTAATTACTTTTTGCTTCCTTCAGTTCCTTCCCCTGCTTTGCACTAGTGTGCCTTGTTGGGGGGTTGTCTTCATTTCAGGTTCTTTGGAGGAAGTTTTCAAAGCAGAGTGTGTGGCTTTTAACTCTACTGCCCATTGTACTGGAGGCCACCAGCTGCTAAACCCTCTAAAACTTGTGAGTTGACTAAAAACTCCCAAGCAGAGAATGACTCTCATTCTCCAGTTCTTATGCCTGGGGCTCTAAGTGGAATCTGCTAAATGATATTTCTGCAAGTGAATTGCCTAGTTGAGAAAATTGCCTGTCTGGTTTTACTTCCACAGGACTGCCAAAAGCATCAAGTGCTGCCAGTCCTCATCTCACCCCCAGCATGCCCAGGCAAGGAACATGCAGGAGCTGGATCGGGTCAGCCCCACACCTCTGTCAACATGCCCTACTGATATGGAAATCCATGGCTGTCAGTGGGTCATGAAACTGCCCTCACTCCAGCATCAGGGAAAGCAACATTCCCAAAACTCCCAGTGGTTGAGGGATTCATGCAGAGACACAAAGCAAACACACATCGGAGACCTGGGGAATTTCTGCCCTCCTCTGCCACCATGTCAGACTTTGGAAAGATTTCCTTTCACAGGTAAGTATCTGTTTAATTACAGCTATTGCAAAGACAGTTAATAGCTGATGAACACACTAGTGTATTCTAATTGAATGTATTGAGCATGCTGAACAAAACCACAGCTCTCAACCTTTCCAGTAAGTGAGATGTTGGACAAGCTTTTCTACATTCAGAACCCAGGGAAAGCTGGAGGGGACCACCCATGTAAATTCCTTTCACATTAGCTAACAATAGCCTGCTTAATGTGCCATTATTTTCATTTCACACAGTTATTGCTTATATTGGAGAGGAAAAAAAGTGGGAGGAATGATCTGGACAAAGCAAAGTGCTCCAGGTCACACCATCTCTGTCCACTCCAGCCTCACTCATCTTGCAAAAACCCTTTTCTTACCGCCTTGAAGGCCCTGGGTGATTTAATGCCGGTGGCTACAGTTTGTCATCGGGATGGGACAGATTTGTGAACTAATCACCCTCTCCTGCCCTCCAGGATCATGACAGCACAAAGCCAGATTTATTCTGGATGCCGGGAAGCGCTGGTTGCTTGCCTGCCCAGGTGCAGGTGCCGCAGGAATGCGAGTCCCACACCCCTCCCTGTCCCCTTGCCCCAGCCAGCTTCTCTCTCTATCGATTTCTAAGGAGCACAAGCTTGTGATTAAAGTTTGCTTGTGCTTAGGTACTTTCCTGAATTGGCACTTGGGTCCTTACTCTAGCAAAAACTCTCATTGATTTGTGCTGGAGCACAGGCTGAGTAAGCCCTCAGGGACAGGCTATATATTTGCAGCATGGTGCTCTTCAGACACATGACAATTTCAGGGCAATTTTGTAACATTAAAACAACATTACCCGTGTGTCTTTAACTGGCCATAAATAGAAACCTTGACTTTAGTGGTTTGATATTCCAGGCTGGGCAAGAACATTCAGTCCTGGCTTGCAATCCGTTTTATCACCAAAAAGAGATTTTGTAGGTTAGGTGAGTCAAGAGCTTACTCTTGCAAAACTTCAGCCCATGTCTGTGAGGCTGCATCTAATATTCA
The DNA here is from genome assembly GCA_013401255.1 of Urocolius indicus. Classification (NCBI taxonomy): domain Eukaryota; kingdom Metazoa; phylum Chordata; class Aves; order Coliiformes; family Coliidae; genus Urocolius; species Urocolius indicus. The sequence continues at coordinate 98,968 of WBNH01005169.1, read as the reverse complement.
AGTGCAGGAAGAAAAAAAGGAAACTTTTTTTTTAAGGCTCATTAAAGATAGCAAAAAGATAGAAAAAGACCAACACCATTTTACCCTTGTAAAAATACCCCTAGTAGATTCGTATTTTTTAATCTTCAGTGCAAAAGCTCTGTAACTACAGCAAGACATTAGTTTCCGATGACTAGCTACCTTTTTTCTATAGCCTCTGGCATTAAAGCTCTCAGTGAAAAGACACTTTAGAGCTAGTTCAGGCAGTTCATTTTCTGTCAATCAACTCTCAGGCTGGAAGTATAAAGGCAGTAACATGACAAGATTTCTATTTTAATATCTTTACTCTTGATAAGATAATCCTAGAGGAGCGGTGGTGATCAAATATTTACAGGCAGCACTCGCTGGCACAGTCTATTGTAAAATTAAATACACAAAATTATGCTGGGATAATGTTAATGTTGTGATATGAGGACAAAAGGCAGTGCACTTGAAATGAAGGTTGACTCTTCTTAATGTATCCTCCTCCGTGGCAGGAATCAGCTCTGCCTGAGCAGGGAACAGAAGAGCAGCTTCGTTTCTTGTTTGGTGACCTTCCTCCACTTTTCAGTTGCTTGTTCATTATTTAAAGGTATTTATACATGTAATGATCTTGATTTTTAAGTGTGCAATTTTGTGTGTGCATCCTGTGTATCTCTCTGAGAGGCACGAAATGACTAATAAAGCCTGGGAGAGAGCAGTATCTTCTATTGAGTCTCTCCCTTGCCCTACTGTGAGCTCATGATCTGTCTCAGCCCTGGTTTGGGCTCCCTGGGAATGGCCAGTGCTGCCAGAGGCTGTGTGGAGTGGGGGCCACAGGCTGGGATGCAAGTGGGCAATTTTGCCAACTCACCACATGGGTCAGAGTTAAGCAGTGACCTCTGAGGAGCTCTTGCTATGCATCCTGCAGACATATATGTATCCCAAAACAGACAGAAGTGCTCGAATCCCTGGGTTTACAGACCACAAGGCACACAACACATGGACTCAAGGAGAAACCTTTGCAAAAGTGGATTTCTTACTTCTTCTTTTCCCCGTGCATCCATAGAGTGTGGAGGTGGGACACACAGTGACCTGAAGGCCTTGTCTCTGCCCAGATTGTCTCAGAGGAGGAGGCTGAGGCCCCTCTGCCACTGCTTTTCAATGCTGCTCTGCTGGGGCTTGGCTGGAGCCCGGGGAAAATGAAGTGCTGATTTAGGCTGAAAGGCCAGTGCGAGCTAATATGGGAAATTACTCCAGCAATCATCACTCTTTTCCTGTCACTATGGTGACAAAAAAAATGACAAAATCCTGAGCAGAATGAGATAGGGTGACACAAGTAAAGAGAGACAGAGGAAATGCTGTCACCTGCAGCTGTGTCAGGGTCAGAGGGGATGGGGAGCACTGGAAAGTTGTGCTGGAGCCACCTCTCACTGACGGATGCAGTTGTGTCCTGCATATGCATGTGGGTCTGCAAAACAACATGAGTACTAAGCCCTCGTTATGACAAGTGCCACAGTCAATGCCACCACCACAGGCCTAAATATAATTAATAATCCTGGCCGTGTAAGGCTTTCATGCCACAGCTTTAATCCTAATGCACTATTGGGGTTTTTTGCACCTTCTTCCTCTGCAGCACTTGTTACTTGCTGCCTGCTTTAGGGACAGAGTCTGCAACCAGCCTTGTCTTCTTCCTGCAAGTCTGAGTGTCCTTAGTGGATGCAACCATATTTCCAGCCATGTCACCTGTGATTGAGAAACACATATCCAAAAGGACTGGGAAAGCACATGCCTGAAGTCAAGCCAGGACCAAGAGGAGCATCTGAAAGCAGGCCAGTGAGTCTTGCTGCTCGGCCCTTTGCCTCCTCAGTGTCGTTAGTGTGGTTTATCTCAAGGCCCTTCCAGCACCTACCTTCTCCCTGTGAACACAGGCATGGCTCTCCAGCTTCCCAATGTCTAATCAGTAGGTTTTTAAGCTGCTTAAGGAGGAGAATATCTTGAAGAAACTCCAAAGAAGAAACCAGGCAGTGGTAGCAGAAGAGTAGGTCCAAGGACAACTTGCCCAGAAGTCTTGGCTGGAGAAGGTGCCAGCTTGTGGATGCCAATCCTGCCGTGAGATTCCTAGCCCTGGGATCCACGAGGAGGTCACCAAACAGCATTCAATGACTTTGCCATTTTAATTGGAGTTTTTATTTTTTTGGAGTCACCTTCTGAAAAACAGCATTGAGAGAAAAAAAGACGGGGTGCACAGGGGAGCAGAAGAGGGTGCTGGAGGGAGCAATGGAGAAAGTCCTCAGTCTGAAATGTCAAGACAAACATTCCCTTCTCCACCAAATCTTTTTCTTTCAAGAAGAAGAATTGCATTTTCCAGCCAGCTCTATTCATGAGTGATTGTGCAGAGCTCTGCTAATGGGCTATGCCAAGCTGTGGTCACCATATAGAGCTATTGGCAGGAGCAGTGGCAAGCCACAGAAGACTACAAGGGAACTCTGCATGATATTTTTTGATGAGCTGATTATTCAGAAATTTCACAAGAGCTGAAATACATCACTCTGTTCTCAAACTCACAGCCCTGCCAAAGCACAGGACAGCTTACATGAGCAGCAGCATTTTCTCCTTCACAGCACTGCTGGCCTCTACGTGAGGAACCAGATGCAGGAATCAGACAAGGCTTTTCAGCAGCCATCGACCACAGTGACAGCAAGAGATGGGAAGTGGATAGGAGGACACAAAGCTGAGATAGAAATTATTTAGGCATTTTCATGGCTGTCACTATGTGTGTATTTAGGCTTCAAAGTTTTTCATTAGTTCTGTGCATACCGGGGCATGGTGATGTTTTATTGCTTTACAGATAGGGTGTAAGATCATCCCCAGATCCTGCAGGTATTCAGGTATTTCTATTTCAGGGTGTGCTCAGTCCCCAGCCATACTTCAGGGTGCTGTCACAAGCCAGGAGCTAACTTTGACTCTACCCATCACAGCCAGGAGCCCCTGTCTTGGATGTCATCCTGAGTCTGCAGTCATGTCAGGCTCCCACTGACACCAAAAAGTCCTTTTCCCCTCTCTGCAACATTAATTAAAACCGAATCACTATGTTATTCGAGCACAGTATCAAATGAGGGTGAGGTGCATGTGTGCTGGGGGAGGTTAGAAGCAGCACAGAGCCCATTTCGAAAATACCACACAAAGACTTCAAGGAGCCGAAGCAACACGTTCGCCAGCCCATTGATCTGTCAACACACTTTGAGCTACCTGATGTAGCACCAGCTGTCCTGTGGAGGACCAGGGGCTGATGCATCTGCACCTGGAGAAAGAATGATGCTGAACTGATGAAAAGCAATTAAAAAGTATCCTCATGTACTCATAGCCTTTGCTGAAAGCACTATAAAATACCTGTCTGCCTTAGTGCAAGCAGATTTCCTGCAGTACAACCAGCTATCTAAGCTGCCTTTCTGCACAAACAAACACTAATTGCCATCCAGATGAGCATGCTGGAAAACCAAGCCTTCAGAGCTCATTCCTAAAGATTTGCCCAGCCCTGACAAAGTACAGGCAGGAGCAGATGGCTGCCAGATGACATCTGAGCTGCTTGGCATGGCAGGGACTGGGTACATGGGCTCCCAATAACCTGCACATGGGACTAACCATGCCTGACAAAGCTCCTCCACACTTTCTGTTTCAAGGCAGTCAGGGGAAGAGGGCATGTGGAGACACATCTTGCTCCCAGCCTGGTCCTACAGAAGTTAATGAAGAGCACTGTGGGTGAACCACAGCTGTTTTGCTAATGAAAATAGAGGCACGCAGGCAGAGCCACTGCAGCCCCTTGGAGGAACCACTCACTTCAGCAAAACAAACTTTCAGTAATTGAAAAAGCCTGGGAAACTTGCTTGTATACAAGGAAATGGAACAAGGGTCAGAGCTCTGTAGTAGTGAGCACAGTTCAGTCTGTCCTGTTACGCAGCCACCCCATGGGGACTACTCTGCTTGCACCATGTCCATCTGAGCCCCTGCATGGGATATTTTCCCTGTTTTTTGCTTTCAGTGGAAGGAGCTCAAGCACCCTGCAACGTCCCCCTGCCCAAAGGCAAGCCCTGGGCATGACCCCAGCAAGGTCAAATGATCAAGGTTGGAAAGAACAAAGTTGATTACAAAGACCATCAATGCCCTCAGCACAGCTCATCCTCACATTTCCAGCAATTGTTTTTCCAGTGCCCTGCCTGTGGAAAATTAAGTCTCTAGGAAGTATATTAATGATCCAGACACCATCCTCAATGCTCAGGTCTTGAAAAAAAAAAATGATTGGGGGGTGAGGGGTGGTGGTGTTTACTCCACAAACTGCTGCAGGATGTCATGTACTTCATGATCTGCCTTCTCTAATCTCTCCTTATCTCTCACTCCAATCCTTTCTCATGTCCCTCATCTATTGCAAATTCCCTTTTTAAGCTGGAGCGAAGCACATAAATATTTTCATGCTGCATAAATAGGTTGTTTTGTGCATACTGCCACAGGAGGCTTTTTTTTTTTTTTTTTTTAAAGCCAGGACCTTTAGTGCTGTGATAACGGCCTCCTCATTTACACAAATGAAATCTTCCATGCAGCTCTGCACTCATCTGCTCAGCAGCCCGCATGCAAAATGGCTGGCGCAGCGCCCACTCGTCACAGGCTACAGAATTAATACGGAATATTCCATATTTAATAGGGAGACATTGAGCACCAGGTTTGGAAATACCCTGCAAATGTAACTGATGTTCAGGTTTTCCTTTTAGCGCTTCCCTGGCAGCACAAACTGTTGTCTTCCTTCTATGTGAAATCACAGCTAATTTAAATATTAAAGTACAAAAGGGTAACCCTTTCTGATGACCAGAAGTTATGTAGTCATGCGAGTAGCTTTGACTATCCTATCTGCTCACCTTTTCTTCTCTGTCACTTCTTGCCCCCTGATCTTTGTTTCCTCTTTATTTAGCCCTTGTTCAGGGTCTAAGAAGTGCAGACACCATCAAAATGGACTTTTCATACTCTGCATGGAAAAAAGAAATAGCATTACAATCTCCACAGATTTTAAAAGGGTTAATGGAAGATATCAGTGGCCCCACTGAGTCATGGTAAATCTTTCTTTGAATCAAACTGACTTTTCAGGAGCAATATTTTAACACCACTATAGAAAAATTTGGATTAAAAAAAAAAAAAACCCAGTGATTCTGCTCTAGTGTTTCTATTTACGTTTGACCAGCACAAAGACTTCAAACCAATGAACTGAATTCCTCTGCTTTATATAGCAGAGAGACACTTGGGGAAAATTATGAGTTCATCCATTGTGCATCTGCATACTTCTCAGGTCCAGTTGCAATCCTTTTGGAGTATTTTTATTTGTTCTGGACAGTGACCACACTATGCTCCCAGGCATGCAAAACACTATCATGCTCTGCTTTGGACCTGACTCCGACCTCCCTCAAGCCTTCAGGTAGACCCTGACTATGCCCCCACTATGCTCCTGACTCCAGCATGGCTCTTATTGAAAGACTTGGCACAGTCTGTTTTCCATTCTGAGTTCAGGGAACACAGAAAGCTTGGGTTGTCACTTCCCTACAATTCAAGAGCAAGATTACAAGTGCTCTTTTGATGTATGTCTTGCAGACTCATTTCTCCTCTTTTCCATCTGTTGCTTGACTTATTTTCCTTCATTATGTTAGCAATCAGCAGCTAGCCCACAGTGGGCTTCTTCGTGTGTGGGGCTCTGAACATGGCACTTCTTGCCAAGAGAGCGGAGTTCCACACGGTTGGCTCCCATGCATGTTGCCTGTTGCCTGTTGCTGCAAGCAGGACTCTTGTACAGTCTAACCCTCACATGATTACTATCTTATTAGCAGCATTACATGTTCATTGATTTGCAGAAGTGTTTTCTATCACCTTCAGCTCCTGAAGCATTGTGACAATGCATTAAAGGGAACAGAGACAGGAAAGATCTTAGGAAGTGTTATATTTCTTGTTATACTGCATTACTTGACAAAACAGTAATTCTACAAGTTTATCTTGGCTAGCCTGTAACAAAGCCTTGGGTTGTATGAATTGGCATACTGCTAAAAGATCTAATTTTTCTATGATATAATAGCTCATATACAATAACCAAATCAAAAAGCTCAACGTGGAGTAAACACTTTACACTAAACACAGTAGCTACCAGATTTTGCCAGCCCTTTATTTCAATTTAGGCCAAGGGATGATTTTAACAAGTTTGTTCCCAAGTACACAATTCAGAAAAACATGAATTACTACTCAGAGCAGTATTTTGATTCAGTGCTGTTAGTTGTCTCAGCTGAAATTCCAGCTTGATGATATCCAAAGGTCCAATAAAATTTTTCATGGAAGAATCCCATATTTGTAGAAGATAATAAAATTGTTTAGCTGCAGCTCCGGGGCTACTGAGAACTGGAGGATGGAGTCTGTCTTTTTGGGATGTTTCTTATGTCACAGGATGCTTTTCAAACACTTTGTTGCCTGAGAAATATCAAACATAACAAAGTTACATATAATAGCATCTTTGATCTGTATTAGTACCACAAAATGTAAGACTTTTGCTAACGAGTTAGAGCTCATCAGGGTGTTCCAACAGGAAACACTGACAGTGATAGGCAAAAGGAAATGTTCAGCGTTAAATCCACACACAGCACATTTCAGCTCCTATTATAGCCTGTGCAATAAAGAACAAAGTCCTTGCACACAACTGTTTTAAAATTATGTATCAGAGAAAGGAAAAAACATTTGTTTGATTTATTATCTACTTTTTCAGTAAAGTTCACTTCCAAATAATACTTACACCTACCTTTCACATTGTGCTTTTCATTCCTAAGTCACAAAGCACCCTCTAAAGGAGGTCAGGATCAGCTTGCAAAAAAACAAACATGAAGTAAAGCCATCTTTCTGATATCCTGGAGTAAGACAGCACAGTTCCCAGCTCTGTTAACCACTAGTCATAAGAACAAAGGATTAGAAAGGGTATCTTGTGTCATCACATCCAGCTTCTTGCTGTTCAAATCAATTTTGCTATAATAAGCTCATGCAAGAGTCTTTGGGGCACACAATCTCTTATGTAAGCTCCTACAAATGCTCTTTCAAAATCATCATCTCTTGTATATCCTCATCTATCCTGACCCTGTGCTAGGACTCTACTTAATGCCAAAGTATTACACCAGTGATTTGGAACCATCACCCTGAAAATGTCCCCAGTCTCACACAACGGAGAATGAATGGGGTATTACTTCACATTTGCTCCAATTTTATGTACTTCTTGGTGGTCCATCCTAGTAAAAAGACCTGTAATAGGTGCCATGACAAACTTGGAAGGTGCTCCTGAAGGAAAGAAATAGCTGAGAGTCTGACAACTGTATCTGACTGCAGCTCTGAAAACTGTGTGTAAAATCCCTGCACCAACTCCTGGCCAGTTATAGCAGTGTTAACTGAAGGCTTGCAGCAGCCCCAGGTGCTAACATAAACAAGGCATTTTGGTTTACCCCTGCACATATCTGTCCTTTCTTGTAACGACTGACATCCTGGTAAACAATGAAGCCTCAAGTGTTCTCAGTCCAATATATTTCTATCGTCCATCACCCCCTTCCTATTTCAAATAACTACTTACTGGAACAGTTATTAATGCCTTTCCACCTACACAGCCTAGATACCGAAACTCACACAAAGGCAGCTTTTAAGCTTTAAGGTCACGTTTGAGTTGCTGGTGAGAGTGTCTCTCTGGGCAGTTCTATTATGCAGTAGCTACAGCAATAGGATAACACGATACAAACCTCTGCTAATAATTGAGCCTGAAGTGGGCTTTTTGCTTGGTATCTTCAGTTTTGTACCTTCACTTCAGAGGGTATTTAGAGCTGGCTTCAATCCTCAGAAAATTATTTCAGCTTATTAAACACAAAGCTGTTACCCAACTGTTAGACAAGGGCATGGCCCCCAAACTCATTTCCCGGGGCTGTGTGTGAGGTTTGGATCTTTGCTGCTGTTGCGGCTGCAAATCCCCAGCCGCCCACTTCTTTGTTTGGTTGTCTTTTCTCACCGAAACATATGTTTCCCCTTTCGATGGCATTTTGAGCAACAGTTTCCATTGTATGCCCTTCTTGACTGACAGTTTGATGGCAGCCTGTAAATTACTTGGCACGTGTTTTGTGAATCTGCTTGGAGGGTCTGGCTGCTTAAGAAGTGCATCCTTCTGCAGCTTTGGGGGGCAAGAGATTAGCGCCATTTTAGCACAGGTTTGGGTCTAAAAGTACTTGACCACAGTTGATGTCATCCTCGTCTGAAGCTCAGCACTGTTCTATACCCTGACTCTTTTATCCTCGGTCCTGGGACACAATGTCCATCACTTATGCTCAGCTTTCCTCATTTTCCTCTCTCAGAGCATGATATACGATGAATCAAGAATAGATCAGATTGAAAATACTTTGTTTTTGACAGACAGCCTAGGTAAGCACTCAGGCTGCTGGATGTGCAAGTTAAGAGGACACCTGGCCCTCTGTCAGCTTTCTTTGCTAACAGTAACACATTTGCAGCTTTGCCTTTATGAAGTACAACCTTGTCTGTGTCTCTGGCCATGATGTTTCTACTGTAGCTGTAATTACAGGATCCAAGCAGTGCTGTATGGAATTCATGCACTCTTTGCAGCTGAATTAAATAGACACCTATAGGGAAATGGAAGTCCAGAGAATAAGGTGTGTAACTTTCAGAACAGTACTACTTACAGCTTAAAATAGAAGCCTGGAATAGGTGTGAGTGGGATATCATGTTTATACTGGCCTCTTGAAGGAGAAAGGCATTTCACTTATATGCACAGCTAACTTTTATCTTAGCTTTGTTTTCATAAGAATAATGATATGCTTCAACAAGAAAAAAACCATCAGCCTTGATGCTGAAGTTGCTGTGCGTTAGCACACAACATTTTAGGGAAGCCTTTTGCCCTGAGCCTTCTGGGCTGGGTAGGTGACCTGTATACAGTCACTGCACTACTTCTGGCTGTTTACATCTTCCCTCAAAGAGATAATTTAATTCCTGTGCATAGACCTTCTCCCTGCTGCAGAGGTGGTGGATCTGGATGCTTTACACTTCAAAAATAGCAGCAAGGGCCAGATTATGTTTGTCTGTTGGATTTCTATTGATATAAACTTTCCTTGCATTCAATTGAAATGACAAAAAGATTGCTTTGTATGTACTTACTGCAGAAAAAAAGAGAATTTTGGGTGAAAAAGCATAGACCCTATGATCTGATCCATCTTCTATTTGCTATTTCCTACTACTTAAAGCATAATGTCACACTGAAATGTGTACTTGGAGGGCTGCACTCTCCAGACAGATTGTTATGATGTTTTGCAAGGTGACCTTCATAATACACGTTTCTTCTGAAGCTTATATTTCACTCTCAGGTCACAACAGCTTCACAGAGACAAGCAAACTGTCAGCTCCTGCTTTCTAATTAACAGTTCTTGGAGTCTTCTGAGTGGGGGATATAATTAATAGCACTTAAGTCTGGAGTGCAGAGAAATCTATAGCTGATTACTAGGATGTGTATTTACTTAGGGATTATATGCAAACAGCTCCCAAGTGTAGCCATGAATAGCTCTTGACAATGCTCTCTGGGAAGTCCCCAGGACCAGACACCACCTTGAGTCCCATTAAAACTCCCATTTTAAGCACTCAAAAAAAAAAATGCCTTGCATATAGAAGTGAGGCTCTGAAACTGAAGGTTCTCTGCCTGCTGCACCCCTTTCCCCTGCTGTCATGCCCCATGCCAGAGTCCACAGCATGTATTTTCTATGAAAAAAGACTTGCCAATAGGTTATCTACAGCAGAAGAGCATCATCTATTGTAGAACATGTCCCTGACCATGTCTGCATTGTCACTGTGGCACCCACCACTCAGGGGACAACCTGTTTTGTGGTCCACACTGTAGATGCAGCATCCTCTGAGGTGGATTGTCCTCACTGCAAGACATGTCTGAGATCTACTCTGTTGACCCACTCCAAGGTATAGTCTTTATGTAATGGTTTTATTCATTTTGAAGTACCAAAAATAATAGGAAGGTTTTTCTTCAGTAAAGCAACAAAAGAAGGGTGTTGTGAGACATCATTACTTGCCTAAATTTAAGGAAAGTGATGGGGCTGCACTAGTGCTCACTCTCATGCATGGAACACAGATTTTTAGAGGTGCTGGAGCAAAACCAGATTGCCAAATTGCCAGTTTAAATTCCCTCTGGTCAGTTGCAGCTAACAGTGGTAATTTTCCTGCTAAAGTCGATAGAAGAGCATCTTTTCACACATTCTGAGAACTTGGTGCAGAAGAGGTAGCTATGAGGCAGGATGAGTGCTCTCAAAGAAGGAGAATTGTCTCTCTTTTGCAGTGGGGTGAAAAAAATTGAATAAAATTCATATTCTCTGACAATGTCGAAAAGAATATATTCTCCAGAAACACCGCAAGATTGGGGATGAAGGAAAGAACTGATATCAGAAATCCTGCACAATTTTGCAGCCCACGTTATTTGGAAAGATTTAAAAATTATTTTTGCATGTTGAATGACACAAAGTATTCAGATGGTTAAGCAATTAAAAGCTATTGAATATTTGTAACTCAAAAAGCACTAAGCAACAGAATATCACTGTCAAACCCTTTATGCAAAGGGACGTTTCTGACATCATACTTAAGGCTGACTACTTCTCTAATGGCATAAAAGTATTACTTCAGTTATGCATAAAATGGGAAAACTTCTACTGAAACTCGTGCAGCCTGATTTTTCTTCAGAAACAAGACCACAGAGTCAAACTGCCTTTGAAGAGAAACATTCTCCATATACTATCTGAAGGTTAGTAACTCTTTTAATCTTTAGTCCTTTTGCTAGCATGTGTAATTTAAAATGCACAAACCAGACTATCAAAACACTTACCCAGCTATAGATAGTAAGACAATTTAAAAGGTGCATCTGAAAACAGGCTTGCAAATTAAGACAGTGCATCAAATCTTGCTCTTTGAGCAAAGACTCCTTTCCCTTGGATTCATCTCAAAGAGCAGCCAGCTATCAAATACAGCTGACCATGACAGCCCCCACTGAACAAGGAATGGCTCCTAAAGAGGTCAAATCTTGGTGCTCCTAAGCAAGAGTCACTAACTGGGGCAATTATATATACAGTATTCTATCTACAGAAAGTTTTTTTTTCCCTTTTCTTGTTCTCTAGAGCACATAAAGTTCTGCTGAAATTCAGCTGTGCAGACACAGCGCCCTGAGGCAGCCCCACAGATCTGCACATTCTGGGGGTGTTTAAGAAGTGACAAGTACTTCTATAATGAGATGGGATACAGTGGCATGGGGACATGTTGTGAATTAGCAGAAACACATACAAGACACAAATTCATTCACTGATCCCAGTTTCATCAATTGTACACACAAATAAATTATTTTAAGGGAATTATTTTCTCAAGGGTGTGAACTTAGCAAGGCTCAATGGGGTCAATTTTTTTAAGCAAGTGGCAGTCTATTTCTGAGCAGAAGCACTCAGCTTTGACTACACAACCAGCCAAGAAGGATCAGCCCCAGAAAATATCATAGGGAGAGAATCAAGAGCTTCTTGCCTTGCTCAAGTATTTATCAGGCAAAAAGTCACCTGTAAGTCCTTCTTGATCAGATAGTCTATAAGTAAAAGGTGCCACTGTACCTAGTCAAGTCATATGGGACTTGTGGCAGTTGGTGAAGGACTTGTGGTCAATTTAAGAGTACCTGGGAAAGCTCTGAAAAACAGCTTGCTTATTTTGGCCAGGCTAATCTAGCTGAGCTAGGTTTCTTTGAACAAAACACTCGAGGAGAAAAATAATGCATGAGGGAGGCCTTAAAAATTGCTATTTATTGGCTTCAGAACCCTCACATTCAGCTCCTTCTGACTCCCTGTGCCATGTGAAAAAAAATTCAAGTCAAATGGCACCCAGGTAAACTTATAAATGGCAAAATAAATCCTTTTTAGGTGAAACTCAAAAATAGCTTCAAAGAAGGATGCATACAACCTTGTTAATTTGCCAAAAGTTTTCAATCTTTGTCACTTGAGAAGCAAGTGACAAAGGTTAAGAGAGTAGATAAAGGCTGAGAAATTCAGAAGGTGCTCAGATATACTTTTATGTGGGGTTCACAGCCTTAAACTTCAGATAGAAAACAATGTCAGGGAGAAGACACTGACAGTGATACCTTGTGTTGGAAATCAAGGGCTGGGACTCTGTGTACTGGGCAAAATACTCTCATGGTAATGATGCCAGTAAGATTTAATTTACTAGCCTGTTCTAGGAAAGGTAATGACCTTAATACCACAGAAAACTTATCAAGAGGTCATCCATGCAGACACAGGCTGATTTATTTTCATAATAAATGGAAATAAAAGTCCAGCCATATGAATTTGCTTGCAGGAATGAATTTATACCATCTATTCAGCTTTGTGTTTAGTATCAGAAGAGCCTAAGAACATTTTATTGCTACACAGGGATTTAATGGTAACCCCTTTGAGACCTCTGCAGAAAAATATTTCCAATTCATTTCGAATTAGACCAAAAAAACCACCCCAAACAACTCAAAACATAATGGAGAACTACACAACACTGGAATAGGGATGCACAATTTTATTCTAAGTGCTGTTTATTTGCTACTGTGCCACATAATGCCTCCCTTCATGGAGAAGAGTACTTACAACATATGCATTACCTGAGGATGAGAAACATATTTCTGAGAAGGTAAAAAGTGAATGTCTAAATACAAATCTAGCAGCCACTGTGGAACCTTCACTGTGTAGTCCAAACTCTGGAGATCCCTATGTCCCAGATGCCGAGGATAAGTTTCCTTCACAAATAGGAATTATGAGTGTTACACAGCTTTCTCTCTGCCAGTCCACAGAAGTGTTGGCATAGCTAATTTGACTGGAGAAGACAAGAGCATGGTCACCATGCAAGAAAAAAAGAGGAAAGAGTCCAATGAACCAGCTCTAATGGAGATGACAGAGTGGCATGGGACATGAGAGCTGACAATGAAGTGTATCACGTGCAGACTGTGTAGTTGAGCTCAAGATTTCTCTAGCTGGGCTGCAAGCAGTGAGTCACAAGCAGAGAGGAGGGATATTTATGGGATTTTGTTCCTTCAGAGGAAAAAATATGAAACAGTCAAAAATGACAGAGAAATGAGAGTTCTGGAAGATGGCAAACAACATATGGGGAAGAGGGGATAGGGAGTTTTTGGCATCATTGCTGCAGCGTACATCCCAGTGTAACTCATATTGATCTCCGGGGGCTGGTTCATTTCTACTGGAAGAATCTGGCTTCTGGGACTCCAGGTACAAAATGAAAAACTCTCAATTTCTATAGACACCAATTCTAGTGCCTTTCAAGTGTTTTCTTTTTTCTGTTCCTCCCTGCAAATCTATTTTTTTTTCTTTTAGGTCCAGTGAAAAATTTAGCAGAAAAGGCAGTTTCCCAGCATATTTTCCCAACATATTTTCCCTCTGTCCTCAAAAAGCCTACGGAGGCTTGAATAGAGTTTTCAGTGTTGCAGGAATAAGTTAGTGTATAAATCATTACCTCTAATTTTCCTGAAAATACTTCTTCAGAATTGCTGCTTCAGCTGCCATTTCTTCTTCTGTCCTCCACTTGTCAGGAGAATCCTCCTTGTCGTGTCGTTGTAACTTGAGGGAGGAAGAAGATAAAAAAAAGACAGGTCTGTTGATTCCCTTTTTTTCTTCCAATTTATTGTCAAATTCAGGGCATGCCTATATGTAGCCAATCTAACTATTCCATGTGCCTGCAAGGATGTAGGGACCTGGTGATGAAGGGTAAAGGTTTCTGGTTTAGAGCAGTGACAGTAGTTAAGCGGCTCTGATGATAACGCAAGGTGCCAGGATGGGTGACAGGCAGTGACAGAGTTCACCTTTGAGTCGATGGTGAGATACCTTGTGAGTCTTTGTTGCAAAGCTGGTAGGTAAGGTAATAGGATGGCAAACACGCTCAGGTATTTTGAAGTGTACATTACATCAGCAGAGTGAGCTAGGCAGAAGCTGTCTGGACACCTTGTCAGTAATTCATGTAAAATCTTCTTTCTGGCTTTTACTCTGCCCATGGGGCCCCCTTTCCCATCAAAGGCCTATTGTGATAACGAGGCCCTGTTACAGCTGTTTCCCACTGGCAGTTTATATCAGTAGTTCTCCGAATAGATGAATTTCCCTCTCTGCATGCAAGTTATTAGTCCTTCCTTGCCCTTCTTGAAAGTGAGACAAATTCCTGATCTAGAAATAAAACCTGTTATTTTACACGTAACTATATTTCATTGATGATTTTCTGGGGAACAAACTAAAAATTATGTGAAACATTTAATTTTTTGCCCTTAGCTTGCATAGTATGCCCACAAAAATAAGTTCTATCCCATATACAGTAAGTATTAAGTGAGATTATCACAGACATGATGATTTCATATACATCGTTTGCCTCTCCAGAAGAAGGGAGAAGATGATGGATTTGCTGCTTTCCAGAAGAAAGGACTTCTATTTTATGGTAAATATACCATGCTAGCATTTCAGTGACTATTTTTACACAAATCCACTCAAAGAATGCCTGACACTCATCAAGTGAAGACTACATTTACAACAGGCAGCAGAACCATTTGCATTAATGCCTTCAGTATTGAGATTTCCAGTGTGTCTCTAGGTACAGAGCACAGCACAGGTTGTATTAACAGCTTCAGTGCTTCTGAGGTACATCATAATATCAACTTCTTGTTAACGTCACAAACAAAGTTGGAAACTAATGAATTTACACCTTTTATTCCTGGACAAATTCTGGTGCAGAAGATGAAGCATTATTGAACCTGCCAAGTAACCTGCATTGCTATATATGGCACGTTTAGCAATAAAGTAGGATTGTTAGCATACATCCAACTCACAAATACTTTTATTTGTGCTGTGTTTCTCCTACTCTGAATTTTGCTGCCAGCTATAGTCCTACGTAGTTTTACATTCTGCTGCACAGATTTCTTCCTGCCTAGCAGATGAAGCTGCATTAGAAAGCTATTTCCTTTCATGCCAATACAATACAGTAGCTGTAGGCAAATGAAAGTATATTACTGTTTGACTAGTAGAAGACTAATCTTCATTGTTACATTAGCTCTAGGTGTATTATAAATCCATCTTTAATAATGCTACAGAATTATAGAGAATGATTTAAAAGCCAGGAAGTGGCACAGTGTACAAACGGTCAACATGCATCCTTTGTGTCCATGTGTCTGGTCTCACCCACCACACACACCTATACAGGGTATAGGTACCACAGCTGAGCTGGCAATGAGAGGGAGCTATAGGAAACAGTATACATCACCCTGTACTTTCCGTGGGCTGTGAGCACTCACTTCACAAGAGCATGCACCAGGACAAGACAAGGAGTGGTAAATCAATTGTCTGTCTGAGGTGTGAGCTGTTTTTCTAAAAAAGCAATGTCTTGCTCATTTGACCTAGCATCAACAGGAGATACAGCAGGCAACAGCTAGAAAGCAAGGGAGGGCAGCTTCTTCTCCTCAAGGTCTCCTTGTTTAACCTGAAAGAAGTGCTTTTAGTGACGTGATTTGGCTGCCGTTCTCCCTTGCTATCCTGTTTCTGTGCAACCCAGGTGAGAGCTGACTCCAGAAGGAGACTAGTAAAGCAGGGATTGGATTTGTTCCCTGTTCAAAGAAACTGAAGTAAACAGTAATAAGAAGGCATATCCTGAAATGGCTGTTGTTGTTTTCTAAATTAAAGCTGTGTGAAGTTGCAGACCACCATGCCTTCTCAAAGCTGTCAAAGGAAAGGGTTTCTTTCCCTACATAACTGCTAACCTTTAAAACCAATCAATCTTTGACTTAAGGTTAAAACAGATATATGGGTAGCAGCAATGAACTCTGAAACTTGCCTGGAAACCTAACCTACTTCAGCAGCCCTGGCTCCTGATACATAGCCCAAAATCCCACACAGCAAGCCCCAGCCCAGCACAGAGTGTTCAGCACAGCCTGATTGTGCTCAGCCGCCGCAGGCGTTCATGAGCCGCTTCGATGGAAAAAGATGTGCCCACATTTTGTGGACACACTGGGTATGATGAACAACAGACTGCAGTGTTAAATTCCTGCCAATGTATTCATTGTTCAGCTGACTTGGAGATGAATATTATTTCAGAGAAAAAAAAAATATCTCTATGTGTACCCAAACAGGATCCCAGAACTATTCTGTGTTCAAACCTCTTACAGCATGAGTAGTTCCTGAAGTGCAATAAGTAGATATCACCCCAATGCCACTTAGTTTCTGATATTATGAAACCAGCACTGTAACTGTCTCTGGTGGCTGCCTATCCTTCTCTGCTACCACCACTCTGAAGCTCAAGTACAAGCCAAAACAGCTAGGCACTTTGAAGCACAATAGTTTAATCATGGATAATATTGCTATATGATGTTCTGGATGCTAAACGTTACATAGGTTCAAGGTGAACAGTGCAAATAAATGGAAGAAAAATCACACAGAATGGTAGGGGTTGGAAGGGATCTCTAGAGATCATCCAGTCCAACTCTCTGCTAAAGCAGGTTCCCCTCGATCAGGTCACGCAGGAGCGCATTCAGGTGGGTTTGGAAACCTCCAGAGAAGGAGACGCCACGATCTCTCTGGGCAGCCTATGCCAAGGCTCCTTCACAGTAATGAAGTTTATTCTCATGTTCAAGTGGAACTTCTTGTGTTCCAGCTTGTTCCCATTACCCCTTGTCCTGTCACTGGAAACCATAGAAAAAAGACTGGCCCCACCCTCTCAACATCCACCCTTTAGGTATTTATAAATGTTGGTAAAATCTCCTTTCGGTCTTCTCCAGGCTAAACAGCCCCAGGTCTCACAGCCTTTCCTCCTCAGAGAGACCTTCCAGTACCCTCATTGTCTTGGTAATTCTCCATGGGACTCTCTCTAGCAGTTCCCTCTCTTNCAGCTGACTTGGAGATGAATATTATTTCAGAGAAAAAAAAAATATCTCTATGTGTACCCAAACAGGATCCCAGAACTATTCTGTGTTCAAACCTCTTACAGCATGAGTAGTTCCTGAAGTGCAATAAGTAGATATCACCCCAATGCCACTTAGTTTCTGATATTATGAAACCAGCACTGTAACTGTCTCTGGTGGCTGCCTATCCTTCTCTGCTACCACCACTCTGAAGCTCAAGTACAAGCCAAAACAGCTAGGCACTTTGAAGCACAATAGTTTAATCATGGATAATATTGCTATATGATGTTCTGGATGCTAAACGTTACATAGGTTCAAGGTGAACAGTGCAAATAAATGGAAGAAAAATCACACAGAATGGTAGGGGTTGGAAGGGATCTCTAGAGATCATCCAGTCCAACTCTCTGCTAAAGCAGGTTCCCCTCGATCAGGTCACGCAGGAGCGCATTCAGGTGGGTTTGGAAACCTCCAGAGAAGGAGACGCCACGATCTCTCTGGGCAGCCTATGCCAAGGCTCCTTCACAGTAATGAAGTTTATTCTCATGTTCAAGTGGAACTTCTTGTGTTCCAGCTTGTTCCCATTACCCCTTGTCCTGTCACTGGAAACCATAGAAAAAAGACTGGCCCCATCCTCTCAACATCCACCCTTTAGGTATTTATAAATGTTGGTAAAATCTCCTTTCGGTCTTCTCCAGGCTAAACAGCCCCAGGTCTCACAGCCTTTCCTCCTCAGAGAGACCTTCCAGTACCCTCATTGTCTTGGTAATTCTCCATGGGACTCTCTCTAGCAGTTCCCTCTCTTTCTTGATCTGAGTAGCCCAGAACTGGATACCACCTCTAATTTAGGGATTCTACATGGCACAAATTAATGGAGACTGGAAAACATAACAAAGGGACACCTGTGCATCTGCCTGGTTCTTCAAATCTTCTCTTATCATCTGATGGTGGTCTCTAACAGTGACAAGATATTGTGGGTTTAGTCTCACTTGGTTATTTCATGTGTTATGAAAGGTGCTTTTCAACCAGGTTCTCCATGTGAGTGTCTTTGTAACCAAAAGCTATTTTATTCAAACTTTTGTCTTTCTAAACAAATGGACACTAAGACAGTCTCCATCATATTTTAGCTGTGTTGTAAAGCTACTTTTGGGAAAGAAGAATGTACATATTTTAGTACTAAGTTGTATTGATTTAGAATTCAGGTGGGAAATGAACAGAACAGTCAATACTTGTTTCTATGGGACTTCTGTGCCTTGGAGTGTATTCATATTCACATACACATCCAAGTCTCAGCTGTGCACCTTTACAAACATCCGACGTGCTATTGAACGTTTGGATTACACAGAGGAAACAACGCTTTCTTGTGCCTAGAGAACACTCCAGATTCTACCCAAAGTAAAGGTAACCTCCCCTCTATTTGCCAGTTATCCATCTGTAAAAAATAGCGATTTCCCCTTGGTGTTTTTCCCCAGTCAGATAGAAAAGATGGAGTTGACGGCCTTACTTAGATTTGTTCAAACACAGACTAGCCTGAAGTCTGTGATACTTCCTGCAGAACAATTCTACTTCTGCAAGCTCTGAAAAAAAAAGAAACAAAAAGAAAACAAATCTTATACAGAGCCCCATATTATCTGCCTAACATGATTTTCTGAGAGAGAGTTTTTGCCCAGATTTGCCTGTATAACCTGAACAGAGGTGGAGATTGACTGATCCACATCATCTCAAAAACATTTTGGCCACTTTCTCTGTGGTTTCTGGGACAATGCTTCCATATGACCCAAAGGCCTGTAAACAACAGCCATTGTCCTTGCAATGAATGCTTCATAATTAAACCTTCAGAATCCCTTCGCAAGCAAATGTGTGCAATTCCACTTGTGATAGGCCCCTTCTATTTCAAGTGAAGTGAAAATGGTACATGATGAGTCACTTCTATGCAAAACACTAAAGTAAAGATTTTGCTCAGGGTCTTCGAAGGATACCCATGAGGTGTCAGGAACTTTTGCAGAGCTCTGCAGGGACACTGGGCTCTCCTGACAGTTTTTGGTGGGAAATAGGAGACTTCTTGTCTCTCCTGAAGCCTAGGCCACTGCAGATTTGGAGCAGGAGAAATCTAGGGAAGCACAGCTTGTTCTCAGCAACATTACGGGAATGCTGGCCAAATACAGACTAAAATTTACAATCCCTGCACTATGAGATGGAAGCTGTAATGATGGGGGGGGGGAGGAAGAAAAAAAAAAGAAGAAAAAAAAAAAGATATATGCTTTGGGTGAGGCTGGGAGGTGGATCTCCACAGTGTTTTACACTGACATGAGCTTAATCTTCCAACTCTAACCCTATCCTTCCCTTCCAGCCTGCACCCCAGGAAGGAAGCAGCATTTCTGGGTATTTTGACATCAATTCCTCCTGCAGGACATGTCACAGGGGCTGGTAGCGGGACCTACCTATATATGCAGCCTTGCATTGCTGCAGACCAGAGCACATACCAAGGCACAGACAGCTGGGAGCCTATAAAACCTTTCCTATAGAGCTCCAAGCTAGGTATTGTTTTAAAAATGCTGGTACTTGGCCTGTTTTTGAAAAAGCAAGCTGATGTAAAAGCATTACTCCAGATAGATAAGAAGTACTTCTTATGTGCAAAACTCAAGAAGCCCCAAATACTCTGAAGTCAAACCCATTGTTGTATGACAGGAGTGTCTCAAGTGCAAACATTAACAAATAGGTAAGCACCCAGATTTGCATAGCTCAGATAAGGAGAGGATGAGAGAGAGCATGAACATTTCTTTTAGACAATCTCTATTATGCTTTTTCTTTTAATATTCTGAACAAGTGCTGAGACACACATTAGTCAATTTGCTAATCGCAGTTGCCCAGCAAATTACATACTGTATCTGCTCAACATTCTTCAAGCACTGAGACTCTTGTTTATAACTTAGTACATCTTCTTGCCTTGCAGTACAAATAAATGCACTATTTCTAAGATATGCCCTTCTTCAAGTAGATCATTAGTGATGTCTGACTTCTTGGGCTTCCTGATAAATTATCCTCTTCTTTCACCTCAAGCAGAAAATGCTCTTCCACCAATAATCTATGACTGTCAGTCTTGATTACTTGTAAACAGTGGAGCTCTTTGAATATTTCTGCTTGTGAAAAGTGTTCGTTTTCTCACTCATGTCTCCCAGTGTGAGATGCTGGCAGACCTGACAGCTGTGCTTTATGTTATTTTATTAAAGTTGTTAGTGCTGCAGAATGCTCTATGTTTTTATCACTGCAATTCTTAAGGGAAACACAATATTGTTTTATAACACATTCACATCGGGAAACCTCTCCTCCTTGCCCTTTGCAGTGGAGCCCAGAATTCTCAATGCAGCAGACTATAGGGGACCTGGGTCTATGGCTGTTGTTCCAAGCAACATCTGTATTATGGTTTGTTCTACTTCTCCCATAACACCAGCAGAAAAGCAACTTGTGTTAACATAGAGTACTATCCAAAAATATTGGTGGAAAAAGCTTTTATGATAGTTAGCACTAGTCTCACTCTCCATGAATATTTACTGTTGGTTGTTAAGAGTTTATAACCTCCAATGCATTGAACTAAAAGAAAAATTATAGTGATGGAGAGTAATTATACCAAACTGCAGCAACACAACAAAACTCAGCTGCTTTGGTGATTACAAAATGTAATAGTATCAAAACCAGTAGCTAACAAAAAAAAAAAGAGACTGTTTGGATCAGGCATTAGCCATTACACTCAGTTGCTGGTGTTCATTATTACTAATACATCTTGGGATACTCAGTTATGTTATTCATACTTAATTCCCACATTTGGGTGAAATATGCAGAGTGATATTTCAGCATCAGATTAACATGTGAACCATGAGGAGGCCAAATGGGTGCAACCTTTTTCCAGAGATTGGAATCAAAAAGGGTCACAGGGCTGCTACAAGTACTTCTTCCTCCAAGTCCCTTATGGACCGAGAGGCATGATGAACACACACACACACACAAAGCACATCACTGTCCCTATTCTCGCACTGCAGCAAGCAGATGTGGTGCAACTTCATCTCAAGCATCTCACCATCACAGAATCACTTAGGTCAGGGCCCCAGGAAACAAAACACAGGCAGAGAACAAGTGTGGTGCAGTCCTACTTGACCACCTAAGAGACTACCCTATAAGATGATGTGTTAATAACTCTGCAAAAATCCTGGATGTCCCCACCAGTTGCTGTCGTACCAGGACCCATTTCTTAGCCTCATTTACCATTACTCCCACTCCTCAGCCTGAGCAGCTCAGTGCTTTCCACATCTCTGGGCCCATCTACATATTTAATTACAGCTACAAGACTGCTATAATTGAATTGCTCTCATTTACAGTGAACACTGCAGAAAAAAAAAACACCCCATATCCTATAATTTTCTCATCTGCTGACTTTGCTTAAGATTCTGTATGATACCAATATCTGCATTTGCATGAATCCCTGATTTTGGGGTGGATTTTACTTGCTGCATTAAATAACAGTTATTTAATGATATGGAGAAGGAGCCTGAGCTGCCTGCATTCTACACGAGATATAATTTTTTAACTATCTGCTGGAAAATACTTCTCCAATTGTTTCACCACTTCTGCATGAAATAAGCTGCCACTTCACAGCTGCTGCAAAGCATATATTCCATTAGAAACCTCAGTTTATCAAAGCTGTGTTTTAGAGAGTGGTGTTCTTTTTCCTCCTATTGACTCTTTGTCATAGTGACTGCAAATATTTTTTCATTTTTATTGTTGTGCTTTGGAGAAAGACTTGAACCTCACACTTCACATGGACATATAAATAACTGCACCCTTTTAAGAAAACCACTTAGATGAAGAGAATTCTGTGGGAACACACATAAAGGTTAAGTAAAATCCTTAAGCACATGAGTTTAAGTGCATCTGCAAATGCTAGTTTCTAACAATTCTGCAGAGAAAAATGATAAGAAAAAAGGAAAAATATAAAAGATATCCTAAAAAATTTGCTTTTGAAAGTATAAAAGACAAGTAAGCCCATGAGCAGAACGACAATTGTATAGAAAACACGTTTACCATTCGGTAGAATATGTAGATTGCACCCTGAAGAGCTCAAATCTTGACAGACTTCCAGTTGGACTCCAACTGAGATAGAATTCTTGGAAAGTGAGCATATTACAAAGGAGATATTTGAAGGAATATCCACTGGAATAAGAAACTCTGCCAAAGACTTGAGAGAACTGCTATTTACAACCTGATATGAATCCAGGCAAGCATCTATAAAGGTGTTTGGATATATTTTCACTGTGCTCATTATCCTTCTAGTTAGTAGATAACGCTATAAACACCTCTGCAGTCTTCCTTACCTGAGAAGAAAAGGTAGCCAGTTGTGGGGAGCTTCCTAATGGCATTGGCTAGAGAAGGCTGTCTACACAAGAGAAATGTGTTGAATAGAGACCTAGGTAAGAAATGGCAATGTCATCAATGTGATAACGTTGGAGGAAACGTTATCCTGTGTGCACAGCCTGCCATGCAACATTACTCATTTGGAAAAAGGCTATTTTTAATCAAGGAAAAGCACTTTAATCAAGGATAGAGTCAGTGATTCAAAAATTTCATGCAGGTGCATGTATTACTTGACTGAAAGGCTTTCCTCAAAGGTCAGAGCTGCACAGTGATGTGCATGTCCCACTCCAAGAGCAGAGATAACCTCGAGGTGTCTGTTTCAGGCTGATGGATTCTGGCTCCCAACTCAGGGAGTTTCAAAGTCAGAACTTCCCTTGCTAATCTTCTTAACTTTAGACAAATATTTGCCCTACTCTGAGCACACTCAATAAGATTCATGACATGCCAAGGAAGACACATGTGTATTAGGGAGGTTGACTTGGTTTATTTGTTTTCTTTGTATTTTTCTACCAGCACAAAGGATATTAATTGCAAGTTCTATAGCATCAGGGCAGAGTTCATTCAGTGTGCAGGGGAATATGAGTGTGCTACTATTTCCTTCGCTCTCCTCACTACATCTCTGGGAGCTGCAGCATGAGCCAATAATGATCAAAGCAGAGGGCAAGTTTCTTTTTCTATGAGGAATTAGCTTATTCCTATTAAGCAAATCCCCACTCCTAACAGCACTTTCTGAAATTAAGAAGAAAACATTCAGTCAATGTGTCCTGGAGTAACTCACACTCTGAGTCACTCCATTAACTGTAGGAGGATTTTAAGGAGACTTCAAATGTCTAAAATGACACATACGGCATGCTTGAGGCAAACCACTGAGGTTTCAAAGCCTGTTTTTGTGTATGCTTCTCAGGGGAACCCTCACCTGCCAACAGACCTTCCTAGGGAGGTCTTGTCTGCTTTCCCCACAGTGCTCAGGATCACGGCACTCTTGAATGAAGCTACATCCTCAGGACAGCCCTTTCCCCCAGGCATCCCTCAAATATTTCTTTAGCTGTCAGCCTTGCAGATGCAAGGCCACCTTGCTTCAGAGATTGCCTCCCCAGGATTTTAGCAGCCAATACCCTCTACTAAGTGGGCACTAAAATAGGTTGAGGAAGAAATTGCTCTCATTTAACATTCACTCTGAAAAATACAGCTGCATTTATTATGCAGCATATTGTTTTATATACTGTTTTGTTATAATAAGTCATGTTTAAAATGTCATGACATTTAAATCAACAGCAGTAAGAGAGAAATGCTGAAAAAGAGCAAGATGATCAAAAAGGATTTGAAAAATCCTGGTGAAACATTATGGGACAAATACCCTCATTATAGTAAAAATACAGTCACAAGGGAGCTTAAAATTCATCTATGAGAAACCCATTGTAGAGAAACCCACTCTGTCCCACCAGTTCTCTGTGTCACTGTGGTTGTCCCCAGGTCTGGTGGCTGAGCAGTGGGTGCCACCACCAGCTGGGCACTTGGGGTTGGCTGTGGCCAGGTGACTTGGGCACCTGCAGCAAAGTCCTCGTGGTGCTCTGCATCTCCTTGCAGGTTTAGCCTTTTTCTGTGCTGCCCTTTGCCACTGAGTCACTGAAATACTTTGGAAAACTCTACTGAATACGTCCTTGGAACCTGTTAATTCCATTTGTCTCAGTGAGGAGCATTATTTCAATGCCTGTGCTAAGTTAAATGAATGAACTTTACATATAATATAAAAGCCTACTTTAATGTGGCTTCGTAGCCTTTGAGGAGACACAGAGACTATCTTACCACTGATGATCTACATGCATAATGGTAGATTTTCACCAGAAAGACTTTTAATGTTAAAAAGAAAATAGCTTGGATCAGAGGAGCCACTCTGTTCCTGCAGATTCAGTGCTCATCTTTCATACCAGCTCTGGACCCATATGCCAGATCCCACACTGCTGCCTCCACGCTCCCTCACTCCCCACCAAGGGAAAAAACAACCACTACAACAACAAAACAGATGGCAATGCAATGAAACATTAAACCCAATCCCAATACCTGAGCCATAGCATGAATATTTCACTGAGGCATGGGGTAGAAAAGACAACAAAAATGACATTTGCCAGCATCTTAAGGGATAGCTAACCTTGTAATTGCTATAGACACACTGAAGACACATAGGAGGGAGACTAAGACTATTTAATAAAAGTTGTGTATATTTTTAAAAATTAGTATCTCAATGTTCCCATTATAACCTGCCAATATGAATGACATTTGCTCTGAGAAACGAAAGAAACTTTAAAAGGCAGACTGCATTAAGGATCTATTGATATTCCACTGACCTAGTGGCATAAGAACCAGACAAGTTTTGTCAAGGGCAAATGCCCCAGAGTCTGTAAATTCATCTCTTAAAGTAGCAGTAAGGAAAAAATATCATCTTCAATGTCAAGAATATTTATAAAACCCAGCAGAGGCTCATGCTTCTTGATGCTATGGCAACAGTGGATGGCACGAGACCCAGATGTGGGGGTACAACTGGAGATTTCAGATAGTCAATCACCCTTCCAGTCAGTTAAAATTGACATAAAACTTATACAGGAAGTTCTCTTAAGAGACATCACATGGAGTTTCGCCCAATTTATTTTTCTCTTATTGTACAAACTTCACACAAATATATGTTACCTAAAGCAGAATATGGTCTAAGATTCTGTTTGTGACGGATGGGCCCAGGAGACATAAGCTATGCAATAGGTTCCTGCGCTGCCTTCCCAGCAGTAGTGGAAAGACCCAGTCAAGGGAAGAGGAGGGACAGCAAGGAACAGTTTGTTATTGTTCAGGCACGCTCCTTCATCCCTCAAATGAACCTCTTACTCATACACTAAATCAAATGAGAACAAAAAGTCAGAGACAAGGGGCCCAATACAGAAGCCCTTATTTACTTAGTGAAATTCAGACAGGGATAACAGTGGCTTTTTCAGGGGGTGGAAGGACACAAGCTGCCTTCACTTTGAAGAGGAAGGATCTATTTGCCCTGCTTCCAAGCTGCAGTATTGGCCTTCTGTTCAAATTCTTTTTCTGGGGAATAAGACCACAGTTGTACCCACATAATGCCCACGCTGAAGAACAGGGATGGCAGAAGAGCCTGGGAATATTCTGCAATTAATTTCAGTGAAGGGACTGTGAATTTGGGGAGAATTAATTTTAGCTGGATACATGTTGCAGTTAATTAAGGCTGATAGCTTCTACTAGTAGGAAGATGTTTTTGATGAAAATACATTGAAAATCTTATTAAATTGCCTAGGAAAAAAACAGTTGCTGTTGCCCATGCTACAACCTCCCAGACATCCCCATGTTTCTATTTAGGAGTAATGAATTGATTACATTTGCCTAACAATTTTTAATATGTAGACTTCAGTATCACTGCTGTTGAACAGAATTAATATTTAATTTTTAATATTTTAAATCTTTGAGTATAGAGATTTTGAAAATACTCATCTGGAAAAGTCACAGGAATTCTTGTTTGTAGTATTTTTGCAGGTTCTATAACTGTGATGTTACCCCAGCAGCAGATCACCACCTTGTCTTCATAATTTAGAGGATACATTTAAGACCTATAGAAAATCCTTCACGAGCGACCACATGAGCATGGGAGGGTGGCAAGTAGGAAGTGTATGAAGACAGGAAAAGTAACCCAAACATTTCCAGTTTGCAGAGGCAAAAGGTAATTTTGTTTGCCTTCAGTTCAATCAGTTTTCCTCACACCTTAGGAAACGAGATCAGTGGAAATGAAAGCAATTTCCAGGCAATCTGAATAAAACACATGGCTTGGCTTACAAGACATTGTACATTATCCCAGAAGCTCAGTCAAATACTTTTGGATTAAATGCTGTGAGCATGGATCTAGCAGGGGTTTTCATCACAGCAATTTGCAGACTAGGAATCTGTAGCTTTCCCACTCATTCTTCAGGAAGCAGTTCACTGGGGAATAGGTCATACAGCCACACACTTTGTGGAACACTTGCAAAATAGTTTTATTCATTTAGACTCAAATCAAACTCAGAGCAGGGTACTTTGCAAGCAGAACCTCTTCTGCAGAAGGTCCTTTCCTACATTTTTTTTTTCTCCTTTCGTTAGGTCTTTTTTTTTACCTCCTTCAAGCAAAATTCACAAAAGATACCACATTCTCAGTCTGTTTCCAGGGTTTTCCTGTGTATGTACAGAGGTGTATACAGGCACACAAGCTCTCCTCATTCGTTCTGACATGTAAGCATTATTACATTATATTTAATTGCAGAAGACACCGGTTTCACAGCTTCATTTCTTGTGACATCTTGTGAATTGCTTTTAAGAAAAGCCATTTACACAACTTCTATATATATGTAAACTAGTACTCTAATGTCACATTCTTGTTTGCACATACCCTTGTATTCATGTCAGCTAATCTCAATGCAAAAAGCAAGTGGCCCTTCATGTATTTCAGTTAGGAAACAGTAGCATGGATTTTCATAAAACAAAAGTTTGACTGATACTATGAAAAATCTGTTCCACTGGAAAACTGGCATCTTGCCCATCATCTTCCACAAAGTTTGGTATCTTTGTCAGTGCTCATCTACTTGACTTCTTAATTGTCTGTGTTCACTGGCTGTATCAAATGGAGTTTTCTTTTTGCTTTTGCTCACTGTGTATTACATCTTTTAATCGGTATATTTAATTACTTACCACAATCTGCCATGCCAGATTTTCTAAGCATTAGTCTAATTAACTTAAGCTTGATAATTATGTTTCAGATATCATAACAGTATGCACAGAACTTGCAGATTATGCTGTTGGTTTAGCTGTTTCTGATAACATTTTTCTCCTATTCTTACTTTTCCTTTTTTCCTTTTGCTTTTTCTCTTTTTACCCAGAGTGGGAACACAAGAAGATAGAGGGTATGGTTCTGTTGAAATGACTGGAAGGTTCTCTAAAAGCAAAAGCCAGTTGTTTCTAATTACAAATTAAGTCAACACAAATGAGAACAGATCCAAAATGCAAGGCTTTCCTCATTTTATAAGAATAAAAGAGAAACATGTCACCAAAGAAAGCAACTTGATCTTCCAATAGTAGAAACCGTGGAGGATTTAAGCACAAACCTACGGCACTTACTGGTCAATTATGAAAGTACTCAGACTTCCCACAGGTCTCCAGCCTGAGCTATTCTAATTACACGCCTGTTGGCGACAGCATGCCGCCAGGGAGGCAATAAATAAGTGATAACATGCATGGGACCTGGCACACACACCTTCTCAGCACAGAAAGATCATCCTTCACATAGTGATGCAGGCCATCTGGGCAAATGAAATATGCAAGCCTGAGACCACAAGTAAGAGTAAATTGATGCAGAGGACATTTATGTCACAATATTAAATAAAGAAAGCAAGAGAAATCTGCACCAGGCTATGGATTCATCTGTGGATTTCTGATGTAAAACAACATTTCTTTTCACTTTGGTTTGCCTTGGAATTGTGCTTTTATGATGGAGAACATCTCTTTGGTTTGCCTTTCCCCTGGATGGAGGCATGGATATTGTGCCTTACCATATCAGATGGCCTTTGCCCAGTGGGAGATGAGACAGAGCCAGGAAGAGCAGTTCTCCACTCCCTGTTCCCAAGGACAACGATCTGTCCTTCTGACTAGAGTCCAAGAAGTCACATTCAGGTCTTAAAGGCACCTAGACTACAATATGAGTGTGCTGCAAAGCCAGGGATGTTCCATCCATGCCAAGAGACCATTTGTTTGAATTTTGGGTGCAGTGGTACACAAGTGTTGTCAAGACCACACAGAGAAACATACCAGAGACTCTTAATTTACTGTAGGGTTATTAGTGAGGATTTAATCAACTATGAAACACTGAAAGACTGTTCCTATTTTTAAACAAGCAGGTATGGAGAGAGGGGCAGGAACAGGCAGTTCCTCTTGCTAAAGTTCCTTTCATTCAAGCCCTTATTTTGAAGTCACTAAAGGTCTGTGACCCTTGACAGACAACATTTCCACCTGTCAAGGAAGTAATCAAAGTGGCCAATACATATAAATCTGAATATTACTAATTAGCATTTGATTAAATCAGACGAAAAGTGTTAGACAACTGTAGCAGCAGTTCCTTATAGGAAACTATTTAACATTCCAATTATCTTTAATGAATTAACCTCAAAGTATGGCTGAGGTGCAGCATCCCAAGAATCCCCTTGCTCATCTACAGCTCACTTGCAACTAATTTCACTTCACAAGCTTACCTCAATTAACATTTTTTTCTGTATTTTACACATGAGTAACTGCAGTACTGAAATATGCACTCCTTTCCCAAATTTAATAGCTGAGATACCTTGATTCCTCATTTTTTCTATAAATGAATGAAAATAATTTCCTGCATCTATCCCAAACCAATTAAAATTCTTTTTATATTGGCTTTGCATCTCTCCAATATATGTATGAGCCAGAGAGGTCCTACATTTTTCACATAATAATTACTTGGAATTGATCTGCTGTGCAGTACTCGAAAGACAAAGGTGTTTACAATTAGCAAATTTTAAAGTTTGGTTTATATTTTCTGTCTGTGTAGTTTTTAAAGATTTTTTATTGTTATGAAAGAAAGCTCTAGCAGTATAATGAAGCCATCTGTAATCCAAAAATATTTGGAAAAAGTGTAAATTTATTGATAGGCCTTGAAGAAAATTGGCCAAGAAAGCCAACGGCATCCTGAGATACATCAAGAAGAGTGTGGCCAGTAGGTTGAGGAGGTTCTTCTTCCCCTCTACCCTGCTCTGGTGAGGCCTAATCTGGAGCACTGTGCTCAGTTCTGGGCTCCCCAACATTCTGGAGAGAGTCCAGTGCAGGGCCATCAAGATGACTGGGGGAGTGGAACATCTTCCTTACGAGGAAAGGCTGCAGGAGCTGGGGCTGTTTAGTCTGGAGAGCAGAGTGAGGGCGGATCTTATTAATATTTGTAAATATAGAAATGATGGATGTCAGGAGGTTGGGACATCCTTTTTTTCTATTGTATCTAGTGACAGGACAAGGGGTGATGGGCTAAAGCTGGAACACAAAGTTCCATTTAAACATAAGAAAAAAGCTATTTCACTGTGAGGGTGATGGAGCACTGGAACAGGCTGCCCAGGGAGGGTGTGGAGTTTCCTTCCTTGGAGGCCTTCAAGACTCACCTGGATATGTTCTTGTACAACCTGACCTAGGTGAACCTGCTTCTGCAGGGAGGTTGGACTGGATGATCTCTAAAGGTCCCTGCCATTCTATGATTGTATGAAAGGAGAACACACTGCCAGATTGGTCGCTATGAACCACAATTACACAAATAGCTATTGAAAAATAAAAGATGCTTTGGTATAAACACAATTCATGCACAACGTACCACAGGTACAATGACCTGTACCTAACTACATGATCTCAAAGAGTTATCAAATGCCTCTAAGATAGGTGGAGGCTTGCCAATGGCTTTCCTATCTGCATAGCAAGGCAACTGCCAGACCTCATGACTCTTTCCTTCTGCTTTCCCCATTTTCTGTAAATTGTATACAAGGATAGAGTGTCATTTAATATCATCCTTGCTTTAATGCAGAAACACAGCAAGGAAGCTCTTGCTTTGCACCATGGTTGTGGTAAAAGGAGCAGCATTCTTGAACAGATTATAAACCTGACGCTATTTTCCTTTTCACTCCATGTTTGCAGCATTATTTTAGTATTAAGAAAAATGAACACACATGTAGATAACAGCATCCACGCAGCAATATGGCATAGCTGGTATTCTTCTTACAAGCATCCAACTTAATTTTATCAACTACCACCCAGCACAAATTCCTCAATTCTATTCCTTACCACTTTTAGCCTCAGTTTGGAGCCAAGCATTTTGTGCTGTGCATATCATCTAAAGCTCACTGTGGTGGAGAGAATGACTAGTAGATACACATGTGGGGATCCAGTACATGATTCCTTCTCATATCAGGACTGTTTTCTTCTCCATCTGAAGCATGCACACGATGCCACAGAGCTTCACTGTCATTTCTTTCCTGAGGTACTGAGTAATGTCATAATGAAGTTACAGAGATAGGGACACAGACATAATATAACTTGCCCATAGAGCTACATAAATAAAGTTTATTTTGTATATTAGGTTTTATAACAAATAGAGATATGCATGGCCTATCTGGTTACATGAGCAAATCCGTGCTCTGAAAGATGATGTTCTCATTAAGCAAAGCTGCAAGCCCAAATCTTATCTAAAGTGCTGTTTACTTTGCTAGCAGAGCAGCCAGCATGCTACAGAGCATAAATCTTTCACTGTTGCCACTCAAATTGAGAGCACCCCATAGCAAATTCTGAAAGCTTAAAAAAATATTAAGTAAGCCAATAAGATGAGAACACACTTTAATAATCAATAACTGCTTAATTTAGCTAACATTAGAAACTAACATTTTTAGATGGAACAAGTCTTTTTTCTTCTCACACCATTTCTCTCTAGTACTTTATCTACTCTCAGAGAATTGCAACATTTTACCTTTACATGAATTTTTACCAGTGCTTGGTTTTTACAGTGTACTATGCTTTAGAAAGTCTAAATAGTGGTTAAAAATAAACTCTTTGCTATCATCATATTTCCACCACTTCCATTTATAACCAATACCACACTACATTTATGCATGAGTCTGTTCTTATTTGAAAACCTGTTTCAAGCCTGCTTTTACTCATGCTCTTTCTCAAATGTCACTGGGCTCCTGGAACAGCTTTAGTCCACTCAGTCAAGTCGAGGAGAAATTCTTTATGATTAGAAGTGGGCACTTTTATCCCCCTAGGCAAATGTTGAGGGCCAATCCTTTGCATGGTGCTCCACTTGAACTAATGCACTCTCCAGATCTCTCTCTGTACCTTGTCACTACATAGAAACCCAGCCAGGACCACCCTGCTTCCAGGAAAACACTGGTAAAGGACTTTCAGCTGCCTTACAACCAGACTGAGCCTGCAGGGTAGCAATTCACTGCCTCCTATCACAGTTTAGTGGCACTATCTGAACTGATACACTTCCATTTCTTTTTTTTTTTTTTTTTTTTTACAGTTTGCTTTATATGACAGTGCCAAGCATCTGAAGACATTTCAGGAAACAGCCTTGAAAATATTAGGAAAGCTATAAATACAGTGTTAGGGATTATTTCTGTGACACAGATCAAGTCAAGAGTTTCCATTCTTCCAACTCATCACTGTGGTTTTGGGACATCAGTAAAAATTTGGATGAACCTGTTAATACAAAATAAATTTTGTCCCAGTTTGCAACCAGAAGTCTCCTGAAAACGAACCTTGTAAAGAATCTCATGTTCATTTTTTAAAAAAGGGAGAGGGAAAGGCTGAGAATAAACTAAAGCAAGTAAAATAATTCCTACCAGCTTGCTGCACAAAGCCTTTGCTTACCATACGAAGATAATTTTTGCTGATTTTGGCACCAGTAGGAAAAGGCTATTATCTCTACCTCATCTAAGAAGGTCCTAGGAAGGAAGGACATTTTCTTTAGGTAACAATTTTGTCTGTAAATCAGAAGCTGATTCATGTCCCCATCCAGCAGTGCATTTCAGTTCTCTCAATACTGAGCATATGCTTAAGACTTGTTTGAACTCACTTAAGCTGATGACTTGCTTAAATGCTAAAACAGGATTGCACTGAATACCACTAGGTCCATATATAATTTGAAAACCCTTCTGAGCCTAATAAGTAGAGTTGTCTGCGTGTTACTCATAGTCCACATTTGAGGGTAAGGATTCCTGCTTTAATTAAAGTGATTGAGTGAAGACATCTGAATGCTCATGTATTGTGGCAGTGAGCACAGTACAGAAGGAGAAATTAAGTCATAGGGTGAGTCAGAAAACTGCATGTAGAACTAAATTAAAAATAGGGAAAAATTCTGACAAATTAGTTTAAAATCATCCTGAAAATGTTATCTGCTAGATGAAAAAAACAAAAATCAAACATTCTGAAAAACTTTAGGAAAAACACCAGCTCCTTCATTCTTAGCATCTCTTTTCTTGCATCTTCGGAAGTTTCTCTTGTCACCACACTTTCCTGCTGTCATGTTTCAACTGTGTCTAATGAACTCTTCATATTATTTATAGTATTCTTGTGCCTCAGAGAAAGTGTGTGGCACTTAAGGGGTAAAAGGAGACTCAAGAAGGGAGGACCCACATCTTCCAGTGTTTACTTTTAAGCATAGTTATTATTCACTAGCACAAACCTTGACCTGCTGTGATAACTGGAGTCTGCAGGTCTTCTATAATTGTGAGCTTGCATAGGAAAATGTGAGTTTTCACACAATAGTCTGGAAATCTGCAACAATTGTTGTTGATAAAAGCAGCAAAGAAAGGGAGGAGCCTGTATTCATCCAAACAAGAAAGCTTTGTGTGCAAACTCAGAACAGTGATTAACACAGAATAAATTAGGAGCAGATTGTAATTGGCACATTCACAATTATATTGAAATTGTGAAAACAGAAAGTGAATAATACCTACTCTAAGATTTCTACTTCAATTTAGAGCTACAAAAAGAGGCAGAACAAAAGGGGTGAAACAGGTTCCAGTGAAAGTGGGGAGAGTACTCCTTTTTGCTCCAGTTACTCAGTTTCAGTCACAACTACACTGAGGCCAGCATACTTGTCAGGAGTATAATTCACTGCTCTTGAAGGAGATACATCACCACCCTAGTCATCCTTTCTTTCCTTTGTTTGGCTGTTTTTCCATACTCTGCTATATTCTTGTCTTTCTCTCACTTTTAATTCCTACAACTTAAGCAGTGTGACTGAAGGAGATACCTGACCCAACAATGGTGAGATGACAAACATAAGAGAGGGGCTGAAATTTCCAGTGCAGGAAGCATGAATTGAGAAGAACAAATTCCCAACCATGTCATGGTGTTCATGACGCTGTCTCTTCTAACAGGCTGTTTCAAAAGCATATTCAAATTAAAAGCCCATTCACCATCTAAAACTGATGTCAGAAACAACATATGGAGATAATCTGATGCACTTGTCTGTGGAAAAAAGGTGTATTGCTTCTATTTCTATCTGCCACTGTAAAGCTGCCTTGCAAAGTGAGATGAAAAAAAAGTATGTTATCCATAGGTCTTTTCTTTAAGGAAACATTTTTAGTACAGATTGAAAGAAAAAAAAGAAATGACACATTTGTGTATTTCCCCCAGCAAGCACTTCAGCATTAGATCAGTCCTTGGCTGCCTTGGCAAAGAGTGAAATCATAATGGGGCTTGTCGCAGAGCTACAGATAAAGCAAACAAACCCTTGTCCTGCCAGGCAGCCGCCACAGCTCACATCTGAGCCGCTGGTAACAGGAGACTGGGGCACATCTTGCTGTCGGTTATCCTGCATTACTCAGGATAAACCCTGGAGCCAGAATGGTAGCTCTGGATTTGCAGAGATGTAATGGGGCTTTGGTCTAATGTCACAATGGGTACGGACAGTGAATCAGGCCCTATTGGTGGTAGAATCTGACCCAGCTGGGGTCTGTTGCAGTCAGTGGAAAAACACCCATTGGCTTCACTGAAAGCTCATTGAGTATTTCAGTGCCAGCAGGGAGAAAAGGCTCAAAAGGTCATACAGAGAAAACATAAAGGGGAAATTGTTCCAAGGCACAAGGAGCTGCCTTTTTTTTTTTTTTTTTTTTTTGTTCAGGCTGGCCTATCAGTTTGATTTTCAACACAGCAATGCATCTTACCGTGCAATGCAGCCTCTCCTAACTAACTAGGCAGAAGCATGATCAGTTTTAAAGAAAATCATGGGTTTGTCTGCAGACAACTCCATATTTCATTGCATCAGAATATTTTATTGATCAGAATACCTCAGGCTATTAAGTTTATTAATTAAATGATTTTTTTTTTCTTGGTGAGTATACAAGGAGATAAATGTCTTGCAAATAAACTCAGAGCTTGCAGGCTGAGTCATGTGGTGATTTAGAAGCCATTTATCTTTTTCACTCCCCCTCAGCAAAAAGTAATCATTGCCACAATGCTCTGCAAGTCTAATGTGGCTGTGAAATGTGCAACATAAAGAGATATTTTTCATTTCCAGTACAATTATACCAGGCTTTTATGTTATACTAATTTGTAATTGCAATGTTAACAAGAGGATATGGATAGCTGCTAATCCATTTAAGCACAAGCTGACACCCTTCTGAAGCAGGGAGTGGTCTGACCTCATCTGCTGAGGCCAACCTTTGTAGAGGCTGAATTTAAATTCAAATGTATCTATTGTTCAAAGACATACAAGTCTACATATGCTTGAATTTTCATTGCTGTTCTGAGCTAGGCCTGGTTTTGACAGGTGGTGCTTTAAAGCTGAGGTACAGTAGCAGTTTTGAAGAGCTTTCCTCCAATGCTGTTTTCCTGGGCTGAGCCACTGGAGGGCACTCCACTGAAAAAGTGCCTTTTACCCCCCCACCCATCCCAGAGGACCCATTCCACGCAGAGAATTTGGTCAGCTGCATGCTACACATGTAGGGGAAAAAAAGTGAGAGTTCTTTGATCAGAGTCCTAAGCAAACTGTGGGTACCAGCTGACACCAGGTAGAAGAAAACCAAAGAAACCCAAAAAGCAAATGTGTAGGTGGACAGAAGTGGAGAAGAGAGTACAGGTCCACCCTTGAAGGGAGAAGAAGAGTTGTCAGGAACACACGAGGGCAAGTTCAGATACAGCAATGGATGGAGGTGAGCAACATGGACAGTTCTATCTAAACAAAGCCTCTAGATACAGAAAGTCTGCATGAAACTTCCACCTACAAGTGGTTTTAATACATGGTAGCATAGGTGTTGTTTTANTTTTTTTTTTTTTTTTTTTTTTGTTCAGGCTGGCCTATCAGTTTGATTTTCAACACAGCAATGCATCTTACCGTGCAATGCAGCCTCTCCTAACTAACTAGGCAGAAGCATGATCAGTTTTAAAGAAAATCATGGGTTTGTCTGCAGACAACTCAATATTTCATTGCATCAGACCTTGGTCTCATACTATTTTTTATTGATCAGAATACCTCAGGCTATTAAGTTTATTAATTAAATGATTTTTTTTTTCTTGGTGAGTATACAAGGAGATAAATGTCTTGCAAATAAACTCAGAGCTTGCAGGCTGAGTCATGTGGTGATTTAGAAGCCATTTATCTTTTTCACTCCCCCTCAGCAAAAAGTAATCATTGCCACAATGCTCTGCAAGTCTAATGTGGCTGTGAAATGTGCAACATAAAGAGATATTTTTCATTTCCAGTACAATTATACCAGGCTTTTATGTTATACTAATTTGTAATTGCAATGTTAACAAGAGGATATGGATAGCTGCTAATCCATTTAAGCACAAGCTGACACCCTTCTGAAGCAGGGAGTGGTCTGACCTCATCTGCTGAGGCCAACCTTTGTAGAGGCTGAATTTAAATTCAAATGTATCTATTGTTCAAAGACATACAAGTCTACATATGCTTGAATTTTCATTGCTGTTCTGAGCTAGGCCTGGTTTTGACAGGTGGTGCTTTAAAGCTGAGGTACAGTAGCAGTTTTGAAGAGCTTTCCTCCAATGCTGTTTTCCTGGGCTGAGCCACTGGAGGGCACTCCACTGAAAAAGTGCCTTTTACCCCCCCACCCATCCCAGAGGACCCATTCCACGCAGAGAATTTGGTCAGCTGCATGCTACACATGTAGGGGAAAAAAAGTGAGAGTTCTTTGATCAGAGTCCTAAGCAAACTGTGGGTACCAGCTGACACCAGGTAGAAGAAAACCAAAGAAACCCAAAAAGCAAATGTGTAGGTGGACAGAAGTGGAGAAGAGAGTACAGGTCCACCCTTGAAGGGAGAAGAAGAGTTGTCAGGAACACACGAGGGCAAGTTCAGATACAGCAATGGATGGAGGTGAGCAACATGGACAGTTCTATCTAAACAAAGCCTCTAGATACAGAAAGTCTGCATGAAACTTCCACCTACAAGTGGTTTTAATACATGGTAGCATAGGTGTTGTTTTAACACTGAATGCACAGTGAAGCTTAACCCACTCCAGAAACACTTCTTGCTTCATCAAAAGTACTTTGATTTTAAAAGACCATCATCAGGATGAGCACATAACTTGAAGGGTAACAGCTGAAAGCCTAGACAATCAGAAGAACATTGGAAGAGGGAGAAAATAGTATGAAACAAGAGCAGCCTAAATAATCTGAAGCTAGACTTGTGTTCTACAAGATAAACTTGTAGCAGTTGACATCATCTATATACAACTCTGCATTAATTCTAGCAGCCACAAGGTTTTCAGACTACAGGATGGTAGGAGAGCTGGAGGAGTAACATGGGTTCCTCCTCTGCCAGAGCCCACAAAGGTGTGCTTTGCTACTCTCAGTGAAAACTAGGTGAGAAAATATAATGCATCTTAATTTTTGTGCTCTGCCTTAGAAGTTGTAGCTTTTTATTTCTTCAAGAACATTACAATAGTCTTAGAAAGTGAGGGGTATTGTACAGCACAGAAAGGGACTCAGCAGCATATGGAAAAAGAATGGTGACCTCTTGTGTGAAAAATATTAAAGGCTGGATCTCAACTTACTCAGGCCTTCTCCTCCAATACAGACTAAAAAGTCTTCAAGATTTGGTTTGGCTCATAACTTTGTCATCCTTAGGTTATCTGCACCTTGCACACAAAATCTCAAGTATTAGTTTATTTTCTTTAACATTTACCAATCTCTTAAAAACCACAGCATTATTTCCCATTGACAATACCCATGGTTTTGGGCAGGATTAACTAGTTTGATCTAAGATAGGCCAATTTACAATGTCTCAATGTCTTTCAAAACAGACGTAGCAAGAGCCACATTCTGTTTTATTTGCAGTGTTACTCTACCAGATTGGAACCCGTAGAGAGGCTTAGCAGAGAGAATAATAATAAAAAAGCAAAGGCAGTGTTTGCAGGAACATATTTTAAAATAAATGGCACAGGAATATACAATAAGGCTTCTAATTTTTCATCCTTCTTCCTGAAAGCAAGCAGCTGCCACAGCATGAGCGTACAGGTGGTTAAGGGACATCTGCAGTTCCTTGGGGGAGATCATGGATGTTGTTCCAATAACGTTTGACAGTAAGCTCAAGAGACCTTACTGACATCTTCTAGCTAGAAAATAGGACATGGTGTTGGCAGCATGCACATGTACACTACACACAAGTCCTTTGGCCTTCAGCAGAGCCCACATTCTCCACAAACCCACAGCCATCGTGCAGGTCAAACAGCTCTGTGCACTCTAAGCCAAGCTGCTTCCAAAGCAGCTGAAGGCTATTTCTGCAAAATCCCATCCTGCTCTCCAGAGTTGTTTACCTACTGTTCCAAGCCAACATCTGATACAGATTAAAAGAACTATAAGGGGTTTAAAGAAATCAAACCCAGGAATGTCCTGTGACATCTACACTAAGAAACAGCGACACTGTACTGAGTGATAGTTTGTCAACCTTTGCTGCTTATGCAATTCACAGCCAATTTAATTAAAACTGTAACAGATTCGAAAGCTGCTAAAATGCTTGCAATGACTATCAGTCATTTCATAATGGTATGAAAGAGCCATTAGAAGTGAACTGTAAGCAAACTTTTTCAAGATTGAATAGCAGGGGGCATTACAGTTCTAGCCATTAATGTCACAGTTTTAAAAAAATTAGCTGTCCATCTCATCCTAAAAACTAAGCATTTTTATCTCTCACACACACATTTACAAGCAAAATATGTTCATAAAAGGTATAGTAAATTTCATGGTTATGAGCTGCACAGTTTGCATTCTCAACACTAAAACAGCCTCTGCTGACTCACTTCATCATTTAGTTGATTTAATACAAAAAAAAAACCCATCTTTTTTTTTCCCCTTTTCTGCTTGTTGCTAAGGTGAATACTCTGTATTCATTACTAATCAAATACAACAGCAAATGTAATATTGTTGCACAGATGAACTGTTTTATTACCAATCCCTTCCTATTTAAATTATTTCCTTTAAATAGTCATCTCTTGTTATTTTCAGCTCATGGAGGAAGTTCTGACAGTAACAGCTTGGAAAAAGAATGCCAAATTAAGTGAAAAAACCCATAATCAACAGACTGGTTACACCATTAAAATAAAAAGTCACACTTAGCCATATCCCCAAGCCTTTGAGATTATCACTGTAGGATAATGCTGGGAGACAATCCTACTACTGCCAGTCCTAAGTCCTAACTGCTTTTGTCAGCTGAACCCTTAAATACCAATTGCCTCAACTTTGGGGCACGAATTGGTCCCAGAAAGTCTGCACAGCTCTATAGGTCTCCCTGCTAACAGAAGGTACCCACTAAATCAAGTCAAGCATTCATAAATTGTGTAATCCTGCAGGTGTTGGAAGACCTCTGAGCTTTCAGAGGTTTAATAAGGTGGAGACTTTCAGTCCCAGGAATGTACAACTGGGAGGTCAAAACAGTATTAGCAACGTTATTCGACTCATCAGAATGTTGCAAATCAAATTCTGAATTGAATAAACAAAGCCATGGGTATTTGTTTTATGAGAGACATTTCTCAAATCTGTCTTCTAATTTGAGGACTCCAGATTACTGCAAAAGAGAGGCAACTACCTTCAGAGTAGCTCTGATATTGTGCCCAAAGCAGACTGCCAGCACACAACTGCAGAAGTTAAAGGAAGCCTGGACATCCATGATTCAGGACAACCAGATGCAAAGCTTTCCTGGGGAGAGCTCATATTTTCAAGATTGTCAAAAACATGAACCAAACAAAGGAAAAAAGAAAGCAGTGGCTTCCTTTGATCATTTAACAACAAGGACTGAGATTTTTAACAATACTGTATTCCATACAAAGTATATATATGCACGTATACACACAGAGACATGCACAAATATATATTTATATAAAAAAAACAATAAAGCTTGTAAGCAAACATAAAATAAACCTTGTGCTGGAGATTAACTCCTATTCATAAAGGTCCTCAGCTCTGTTTTGAAATTGATTTTACACATCACAGAATATTTTTGTTTAAAATTATCCCAAATTACTTGCTTTATTGAAGTGTTGCAAAGTTAGAGTATTTATATGTATAGCAGCAGATGCTGCTGTATCTCTGTACAATATAATACAACTTTATATCATACGCTGCCTTTCATATCAACTGTATTCCCAAACACTCAACAGAATTAAATACAAGAAAACAGTGGATGCAGGCAGTACACAGTATAAATTATAGAAACCAGTGGCGTAAAGACACTGTATGATGAATAAATTAAGGCACTGAGCCATAAGGCCAATAAAACAGTGAGAAAAAAATTAAGAGGCATATGCAGATGAGAAAATCTATTTAAAAAAAAAAAACAACAAAAGTTGAAGAGATGGAGAGTTGATGAGGCAGAAAGAAACACGGAGGCTGCTCCAGATGGTAGAAACAACAGCAAAGGTTCCTATACTAGAATGGCAAGTCTATGTACAAAGCAGCATGGGGTGGTTGCAGAGTCTGCAAAAAGCAAGGAAGAAAGAGGGGCTACATGCACTGTGGAGATGAGTCGACAGTTTTGGAAATAAGGAAGGACCCTGAAAAGACTGAAGAACTTGTTCCAAACTGTGGACACATTGCTTAAAGTACATATGAAGGCACCTGAGACCATGGCTGTGAAAAGGTCCTTCAAGCTCTGGTTACCACTGATTAACAAATGGGACAGGCATCTACATGAGCCAATGCAATGAGTACATAGGTGCACAAAGAATTACTTATTTTCATCACAAACACTGTGACAAATGCATTTGCACAAACATATGGTTGACTTGATACCTCCATAGTACATACTAGATGTGTGGTACTACATGTATATGAGCTCCTTATGGGCTCTGAATATTTGATGTACAAATTCTAGAAGTCAATTCCTAAAACACCCCACAACCTAAATAGATTTTAGCACAGACTGAAGCAATGCACTAGTATCACCATATTGTTTTAGTATTTTGAGAAGTCAAACATGACTGTTTTGAAAATATTAACAAACATTAATCTCAAATTTAGCTCTTGGGCCTAAAGCTATGATAAATGAGTGGCAAAATGGCATAGATGTGTTGGACAGAATTTAGTCAGCATTGAACTAAATGGCAAAAGGGATGACAGTGCTACTTAAAAATCACCAAGTGTACATATTTGTAGATCCATTTCACTCTGAAGTTGTCAGTGTCAGAACAGTGCTGAAAATAAACATCCCTCTGCTGACCTCCACTAACAAGCCAGAACAACCTTTAGGCTTTCAAACTAGCAAGGTCTAGTGCTCACACATAGCTTCCACAGTGGCATTTTCAAGCCAAGAACGACAGCAGTGCCACATTTGAATCTTGTTCATCTCTTTTCCATATCCAGTTTTATTTCCTTGCCCATCATCTGTTGCATCTGCCAGCCCATATCCAAGAAGATCCCTGCATATCAAACAGGATTTAGCTACAATACCTGTGTATATGGTCTCACACACCTCAGAAGACACAAACATATAAATGCTGTGCTTAACATTCATCAGACAGATCCAACAAAGCTGTAAATGAAAAGAAATTGAAGGGACTATGTGCCTAGGAATACAGCTAAATTAAGTAGCAAGTGCTTATAAGATCAAGATCTCAACCACTAGCTCCTACAACATGGAATCAGTTACTCTGGCACATCTGGGCATTCAGTGTCCAGAAACAAGCTTGATTCTTATGCAGAAACCCAGTAAATAACCTACAGGTAGTTCAGAAGTCCTCAAGAGGGCACATTTAAAATGCCCAAGTCACTTACTGAATTAGTGGTGGGACTCTGTATGGTAGCTAAACATCCATCTCTCTGGTGTCAGCTATGGAAGGCAGTAAATGCAATCTGTCCAGTGCATCCAAACCAAAGAGCATTCAAAGAATTAGCAGTAATACAGATTCACTTTCCTGGTACCTCCTTCCAGCATTTGAACTCAGGCATTTCACTAACAACTGATGCTTTAGACAACTCAGATATGCAAGTAAATAACTCTTAAACATTTCAGGTCAGATACTTATTTTATGCTCAGTTTTGAGGATGACAGGTCATTACAAAGAGCTTGCATTACACAAATGCTGCGTGATGTACTACTGGGTCATAATCATATCAACATGACAACCCAGAATATGAAATACAATATGAATGCATGCACTAAAAAAAAAAAAAAAAAAAATCAAGAAATCAAACATGAGTAATCAGTCTTCAGGTTGAAGACAGGACAGTGCTGGTTTATATGAAAGGCCTCGGAAAAATGTTCCATCATCCATTTATAACCTAACCTGGCATTTAAATAAGCATCAGTTAACTATTAACTCTCAGATACTATTAATCTGTTTTCCTTTCAATTTCAAATAAAATTCTCATTAGTGGACATCTGGAGTGACCATTTAATGGCACAGTGCTTTAAAGAGCATGCAGATATCACGAGTGTCCTATGTCTGTGCAATATAAACACAGAACAACCCCTGGACCAGAAGAATTGTATGTTTTCATAACGAATTTAGGATACTGTCAGTCACAATCCTTTGCTTGGAACATCATGCTGAGATGCCAGCTGAGATGCCCAGACTGAGCAGGAGCCTGGGCTGTCAGAACAGTCCAGATCAGAGCTCTTCAAAAAGGATTAGGTCTTTGTCTGAGTCATAGGCAAGAATGCAATGTAGCTCCTT
Organism: Urocolius indicus; assembly: GCA_013401255.1. Classification (NCBI taxonomy): domain Eukaryota; kingdom Metazoa; phylum Chordata; class Aves; order Coliiformes; family Coliidae; genus Urocolius; species Urocolius indicus. The sequence goes on along the minus strand of WBNH01005169.1, from coordinate 56,839 downwards.
ATGAAACTCAGAGTAATCTCAGGGAAGAACTGCACACAAAAATATTTATCAAATCCAGAAGCGAGATACAATCATGTCTAAGTGCATGTGTAATTTGGAAAAAAGAAATCATCAACCACAAAGAATCCACTGTAGGTGGTGTAGCTGCATTTATTGAATCTGATTGAGCAGAAAATGCATTATTAAAAGAATTAACGCATCACATTCTGAGATTTATTTGTATGGAACCAACTGGTGGGTGAGATCATGTAAGAATTGATTTTTCTGCCTTAAAGAAGGTTATGTAGAGACTAAAAAATCATTATCTGAAGTGTCCAGGAAGTGTAAACAAAACTAAATCATACCTAGAATTCACTCAGTGCATGTATACATCAGATCACAAGGTGGCAAAAGTTGTCGTAGAGTAGAAATTACCAAATACTTAAATTTTAATTTTAAAGCATATCACATATTTTGAAGACACTGGAACTAACATTAATTCATTTACTAACTAGGTCAATAAAAATTGCTGTAGCCAAGAGCTCTATTAAAGGTCCATAATGTTACCTTAATGGAGGAAAACTAATAGAGTTCTTTTGGAAGTTCTCCATAAAATTAATACTGCTGAATTTTAGTGGATGTCTTAAATAGTTTAAACAGACATTTTTATTAACAAAACTAATAATAGAATTAAACAAAAAATGAAATAATTACTTTCTCGAAGAGGAATTATTTACATTCCAAGCATCTTAATGGAGTTTATTCTTAAAAGAATTTAGAAACAATGCTCAGTCCTCAACATCCTGAAGTGGGAATTGGCTCTCTGGCATCCACTCACATAAGATCTGCCAATTTGCAACTACTCTAGCACTTAGTCGGAGCCTCTCTGTCTAAACCACTTTGTGTGGCAGCCATCCAGAACCTCGACCTGCAATACAATCCACTGCCTTGTCAAGAGCCCTCCTTGCTGGAAAGCATGAAACTCACCCAGCAACTAAGCAACAATAAATACGAAAATAAAAATCTGGGTAATCCACACGGCAGATAACGGTAAGAAAAGTACTGTGTAAGATACCTGCTCCTACCATGTTACTCTGGGCATTTCACCACTTACAGTTATGTCCTTGGTTTACCTCAGGTTATCCTATATTCCATATTTCTGTGGCTAACTACTTATTGATAGTTTTTGCACATTTGCAGGTGAGTGAAACCTTTATATTTCAATTGGACCAACTACTTGCCTGTAAGGTTACAGCATCCACCAGGCAAAGCAAATGAAGTCAGTGTGAGCCTTAGAGGATTGTTCTAGTTTAAGAAGCAGACAGTGTTCTGCACAACCTGCAAAAACAAACATAACACTGGAGACAGGTTTTTAGCTAACCCATCTGGCTCACAGGATAAGGGATGGTGCAGGAAGTGCTGTGCAAGATGCACAGCACTTGGAAACACAGACTTGGAGGCAAACTGGAACTGGTCACCATCTTTAACACTTGTCAATGGATAGAAAGCAAAATACAATAAAGCTACTTAGCCTGGAGTCTATGCCTGGAACTAAAGCCCACAGAACAACTTTGCTTTGCACTCACACAGACATTTCACAGAGGGTTTATAAAGAAAAGGGAAGCTCTGACCTGACAAAAGGGAACTGAAACAAATTTACCTTCCTGTTCAACTCTGTAGGCTTTTGTTTCTGTTCCTAAATGAAAAAGTTGATGGATTTCTGATGAAACCACAGTATATTCAATCATTATCTATGAACAATGGAAATTGATGCTTGTGGAGTTTTATTGCCCCATGAACATTGCCATCTGTCCTAGGTTAGAAGAGTACATTTTCTTGACCTATCAGGGTTGACTATAAGAGGCATTGCCGGTACTGTTTTTGTACACCAGGTTAATGCACATACATGCCTTCCAAAGTGATCAAAACTTCATGTCATATTCACATCTTCCTTACCCCATCGCACTGAGGTGAGGGGAAGGTTACCACAAGAGTGCTGTTTGTGCAAACAAAACCTGCCACAAGACCCAGCACAGCTCCCAGGCTGGGTGCCTTCATTGAAAGTTATTCCCAATAACACAACTCTTTTGGCAAGTCATGCATGCTGACTTACTGCAATGAAAAAAAAGCAGATTATACAAAAGTTACTTGTTATTAGTGATAGCAATAGCTTTTTTTTTTTTTTTTTCTTGTTATCAAAGTCAGGTTTAAATAGACACTGGCAGAGATATAATATCACATAATGATTGCAGCCAGCTGTGGAAGATTTCCTTTTTTCCCCCGTGAAGGGGCTTGCCAGGGAGTTAAAGCCTTTCCACAGAAACTGGCAGCATTGTAACATTCAGAGAGCAGAGCAGAACACCGGAAACTATTTCAACCATTACCTTACCAGACACATTTGCCAGACACATTAAAGGACCACATCCAAAGGCCATAAAAGCTCCAGGAAACTTTTCGTAGTCTATAATGAGGTTTGTATCAGGCTCCAAGTCCCAAGTGGCCATCCCTGGTTTTGGTATTCATGTTTGCTAAAATTACAAAATGTCCTTTCATTCCAGAGAATCTTATCAGAAAATTGATCTCTTTATATATAGTCTACAGCCAAGTTAAAGTCCTTTCAGGAGTTTTATGGTTTCCTATCATTCTTTTCAAAACTCTCTGGAAACTGGAAAATATGCTGATACCGTTTCTATGTTAAAAAGAATGGTTAAATAAAAGAAAAATATAGTTCTCAAGTGTTTGCAAATATCCAGCTTTTTCTACTTTCTTTGCTATTAACCTTTGCCACTTTTGACAAACAGCTAAAAAAAGAATTCAGAATGACACAATGATTTACAGAAGTACCTATCTGAACATTATCTCTCTCAGTTTCTTATTTATAAGACCTACAACTGTGCTCTCTCCATGTATTTAAATTATCTAATGCAAATGTTACATATGAACAGCTCAGCAAGACACTATTGTCACAACACACCTTATTCTGTGTAAAAGCAGACTGCTAGTTCCAGGATTGTAAATGTGTCAGACAATCATTTTATTGCTTCACAAGTAGCAGAACACCCAATGTTCTCGTTCCCAAATGGTGATTGAATGATAGCTTTTAATATTGCCTAATGATTACAAACATGTGGAGTCTTGTGTTAACATCTGGTTTATGGCTAAAGTTGCACACAGATACTAGTCGCAAAACAAATAACTCTCTGTCCTCCAAAAGCTAGAATTAATAGAACAAAGCTCTTTTATTTCTGAAGAAAAAGTAGTGGGACATGTCACAAATAGTTACACTACATCAAACATACCTAGAAATAACTGAACAGATCAGGTTCTTAGAAGTCATGAGCTCTAAAGAGGGCAAAAGAGTTTTTCAGGAATATTGATGGAAGCAAACAACCACAAAACTAAATCTCGTAGTTTTGAGCATGGCAAAACTTTCACTGTAGACAAGGAGAGTGTTACCTAAGGTCAGCTTTACTTAGGAATAAAGGATGTCCAGGTAAGCTGAAGAACTCCTGAAGGTAAAAATAAATACACTGTGTTGGTTGTTCCACCCTTAAGACTCATTTTTTCAGCAATAAGCAATAAGCATCACATAACTAATGAAGCCTCAAGAACTATCAAAAATCTCCTTACTTGGTCAGAGGTATATTTTACTTGCTTATCTCCTCCTCCAAAACTTTATTAAACAGGGTTCACTGTGGGCTTTCAGGCCTTTCCACATTTATTCCCATATCTCAGAAATTACACTAGCATACATTTTTCTTTGCTCTGTCCCTATTTTTTCAGTGAGGCTGGACTTTTTCCCTAGATGTCCAGATCTTTCCAGATGTGTGTTCACAGCCCAGAGCGCTGTTACTGGTATGACTCCCACAGACATTGCTGCCATTTGGAAGGCAGAACAGCAGCTCTGCTCAGGACCGAGAGCACATGGAAATAAGTTCCCCACACCTCTAGCATATTCCATTGCATACCTCAGGCCAACTTGTATCTCTTGATAAGCTCTTCTGGAAGTGACAGGAAATATCTAAGCCCTGGGGCTGTGGAAACTGTTGCAGACATGTAGAGGGGGAAAAGGAATTTACTGTAATTGTTTAACAGAGCACCAAGGGCATTGTGATGAGAATGCAAACTTGTTATTCTATGGCACTGAGATAAATCTCTGAGCAGAAAGTGTACACAAGGCCTATTCTTTACAAATACCCCATACACACCAAAGAGCTCAGCTCATCAGCAGTCCTACACCTGGGCCACAGATGCATTATAAAGAATCACAGTTTAGTTCCAGGCATAAACTAAGCATTACAAAGCTGCTTGCTCACTTCCCACCGCACATGCCCTGCTGGAAGGAGGAGGAGAATTAGTGCAGGGAAAATGAAACACATGGGTTGAGATTATAACAGTTTAATAAACTAAAATAGGAACAACAAATTATCTAACAATTATAATTGTAATGAAAAGGAATATAACAAAAAAAAAGAAAAAGACATAAACCCCAAGTGATACACAATGTTATTGCTCACCAATGTCCAAACAGAAATCTGCACCTCCCCACCAGTTACTCCCAGTTTACATACTGGGCATGATGTCTTATGGTATGGAATAGCCCTGTGGCTAGTTGAGGTCACCTGTCTGGCCATGCTGTCTCTCAGCTTCTTGTTTCCTTCCTGGCCTGCTTGCTGGAAGGGCAGCAAGAGATGAAGAAACAGCCTTGGTGCTGTTTAAGTGCTGCTCAGTAGTAACTGAAACATCCCCATGTTATCAATGCAGTTTTCAGCACAGACCTAGAATACAGCCCTGTACCAGCTACTAGGAAGAAAATGAACTCTATCTCAGCTGAACCCAAGACATCCACCAAAGCAAGTTTAAGCACACTGGTATAGACTTGGCTACATGCCATAGAGAGCACTGTGAGCCTTTCCCAGTCCTTAAAGAATCTTTCAAACAAGATTTGTAAGAGAAACAAGGTGTGATTAATGTTACGGATAATAGAACCACTGAAATTGTCACAAGTCTACTTCTTTACCTGAAACAGTAGGGCATGACTGATCTTTCACCTTGTCAGCAAATAGCCCTTCCTGTGCGCTGCTTTACATGGAGAGCAGACTTCTCATAATCCCAAAATGCCATAGTTGAGATTTGGATGAGATTCAGCATCTCTGTCCTCTAGACCCTAACATATGCACATTTTCTTTTTCACACTCTCACCGCTGCAATTAATTGGGGAGACATATATTTTAACAAACCAGTTAATTGAACAGAGCTAAGTTACAAAACTTAAGAAATTTGCCACATTTATGTACATAGTAATGAGATCAATTACTTTCATCTCATGTAGATGTATTGAGAACTAATGAGGTATTTAAAACGTGCATAGAGAAAGTCTACTTTCTATTTCCATGCTGTAACTTAGAGCTTGTTAGGGATTTAGCTCTTTATCAGTTTGAGCTATGGCACTTACATTGATAGAAGGCCTGTTAGCTGTGGCTCCCGACTGCATTAAAAAGTCTTTTAATGCAGTTTTGTAGTGGCATACATCTCATTATAGTGCAAAAATGGGCAAACACTGAAGACCACGTTCTTAGGAAATACTTTGTCTGAGAACACAGCAAGCAGAAAGCTTATGCTTTGAAGGATAACATCCACCTCACTCATAATTTAGATAAGTAATCCGAAGACCCCTATAATGAGAAAGCCTTTATCATTTTTTAAAGCTATTAAAAAAGACCTGCAAAGGTAAAGTGCCAAATTCTAGAACTGTTATCTTTATGGGTCACTTTTAATAACAAACCACTCTTTCTCCCAATACAAAACACAGTGGTAATCTATTTCTTCAAAGAAATTGCACTGAGAGAACATCTACAACATGCTACACTTCATACACGGAGCTCTAGGTTATTACCTAGGAAGCCAATTTTCAGGCAGCGATTTCAACATCTGAGCACAGCCTTGGATACAGCTGCAGGCACATCCGAAGTTTCTCATTAAGTTAGACATGCAATGAAAATGTTGAAAGTTGTTTAAAGGTGAAGAGAAAAGGAATATAGATATTGTAAAGGTACAAAAAGAACAGGAAAAAAAGTGGAGAAACCATCGACTCTGGCATGGAGAGCTACAAGTGAAGTCAGCCCAAGCCAGTCTCATCATACAGCAGGTTCTCACATCTGCTTTCTGCACAAGCATGCCGACCAACCCACAGCAAAACTTTGAATCTTGCTAATTAGCAGCCAAAACCAGCTTCTTTTTAACTACATTTTCTACCTATCAGATCCTTCAGACATTGTATTTCCCTGGACCAAATATTAAATAACACCTGTGTATGCAATAGCCCTCAGCCACCAGGCTTTCAGGTCAGTACAAGACCTTTTGCTGAGAGACAAGGACTCTATGACACTGAATAGATAGCTCAGCTTGACTCCCTGGGGACATTCAGGTTGTCAGGGACCTCTCCGCAGCATGACCTGGAGCTTCTGGTTTCCAAGATTCACAAAATATCCTTTTGCAGCTCTATCAGTACAAACCCCCCTGTTTCTTCCTTCAGTTAAAATGGCTCAACAACTTAATTTTACTCATGCATTTGTCTCTCACTATTGAAATGCCTACTTACAACAATGCAACATGCACCAGGGCAGTATTCCTTCAAATACAAAGTCAACCCTGAGCGTGAGGCCCAAGGCAGGAGCCACAGAAATCACCTCCACTTGGAGCAGAGACTTTCAGATCTGGCCATCAGCCACTAAAGTAATATAGGGAAAAAAAAAAACCCCAAACCACACACTTACTCAGCCATGGCCAAGTGAAATTACCCCCAGGCAACAAGAGAGCACCAGCAAAACTTGAGGCTTCTGGACCCAGCTGTGATCCTGCTGAATTCACCTGCCTCCAGTACAACCATCATTACCCAACCTGGGTGAAAACATAAGCCTATGGTATAAAGGTCTGTTGTTATGAGGTGGCAAAGCAACTGATTACCTTGATTGACTCCAGCTGTGGATGCACCCCAGCGCTGATCTCTCCACCTGTGACAGAGATTGCCCTTGGGTTTCACCACTCACCTGGAAGAGGAATACTCCGCCTCTAACTACCAGGCCAAATTAGTTCTGTGAGACCTTGTGAACATAGGGCTGGGCACGAGGCTCCCAGTTTACAGTGAGAACTGGGAGCAGGTATGTGGATCTGCCAGCTCCTCCTCCCTGCAGCGGATGAGGACCTGCAGAAGAGGGGAGGAGGAGACAGCTATGGGCTACTCTTGGCTTTGGTTTTCCTTACACTCAGTGTGCATATGTTCATATACAGTATATTCAGCCTGAATATACTGCTTTCTGTAGTGCTGATCATACATTTGCTTGTCATTACAGTGCCTATAAGTAAATACAGAGAAATAAATAAGAATACTTAGCACTTTAAGCCCATTAAAGCATTGGCAAAGTTTCACATGAGATGGTGTTTAAAGCTTGATATATAGCAATAAAATTAGTTTAGAAAAAGACAGATGCGTAAAAACAATGTATGCCTTCACATAAAACTGTGAAAAATATTTTGACTGGCACAGATTTTAAGGTAGGCTTATTTATTGCAACTGTGCTTCATTAATTTACAAAATACAGACTCTGATAAACAGGAGCATCAGATGCTTGCAGAGGGCAAGTCCAATGTGCACTCATTTCAGCTGATGAGTTTGCAATCACATTAGGCTCATATCAAAGATTTATACCCAATATTGGGGAATGATCATGCTTTACAGAAACTGACAGCCAATGAAGTAAAATTAAAAATAAGTGGAATAGAGGACTGAAAAGATTATATAAAAATATATTATGAAAGGAATATCTAATAACTAAAGATTAATTATTTTAAAAAAATCTGGGAGCATCAAGTTTGAATTAAAACTGATACATATTTTTTAAATTGGGCTTCCGGACTATGTGTGTCAGAAAGAAAACATCCGATCTATGTCTTTGATCCAGTTAGAGGTAATAGAAAACACTTTCCCAGAGAGTGATGCAAAAGAAAAACAGATTCATGACAGCCTCCACTCCTTATTTATAGCTTCATGCAATTTTTATCTCGTATCCTTCTTCCTGTCCTTTAATTGAAAAGCAAAATTTATACCTAAGAGCAACAGTGCAATGAGAGATGGTGCCTGTAGATTGGATTTGAGTCTGTAAGTGAACTGAGTCACATGAATGATGCAGTGTTCTAGTTTTGGTGTGCTCTTTGTTATCTGGTTAATGATATTGGGAGACAAAGGACAGGACCAGCAGCAGTAGGCTTAGTGAGCTCTTTCTTGCCCTGTTTTGTAAGTGGTGACTATAGCAGACTCAATTCACACAGGCCAAAAAAAAAAATAGGACACCTTAGTCTCTGCAAATTGCAAAATGCGAGAGAAAATTCATAGTTTTAAACAAATATTATAGATTAGTCTCTTGACAAGACTTGGGGCTTAACAAAATAGATTGCATTGCCTTTTCATATCAGATAAAAAGTTCCAAATAGTCAATGACAATTTGTAGGGGTTCTTCACTTAACGCCTGGACTACCATGTGAGCCTGTCTCATCCACTCTCTTAATTCTCCATATAATGAATTCTGATTAGAAATCGAAGCCTGTGCAGTCACACTAAAGTCCATTTATGTTCTGATATGTATATATGTGTAAATTCAGATGACATTCCTCTAATTACACAAATTAATCGCTCTCTGATGAATTTTACAACACCTCATTTCTAAGGGTTTCTCCTGAAAGTACATTGAAAAGGTCAACAACATGATCAAATCCTACCCTGTTCAACATGCTTTGAAGATTATAATTATATCTAATTACAAATTTTTGCAATTAGCACATATTGCAAATTTTCCATTCTCTGAATTAATAAGATCCTTTTGTATTTATTTACCCTGCCAAAAATGTGTGCAAGTAGCATCCAACTGCTTTTCTTGATGGACTATTTCAACTCAGGACAATGGAATGTCACCATTATTATATATTTTTTTCAGGCAAAGATCTTCTGCCTGAGAGTTTAACCCTAGTGTCTGCTGCCTGAGCAGGACCCTTGGGACACAGAAAGAATACAAATGATATAATATTTAATGTTATGGATATTAGTAGTAATCCATGCCTTGAGCACTTTTTTTTCATGAAAAAATGCTAATGTGAGCAGAAACTACCGAGGATCTGTATTCTGTGGTGGCCACTGGCTGTACATGGCCACAAAGCAAAGGAGAGGCACAAAACCAACACAGTTCTGAGCCTGTCAGAAGGCACATTTTCCTCATTCAGAAGGGTACAGATAACAGATTAGTATTCCAGGTACTAGTTGATTTTCAGCTCTTCTCTGAAAGCTACACATGCACTTGTGCCCCAGAGAGCAATACAAGAACAAGATTGTCAAGCTTCATCTTTGCTGTAGACTAATTACAAAACCTAGGAGCCTATTTTGCAAAACCAAGCTTCCTTTGCTGCCTAGCCATGCTATTTTATGTATCTTAAGAATATGGGGGATATTTTTTTATGGTAACACATATGCTCAGTTTCTGGGCTTCTTTGAAACAGAGAAATAGGACAGTGACAGTATTTGTAGCACCATCAGGAGGAAATACTGGCAATGTGCTAAGATTATATCAAATTAATTACCTGCTGAAATCACAGCAACAATTAGTTTGTTGATTTTAATTTAGCCTAGGATACAAACAGAAAAAGAGGAAAAAATTTTAAAAAGCCAAAAGCAGTAATGGTGAAACTGAGGCTTGGTTGTCATCTCGTGGGACAGGATCTCTCACTAACGCTGCAACAAAAACATACACGGCTATGATTGAAAGCCCATTGCTCTCAGGAAGATTTGATTACTTTCCAAACACAAGAAGGAAGCATCATTCCTCAAAAACCTGTCTTCCAGAGTATACCTGGGGCTGTCACATCACCATTCATTTAGGGTAGCAACTCACAACATTGCCTGTCCCAAAGCAACATCGTATCAAACTTCATTTAGAGAATGTCTCATCTCTAAGTCTGTTGCCTGAGTATGCCCAAAACTACCTGGAGAGCTAATGACGAGGTTAATGATTAGATTTTAATATTCCTGAGTTGCCACCACTTCGACCCTTCCCACTAGATTGGTTTCACATGTACCCTACAGAGTCATTTGTATATCTATTTGTACATCCTCAGGCATATTCTATGCCAATTTGCACACTGTCTTGGATGTAGTATCTCTTTGGAACACAAAGAGCTAATTATAAATATCAATAACAATAAAAAGCCTTTTATCTGTCATGGCAAATTTTTTATCAATCTACTTACATTCAGCATATATGTGTTTTCCATATCTCAGCTTGAAGAATTACAACTGTATATGTATTTGTTTATATTCCACACATTCACCCCCAGCTGAATAAAATCTCCTTTTGTATGATCTGTCTTTGTCTATCAGTGATACCAATACAACAATCCCTTGCCATTGAAGGAAACATGAGTCAGGTCTCTCATTAGAATTGTTTCACTAAATCTTTTATTGTCCCAACAAATTCAGGAAAAAGTAAAATTTCATCCACTGCTCAGCTACAAACAACTGGGACACAACTTCTAATTGACCTTGACATTTGAGAACTTCACAAGACAGCAAATTACTAAGAGGACCTCTAAGTCAGTCAGGTTAAGAGAAGTCAAATAGTGAATAGCAAGAAGCGCAACACAGCCAACAGTATGTAAATCAGGAATTGTATTTAAGCCAACATATTGCATTATGCATGAAAAGGTGAGTAACAGCAAATATTTTAAGAAATCTATCTACAATTAAGGAATCCTAAATAGCTTTATTAATGTAGGTCAAACTCCATCTTCTTGTGGGAATTTGACATTTACTAATATGCCCTTGTATGAATTATTCAAAGAAGATATATTTATTAGACATGTATTAAATGGTATTGAGTATGCTCTTCAAAAAGGCTGCAATATACTTGTATGACAAACTCTATAGGGCCTACTTAATTTCTAATCCAGTAATGATTAATTAAATAAAATTTAAATCATACTCTAATATATTTAAATCCAAATGTTACGCAGAAGTCTGCAAAATATTGTTTTATTTGTAGTCTGTAGCACAATGTCATCACCCATCTCAGAGCAGTTATTTAAATTCTGCCTTTTGTTCTTGGAAAATACAAACCTAGTATCAATCCCCACTGTGAAGAAAAACTATGATTAGTAATTAAATTACAGTGCATTAAACTTACTTAACTTAAGTTCACCAGTTGGGAAAATTCTGTGCCTCTGGGCTTAACAATAACTCCTAATCTTGCTGTTGCCTGTACCTATTTTTTAAAGTTGTATTATAATTTTCTTTATTGGAATTTCATTAAAAATGGTAATGTCATTACTCTTGTTAATACTTAAAACCAACACCATAATCCTGAATTTTAATTAGTAATTATAATTAATTATTATTTCATTAATGAAATGTTTAGTTGCTAATTGTCTTTGAGCACCCCAGTCCCTAGGCTTATAAGCATTTCACAACATTTAATTTCTCACGGTTTCTGATTAAGTGGAACCATCAACCTTATTCATTTTTAACACTTTCATGTGGTACAGTACTTTGGGCCTTGTTTACTGTTTACACCTGTTCTAATGGATGGCTTCAAGTCCTGATTAGTGTTTCATTAATGGGGAAATAAACGCCTTAGTTATGCAGGAAACAGCACAAAAATACCTGAGAGGTAATATTAGTTAAATCCAGGGCTCTTTCTATTCACATTGCTGTTAACTATAGCTGTAGATCTTAATTTTCCACTGTCTCAACATCACACAGGTCTAGTTCATCTTCCCGACATGAGGAATGGCTGAAATTACCACTTATGTTACTTAGAGAAGGAAAGTGGTGACAGAGGGTCCTATGGTCTTCATGGGCACAGGCAACTGCCCCCAGCTATAACAGTTGCAGTTTTTCAAATGAGGTTAGATGATCTTGGGCCAGATCAGAAGACCATGGATCTCATGGGCTGAACTTGGGCAAAGCCACAGGGGAATGGTGATAGTGGGTCACAAGGAAGGCACAGAACAGGTTGAGTATATGTTGATACTCCCCCAAACTCTCTCTCACACTTTCTCTCACAAACTAGGCTGTTTTTAGAAGTTATTCATATAAGTTTAAAAGTGATTAAAAGTTATTATACAGACATGAGTATTATGCATTAGACATGGTCCTAAATACAACAAAAGAAAGCTTTAGAGATGATCGCAAGTCATGGTGATAATTGGTTTTTGAAGCTGTGGGGCTGTATAACGATTGGCTCACTGGTGAACAATATATCACTGCTAACACTAATATATTAACTTTTAATTTATAAATGGAACTCAGTATGGAGTGTAGCCAATTTGATCTGCAAAAGGGGCTGTGAATCTTACAAGGAATGACTGATATTCTGCATCACCATTTCCTGAGTTAAGGTTCACAGGTTACTGACAGACTGAGCAGCCCTTGCTGGAAACCTTATCTGGTCCACAGACACATAATGCCCTTTGGGTATTTTTAATTTAATGCTCCTTGATAAGGCTGTACACTATCCCTAACAAATTATGAGGACTGACAAGTGGATGCTCGCCCAAAAGGCTGGAAAGCTGGAGTTCTGGGTTTATGCCAGCATTATGATGAGCCAACATTCACTGCGTAAAATCTTGGCAACTCAAAATAAGAATTAATCTGAGAATTGAGTGAAAATATCATATTTTTGTTTCTGCACATATCTTCTTATTCCAGGAAAAGTGAAACAAAAGAACTATGTAGCATTTTTAAACCTATATTTTTTGTGCAACAATAAAATAGTATTCCTTTAAGTTATACAACTTAAGTGTGCATTTATCTTGAGAATGCATACACAGAGCATTCTCAGGGTGGGGGGAGTATTGCTGTAAATTATTTTCTGCCTATTTTACACCGATTATTCTTTAATGTGCCTAATCATATGCCGTCTGTTACAATGAAGCACAAAGGACATATTTTCTCCTTTTCAGAACACAATGCTAGATATTTGATGGCTACCCAAGAGAGGGTCAGTGAAAATGTCTAGAAATATGGTGGGATTTACATATAAAGCAGGGCTGGATTTTGAAAGAGGCATATTGTGTTCAGAGAGGCACTTCCTTCAGTTGGCGCTCAAGTCCATTGGCACAAGTTGAAGTTAGGAGTATTTGTCTTAGGGCTGAAGGGTGAGAATACAAACCTCAACTCCAAAGCAGTCAGGTACAAGAACTGCACAAAATACAATAAGAAAAAAAATAAGCCTTCCTCACAGTTCACCATCTGGATATTATCTAATTATTGATTAGGAGACAGAAGATATGGAGGACGCTACCTCTCCTTAAGGTGCGGTCTACTCCCAGGAATATCTGCCAGTGCACACATCCAAAGCCATGATATTTGCAGACAAGCACATTTAATTGAGATTTATACCATATTTTCTTGGCTGCACAGGAAATAAACACGTAGAAAGCCAAGAGTGGTTTTTTTCTGTGTTATCATGGCTGAAGGATGATAGAAGTACATTTCTACTTACTGCACCTCTAAGAGCAACTGGGATGCTGTGCTCCATATAACGTTATGTTACTAATGTAGTACTTGATTCAGTGAGAGAAATTCTTAAAAGATCATTTTGAAGCAGATGGGGGATCAATAGTTTCCTGTACAGTCTGTACTCTCTGTAGACCAAATAGTATTCATACATCTGAAGTTTAGCAGATGGTGTTTTTGCATTAATTTTCTAAACTACCAACTGTAGGATACTCTGTTTTCAGAAAACCAGTTGCCTTAAGGCTTGAATTTTAAAGTATTTCAAATGTTTTCATGTGTTGTAAAAGCACACCTCTTTCTCAGGTTTTCTCTCCCAAAGCTGCAGTTTTGATTTTGGATCTCAAAAAAATGAATTGGCAACAGGCTCAGACATGTGGGTTCATACTATGTTTATAACAGGAAAGTAGAGTATGGCAGCAGCATTTCACTAGAGGGCATTTGCTCTACTTTGGCCACAAAGCCATCCCCTCTGCGATCATGCTGCTTTTCTGCTTAGAAGGAAGAAAACCAAATTGGTGGGTGGAATGTACAATAAAATCATTCAACATGCTCGCAAGATGCCAAGGACCATTTGCTCCTGTTTCAAGTCAGTCTCCAAAGCCCACTCCACACTTGGAGCACCTGTTTTCATCTATCTGTGCTTCTTTTCTAATTTAAATTATTTATGTAAACAAAAGAAAACTTCAGGAATTATGAGAAGGCTCTGTGCCTCTCAATATTTTAAAGATACTGGATTATTTTTTGGCCAGCTACTGCAAGCAACACTTCTAAAAATGTGACTATAGGTACATATGTCAGGGCAGAAAAAGTTACACGAAAGTCACCGTCCCATGGATTTTACTTGAGTTCATAAAAACACCCCAAACAGAGAAGTCTTTGATCCACACTAAAGGAGGAGAAAAAGAAAACTTCAAAGAAGAATAAAAATCCTCCTACACTGCACCTGCCTTAACTGCAGTCAGTGTGTATTATTTATCATCTTCACCTCACTTCTGCATTGCTCTAAGCATACCGAAGTCATTCAATTTAGCTTTTCAGTTTGGCCAGCCTGCCAGGAAGGAGTAATCTTGCCTTCACCTTCCCTAGCCCTCTTCTGAACATAAATATAGTGTGACTGTTAATTTGTTGATTTATACAAGGTTTAATCCACTAGAGTCATAAAATATTAAAGGAATCTTTCTTCGGTAAATTTACAGCTAAATAAAATCGTAGCTCTCAAAACCTGCAAGAAACTAGAGTGACATTTTATTTGCTTGAAATGTATTTTCTGATTCAGTGAGGTGGACTGACATGGGCAGCTTGTTTATTTAAACCACAGCATATGCAGCTTGCTGGAGTAGTATCATCCTGAGCAAGAAAGTTTCTTTATTTCACAGAACAATGCAACTAATGCCTTTGTCTCATCTTTTATTGTTACTAATAAATAATTGTAATGAAAAAAACAGACTGTTTCCACTATAATTAATGCAAAATAATTAAAAGAAACCCTGAACTACTGCAAGATAGAAGTGTAACTGACTTTGGTTGAAAATACATCCCCAAGCACTTTGGAAATCCTTGAAATAACATCTTTCCTTTCTCCTTCCAGTCAATAACAAATGGAGATGGTCTCCATGTTTACTACAAAGTGAAGACCATGGTTGTATATAACCAAAAAGACTAGATAAAGGAGATTAAGTTTCCTACAGCACATCTCCAAACACTATTTCTATCAGTGTATAATTTTGCAACCACCAGTGGGATGGACTGTTGCAGTCTAATCCCAGTTGGCAACTAAGCCTCACACAGCTACTCATTTCCCCCAAGTGCAATGGGGGAGAAAATCAGAAGGGTAAAAGTAAGAAAATTTGTGGGTTGAGAGACTTTAATAATTGAAAATAATAATAATGAGAGTAGTAAAATAAAATATCAAAAAGAGAAAAAAATCCAAGTAAAATAAGAGGTGCAAATGAAAAACAATCATTCACCACCAACTGACTGATGTCCACCCCATTCCCAAGCAGTTACCTGTCTGTATTTCAGATTGGAGAGAGACAAGGTGTAGGAAAAAGTATTTGATTTTAAATCCATTAATTTCATCTCAATTGTGGCACCATCTATTTTTATTCCCATGCTTTATTTTATTTTTCATCAAGGGTCAGGCTATTCCATGTTCTTCTTGAGTACATTACCAGAGGTCAAACAGTGCATTTCTAGCTCTGTACACCTAGCATTGGATTTTCATTACACAGGGTTATAACCAACCCCTTTTTACAAAGAAAGAAAATTAACATAGGGCTACACTTGGGGTTTGGTTGGTTGAGGTTTTCTTTTGAGCAAGAGAGGATGAGAAAATGATCCACTTCCCACTAACAAGAATTGACACCATTTGTGAACTCCAGAAAATCACCTCTATAAGTGCTCCAAGTATTTTTGGCAATTTATCTACCAGGAATGTTTGTCTAAATGCTTGGCGTGACTTCTATAGGGCCACAGGAATTCTAGGTAGTTGGCATTTTCAAGATTCAGTCTTTACCTAAATGACTAAAAATAATTTAAAGAATGAGCCAAGCATATGTATTGGTTTTGTTGCAAGAGATCATCCAAGTGTATCAGAAAAATATCAGAGAACATGAGCTTGGTGAATGTTAAAACATGGGAAAACTAACAGCTTCCATTTCTTAAGATGTTTATTGAAGAGTCTACAATTAAATATGATCATTTTCAATAAAATATGCTCTTCCTATTAGAATAAAACACTTTTATAACAACTATGTTTTAGCTTGAATCAGAGTTTTCCTTAGCATGGTTTCGAGACCTTTATTCATAAAGTTAAGAATGATAAAAGATTTTAAATCTCCATGCATGGTTTTATAGATATAATCATAGCAGGGCTTTGCTGATTTTCAGCCTACAAGGCAGAACACTCAGTCCTTGAAGAAGACCAATTAACAACCAATCCTACAAATGCTTTATTTTCTACACAATTTTCAGTATCTGTCCATTTGTGAGTCCCTAAACTTTACAGTATTTAGAGAATCTATTCAAAGTATGTCTGTGTTGCTCAAGATAATCTCTTTGATGTAACAAAACCAAATCACAAAACAACAAAAAAGGTCAGCTCTCTGTGAGGTTTTTGTAAAGGGGATTATAAAATTACCATCTTTAGCAGCTCTTCTAATATCAAGCCTGCATTGGTAAGAATAATCTCCCTTGTCTCTTCATCATAGAAACAAGAGTGTTTCCTTAAGGATATAGCTCTGTAGTATAATCTGATTTACAACTGAGATCACTCAAAACTTTACTGTAAGCTTTCAAAAGTTGCCAAGGATGAAGACAAAGTGCATTGCCACATTTCTGCAGGCAATGAAAGCCCTGGCACATCCTCATTCCAGCTCAACTTCAGCCCCTGCCAAGACTCTCCCGGTCATCAGTCCCACAGCCCTGCTGGCCATAGGCTCAGATGCACTGCTGTGACACTGCTATTTCCCCAAACGACCAGGCACTAGGTAATATTTAACCACTCTCATCTCTGCATTATGACTGGCATTGCCTAATGAAAATCCACCTCATTTCAAGCTCCATAATTTTTTAAATATCTATTTAATCTAATTACTGACCTCTAGGAAATCACATTGTTAAATTCAGATCTTTGGGGTTTATGCAAATATTTTCATGTAGCATATAAATGCCACTGTTTCCTTCCATCTTGAGATTTTTCTGTTTTCTCTTTGTACTCTGATGTTTCTGTAATCTTTGCATGGGATGCATTGTGTCAGCTGGTAAGTCAGCTGCACTACTTCTTAAAAGTGAGCTTCTCACTATATTTCCTTCTGGTTTATCTTTAAAAACCTACACTATTTAGCAGACATCCTCCTGCAGATCTGAAAGCAGGCTGCTCCATTGCACTTCAGACTAGGCTGATTTATCACCATCCACTTCCCCCTCAGACCTTGCCAATTGTTCCTGTTATCTCTTTGTCTTCTTTCTCCTAGACCTGCACAGGAACTTGTCAAAAAACTGCAAACCTTAGTATGGCATTAGACATAGCTTTGAATTCAGTTGCTGGCTAAATTCTGTCTGCTTGAGCCAAAAGACCTGGACCAGCACATCTCTGCTCTTGCCTTGCTGGGTTGTTGCTGCCTGCTGCAACTCTGAGTAACTCCAGTTCTACACTTGTCTGATCTCATAACTTCTCCCAAATTTAAGTTTTTCACTAGCCCTTAACTCATCTTCATTTAACTTGATGTTGATTCTGACTCTGGGAGACTCCAGCCACAGGTCTACATACAGGGGATGCTAACTTTTCATATTAGACACTTCAGCTATCTACAGAGATCTGCCACGTGGCAATGAAATTTCCAATAAATATTTTACAGATCAGTTTTCAGTTGCTGAAGATCCTTTGAAAATTTCAGAGATTCAGTTGCAAACTGGCATGTGCTCAACGAACCTTCTTCTGCTATTAGTGCTTTCATTGTACTTTTCAATTGACTAGTGATTTATTTTTTCTCTCAAAGCTTTCTTTTTCTAGTACTGGAGCCACAGCTTGGTCTGACAGCATTTCCATCATGTTGCCCATCACCTATTTACATGCAGTACTGCAGCAAAGATGGTTGGAACTTCCAGCATTTATGGGTTCTTGCAATGGGATTTACCCACCAAGAGATCAACTTGATTTATATTTTGCAGGCTTTATGCCTTCAGCTCTGTTTTGGCATGCCCCTAAAACATTCAATATTAATTCCTTTCCCTCTTATTCTTGCAGTTGTTAAGTTTATAAATCCTAATCTGTCTCTCTGGGATGCTGAGGTTGTATTGCACCGTCTGTGATTTTCTAGTTCTCTCAAGATTCATATAATTTATTAATTGTTTGCAGAAATGTGAGATGGGAAAAAAGCTCTAATGCAAGGCTATGGATTAATCATAGTTATCAAAGCTCCTTTTTAAAATGGATAGCAACAAAGTATATACATATCGGCACACACACTGCAGTTCCACAAGCTGCATTACTAAATTACTTTTCCCATTTAGATATAAATTATGCATCTAAACAGAAGTGTTAATAATTTAAGTTATTTAGTTGATCAGCTACTCTCAGACCTTAATTAGTCTTTAGTATATCTGTAAAATATAAATATGTTGATTAGGACATGTAAATTTATTATATGTCTTTTCAGTTCAGTATAAAGTAAAAAAAAATTCTTTTTCTTTGTTTAGGGACCTTCAGTATCCCAGTCACCACGTATATTTGCAAATTTGTTGTTATTTTCTCTTAAAGGCAACAAATAGGGAAAAAAAGAAGGCAATATTTCAGCAAATTCAGAGTTTTAACAGGCTCTGGACCTGCTTAGGACTTTCACTGTAAAACATGCTCTGAGTGAAAGAAGCATAGATTTACTGGCATGGAACTAAATGCAAGGAAATATTCTTGAGGAACAAAAGTGTATCACGGTTGAAGCAGAAGCAAGACTCCAGGTTCAACACCTGAAACTGACAAAGCACCATGACAATGTCGTGGATGGGTACAATTGGTGCTGTCATCCTCTGGAAGACCACTAGCTATTGGAAATGAATCCCCTAAGCTGTGACAATAGTGATGTTGAACAGTCTCTAATGTTAATGGCTCAGTCTGATGAGGCACTTGTGCCTGGTCCCATGTACCTGCAGACACAGCATAGTCCTAAATCTGTTTTTGCATTTTTGTATTTGCTCAGCTGGACCAAGTCATTTTACGCTCCCCCTCCAAGCAAGACATTAGCTCTGGGAGATTTGGGTCCATTTTCTGTTTTCCTCTTTGCAGTCAGTCCAGCAGATTTTTCTCCTTGGAAGTAGCTTCTCTCACAGCATCCAGAAATATAAGTCAGGTTTGGTTTTGTTTTGTTTTTTTTTTTTTTACCTTCATGCATCTAAGGCATTTCCTTGGACCTGTGAGTTGTATTCTTCAGTACAAAGTCCTTCTTGGTGAACTGTAAGAGCTCTCCCAGCCTTGCCTCACTAGCTACTGGTACTGCTGCAATTTCAGAGTAATTTCATCCTCTGCTTACAGTTTTTTTTTCACAGCAGTTTTGAAAATACATTACTATGGAAGGTTTCTAGATACTGCTCTGCCAGTTTAAAAGTATATTTAACCACTTCAGTGTTTGATTTTCTTTGCAAGATGTGAGAATTATACAAAAACCCCCACCTCAATAACCGTCTGTGTTCCTCTGTTGAAGAATATGTATGTTTACACACAGAAATACATCTGTAAGTGAGGAAATAAACTCCACTCATAGTGTGTGAGGATGAAGTTTTCTAAACTAAATTCTCTTTGGCAGAAAAAGTCCAATTCCAGGGGAAAAAAGTAACTGTAACTGCTAACACAAGGCTGTCAGCATTTCCATGCAAATTATGAAGAGGAAAAGCAACTATTACCATCCAAACAAGAGAAAACTGCCAGCCTTCATCTTATAGAGAAAAATGTTTTAATTTGAAAATCTTGCTGGGAAGTTTCAGGGAGAGAAATGCATCCCTTTATTAATGCCCACCTTTGTTCATAATGTCCAGTTTCATAAATAAGCTTTCTGAAGCCATGAGACACCAATTATCCAACGAGTAGGGTCCTGTGGCTTTGCTGAGTTACCGTATTACAGTGAAATTCAGATGCTGTCTAACACTAAAGGACCTCGGCCCTCAGATAAAAAATGATGTATGTACCTCCTCCTAAATTACAGGAAACGTGATAGCTGCCTCATCAAACAGTAAGGAGATCCTAGAGGCTGAGCTCTTGCAGTTAATGAAGCAATCCCAATCCAAGCACCCTAACCTAAAAGGTCAAAATCTGAAAAATGTGCCTGCAATTTGCAAAGTTTTCAATTTAATATTTCAATTAAAACTCTCCCTCACAGATCTCTTGTAGATCAGGGCTCTTTGACACCATCAGGGAACACAAGCATGGTGGTTCTGTCATACATGAGCTGAGCAGGAGGCATGGCCTGGCTGGTGACGGCAGTGCTGTAGAAAGGAGCAGCATGGAAACTGGGATCTGGGAAAAACTCAGCTACAGATATGTTCTCAAAGAAGAGGGAATCTGTCCTTGCCAGTGTTGACAAATGTGCAACTCAAAAGCTCTTCTGGGAGACTGTTTTGCTTCCTCTCCTAGGCTTAATGGAGGTTATTAACAAAAAGTGCTTTCTGTTGCTTTTTCTCCTCTACATTTAACTCCTTTCTTCCTAGACAGCACTCATAACCAAGGGTCAGGGACTCACTCTCAAGCCCAGCCAGTCACAAAGTCCCTGCTATAGAACAATCCTAAAACAGCAGACAGTAATTTAGGGATCAGTCTGTAATTCAGGAGGGCCAATTTTCCCACTTTCCAGAGTTGAAAGACAGCACAACCTTAACATTCCCTCCCCTAGCACTCTGCTGAAGCTGCTTAACTTTGATGGGGCAAGAAACATGAGCTTTCAACAACATGTGAGTTGCAGCCCTCTACCACTGCCAGAACAGTGAATAGCCATCTCCTAGTCACCTTCTCCATGTTATCCCAAGATTTTGAGAAGTATCTCTGTTTTCTCCCTTCTTTGCCTCTTTCCCAATTGTAGAACCTTAACCTGTTTAGTCTGCCTTCCCAGGGAAGTCACGTGGATTCCCGTGAAGCTGTTTTACTAAAATTTCCCTATATCCAAAAAATTCAGTTGCATACTTAAACCAATTAAGTGTAATACACCCAAGAGGAGGTTTTTTTTATAGAAAGCTGTGAGTTCTGGGACAAAAGGGGAAGGAAGATGATAACGGATGTTGCATTTCAACATTAATTATACAAAATTGTCTATGATTTCTTCTTCAATTTCACATCTTTGTTATGTGTCCCAACCACAACACAGTAATTTTCTATTATTCTACAGTTCAAATACACCTCTTTCTCCACAAGACTTTCTTAATTAGCAAGAATATTTTTTCAAAAACTATGTTGTTGTACAAAGTTACAGTGAACTTAACACCAGAAACTGTGCTTTAGCTAAAGGCAGAATCTCATTTGCAACCCTGGTTTGGGACAGAGCAGTTACATTTTAAATCACTTCAGCTTAAAAGTTATTGCTAGCCTTAGATGATGAGAAAATCATACATTTTTAAAACTAATTTGGAGGAATGGAAACAGCTCAAAGATTCAAATTCAGGGTTACACAGCAGACACATACTTGTATGACTGATTATAATTTACACCTCCAAATTGTTTTAATAAATATGTAATGCTAAAAGAGGGATACTTTTGATAGGCATTTAATTTTTTATATATTGAATAAGTTATTTAAATTATTTACTTAATTTTCTGGCAACTAAGCTATGCCTTGTTCATGCATGATTTCAAAACTCAATCTTTACAAGGGAAACTGGGTCTAAAGATGCTGGAGCATTCAACATAAAAATTGGAGGCAGGGAGGGGAAGAAAACACAGAGTGAGATATCTGATTTTAGGCCTTTAATTCAAGTGACGTGGCCCAGCTACTCTCCCCATGCAATCAGTACAAGCTGAGGCCCCTGCTATTGAGGAGGGCACTTATTCGCCTTGAACAGATTTCCACAAATTGATAACAGTATAACGTGTCACTTGGCCACATAAAACTCTCAGAGTCAAATAAATAAGAAGTGTTAGGATGAAACTAAGTCCTTTTACTTATTTGTCCTGTGTTTTGTTAATTTTTTGCTTTGCAGTCATGCTAGCTGTTTCTTCCCACAAGCAGCATGAGAGCTTGATGTGACAGTGAGTCTATCCCACACCATGCTCTAATAAAATCAGAGTGAGCAAATCTCTCAGACAGATCCTCTGGCCAGGTCCCCTTCAACACTGCCACAGGACTTACTGCAGCTTCAAAATGATTTCAGAAGTGCATTAACGGAGCTCGTTTTACCTCAGAGCACTATTAGGAGGTTACTATGCCATTGACTTCGTTTGCTGGGGAGAGTGGATTAATTGCCTTTGTTAAGTTATCATTACTGAGGAAAAAAAAAATACTTTCACAGGGAATATCTTCCCCCAGGCACCACGAAGTTATCTTACAATCTCCTAACTTGTTCATTTACTGGTAGAAACTTCATCATTTCCCCCTAATTTATATACATTCATATATATTATATATATTCCAGACCAGTGACAGATATCTTGTCCAATATCTTGCAGCCCATCAGGGTTAGTAACAGGAGATTTAAGCCATGGAAAACTACAAATCTCATTTTCCCAGTGGAATATGGCTTTATTTCTAGCCTTGAAAGGCCATGAAATGATAGGCTATAAATTGCATGTTTTAATATCTATTTATAGGCAGTTCTATGGTGCACATCTATGTATAAAAAAAAAACTTTCCGATCTCTAAAGTTCTAAAATATATTACTGTCCTCTACTTCCAAGGTCTTTTTGGTGTAACTCACAGATCTAAAGGAGCTAGGGTTTGCAAATGGCAGGGTTCCATAAGAAAGGGATAAATTCATGCCAAAGTGCCAAATTGCTGCCTCCCTGGACACTACACACTGTCAGAGACATTGACCTCAGCAGCATCATATTCAGAGTATTTATCTCATTAACCTCTAACGAATGCTAAAAAGAAAACACAAAGCAGGAGACAGGCAGAGCTCATGCAATGAACATCTGTAGCAAAAATCAATTACTTTGTGCCTTTTGACTCCTATGACCAACACGACACTTTCGTACATTCCATCTCTCATGATTAATGTGATAAGAAACGGCATAATGTTTCTTGCTACTTGCTTCTACACAAGAACACAAGTATGTTAACACATGTGATGGGTAGTTATACTGAAAACTATTTACAGGAAGTATTTCCTGGCAGGTTGTGCCTCTGCATCTCCAGCAAAACCCCGTCTGCTCCAGCTTTGTACACACGCCAGTGACCCATGGTGGTGAGCACTCCAGGGATGGCAGCAGCAAGCTCCAGATGTCTACCAAAACACTGAACAAACTTTCTTCCTGAAATCAATATTTGTGCTAAGCCTCAGGAGCCTCTCTTGGACTGGGGACTGTGGAAGCCAAAGCAAAACAGAAAAAGCAGAAATTATTTAGGTACTGTCAGAGCTGCTAGGAGCAGGCAGCTCTTTCTGGCAGGAAGGGAGTTCAAGCCCCTTGTCGGCCAACCTAGAGTCCTGCTGCCCACAAAGACAGCTTTTCCCGAGTTATGAGGCTGATGTATCAAGGATAAGCAATGCGGAGCTATTGTGCAAGAATCTGGAGCATCACCCCAGCTGGGCTGCTGCTTCCCACTTCACAATTTTCTCTCCACCTTGTGCAGCACTGTAACAGCAATCATCACGTTACCCAGAGGCAGGGGTTTCAGCGGGCCACCGCAGCCTTTGCAGGAAGCCTAGAACACATCAGGAAAGGAGACTCGACTCTAATACCAGCTAATGAGAGCCGTGGACTGGGTTTATCCCTCTGGCTCATAGAAACTAAGGGAGTTGTTCCAGATTAGTGTTTGTGCACCAAAGCAAGAGGCCAGTCAGCCGCTCTCTTTGGCAGGACCTGCCTCAGCAGTGCACAGAGATGAAGACAGCTGCAGAGTGGATTTGAGAACTTCAAATGCCCTTTTTCCCCCCTTTTATTTTTTTGTTATGTTGACACAGGCCTGAGCAGAATGTTTAATGCTGGTGCACACAGCTACCACACTGTAAGATTTATGATTATTTTCATAACATAGGCCTTGTCAGGGACTTTTGATTTGATTTTGGTTGGATTATCTATTGCAATGTCAATAACATGTTTCACAGGTTTTTTAGGATGCATTGCAGTCAAGGCTGGTGGAAAGCAGGGACAGACCCACTTCAATGCAATTTGTTAGCATCCTCGATTCCAGGAGCTGCTCCTTAGGGGCAACAAAGTTTGCAAGACTCTACAAAGGAATTGGTTCATATCTTTTTCTTTTCTTTTCCTAGACAAGTACTTCCATTAATTATTTGAATAAGATTTAACTGAGATGAAAGGCTCTGGTCTGCCTTTGATGTGAATGCATAACTATCATTAACATTTTATTATTAACGGGAATTGGGCACATACAGAGGGAAGAATAGATCCCTCCTTATTATAAGCTAAAGCTTTACCTCTAATGACTAAAACAAGGGATGAACAGCTGGACACATGTTAATAGCTTACAATACACTCTTGCTGTGATGAGAAGTATTTGCCAGCCTCCAATAGAGAGATGGAGAGCGTCTTCCACTGAAGATCCATCTCTTGAGTAAGATCCTCATGTGCTCACTGAGGGGATGGCATTTTGCATGTCTGACCGCTGTCTCCCTACTTACTTTCTGCTGGAAAGTTTAGGCATGAATTTGGTTGTTATTTTTGTGCTCCAGCACAACAACAAAAAAAAAAAATCATACTTTTTACCCTTGAGAGCTTTTTGTTGCAAGTCAGGTACAAGCTGCCATTTGAACCTTAGAAAGCATTTATCCTCTGCAGAGACCTTCCCTACAGAAGGAAATTGGACTATAACCATGACAGTGAAATTTGCTGCATGAGAAAACTACTTCAGAAAAAAATATTTAGTCTAGATAGAGCTACGTTATAATGGTATAACTACAGCAATGCAAGTATTTTACTACACTATTGCCAACTGATCTACAGGTGTGGACAGGCTTTGTATCTGAGACATTCATGAGACCTTAGGGAAAATTTGAAGTGCATGAGCACCGGAAAAATTACTCTACAGCATAAGTAGGGTTGGCACCTCTTAAGAGTCTGGTCAAACCTTAAGCAAGATCCAGGCTCTTCCTAACAAAAATGTAAATTCCCATTGAATATCTATCTTCCTGGTTTAGATATGGAGATTGTGCTTCTTTCACAGAAATACCATGTGAACAAATTAATGAAGCTAACAAAAAACTTAACTTTTTCATTTCTAGACTATATCATTTTAACAGTGCTGGTTTTATGGTGCATTAATGTTGTTGTTGGCATTTATACAGCATATTAATTACGTTGCACTCAGTTATTTTCTCTGCTAAACTTAAAAGGTCATATCCTCAGTGTATACTTTTCTATATGGAAATTTGATTTCTTTAGCATACTAAATAGGAGCTAAATCAATGAAATAATGCATTTTCTATGAAACGAGTAAACAGCATTCAGAGAAAGGACAGTTAATCTACAGGCTTATTGTGAACGTTTGAGCAACAGAATTAATCCTGTTTCCTGCAGCAGAGGAACTGTTCTGCTCCTGTACAGAATTGCATACATTCTGCCACCTAAGCATGAAAAAAAATGAGGGAGTGTATATAACTTTCTATGTGCATAGCTTTATACATGGTATAGAAATACTTTCCCCAAGAAGATAGCAGCATAGAAGACATCTGATATACTACAAGCTATTAAGTTGTCACTAAGTCTACACTGTATATCTTCCCTCGAGTGCAATTCTTGGATGTTTACCTTTTTAAAAAAAAGTGGTTATATTTTACCCCAAAAAAATTCCCTGCAAAAATGAAGATCAATGAGGTGAGTGGAGAAGTGTAAATATAGTCTAGTGGAAAAAGCAGTCAATGCATAAAAGTTATTGACAACAGCTGGGGCAATACAATGATTTTCCACAGACATGAGACCATTTCATCATGAAAAGTTTGTATAGCAGGAAAATATTCATTCTGCTAGGGATCTGCTACACAATATTTCTCACAGATTTCCTTTGTACCACAAGCTGACATGCAGGACAGCACTGTGAATTGCAATGATAACGTGCTTTTTGATTCTTAAATTTCAGAAGTATGCATGATCGACAGTGCTCTGCTCCTGTGCTTAGGTTTATGTAGGGAGCTCTCAACAACACAGAGACCCTGTGGCCTGGGTATTTGGTCCTTGGAGGAATGACCCTTTGAAATCTACACAAGTTGTATCTGAGGGAAGCAGCAGGATGCAGGATGCCAGGAGTTGCTTCAGGCCTGTGAGCGTAAACACTCTGTCCAGAGTCAGCGGATGTGCATCCCCTCCTTTCTTAGCTAGAGAAAGAGCTCTGATCTAATGCAGGGAGACATTACATCTAAGCCCAAAACTGAAAAAAGAACATGAGAGAAATGCACAGGACATCAGTGGCACAGAGAGGGGGTTGCATGCAGAGATGTGATGGGACACTGCCAGTGCCTCCTGCGAAGCAGGCTGCTGCTGCCTCTACCTCCCTGCTACTCACATGGACAACCAACATCCTTGTCCCCTCCAGGATCAGGGAGCTGCCCTACTACAAATGAACAATAATGCAATATGTAATAATGACATTACAGTGTAATAACACTATTGATGCTCTACTTGAAACCAGACTTCCTAGCTAAATAAATGTACTTAGAGACCTGATCCACCAACTGCAAAACGTTTTTGCACAATTTGTGAGTCTCACTTGAGACAACACACCTGAAAAACATGTATTTGGCCTCTCAGGGGCGGAATTTCCACCAGCCATAAACTAATACACTACTGTCTGGTGCTTTTTAAAAGGCATTATGTAGCTGTAGAATACAACTGTTATTACAGCATGGCCAGTTGTGTACTGTACAACTCAGCTGTTGTGTCTCACCGGGACATGCTCAGTACAAGAGCCATGAAGAGAGGTGAATCACAGTTGTCTGTCTGATGGCCATCCTCCACCATATATTTAAGTATTTTTCATGCAGTTTCTGATCATAGCCCCCAGTGCCATCATATTTTTTTGGGGCAGGTATGCATGGAAGGATGTCTAAGATAGAACCAAAGCTCTTCACTAATTGACTTTCCTTTAGGCAAAGGAAATGATACCTAAGCTTTCTTGGGCTCACAGGACAAAGGACTGCTGAATTAATGTCTATAAGTTTTAGCATTTACATTTCTTTTTGGAGAGAAGGCAGATTCCTTTCTGTCAAAATAGTACCCACCCTGCAAGGCAGCAAATTGCATCTTTTCACCACCAAAGTGCAGGAAAGAATAGATGGACGCAACTAACGTGCCTTTTCCTCAGGCCATAATATATTTTTCCCTTGTTTTAACAGGCTGAGTAGGATGATTTTTTTTTCTATTTCTGCTAAAATGCAGAGGGAGTTAAGGATGTAATTAAAAAAAAAAAAACATGAATTAGAAAAAAAAATAGAAAATAATGACAGATATACAAAAAACCAGGCAAGCACACTGAGCTACAGTATTCCTTCAGAAGCTTAGGCTTTTTAAATATATTTCCTTTGGAGAAGGTGGTTCCCTTCTATCATAACAAATATCTTGAAGGGTAGGAAACTGCCAGCAATGGCAACAGCAATATATGAAATTGCTTCTCAATCCTTCATATCTCCAGTATGTCAGCAACTGTAAATCTAGCAATGTAAAAGCAGTCTGAACCTGCTGGGCTCCAGTTGTGCTTATTGTAGTACAGAATGGCCATAAACTAGAAATGAATATACAACTTGGTGACCATGCTTGTACCAGGCTTCCCCACTCCAAATAACCACTGCACTCCAAAAAATTGCTCTTTCATTTTGTAAATTTGTGGTTTGTTCCAAGGCTGTCTGTTCCTCCATAATGAACTGACAGGAGGAGAGGTCTGAAGACTAAAGCATGGGAGTGTGTAAAGAGGCTTTTAAGGAGGCAATACTCCCACTCTAGCATGAGGTTTTGGCCATGAGGAAGGAATGTGAGGGTTGTCAAAGCACCTCCCCTTTTCTTCCATTTCATTCTTCCTCTGAGTAGGAGAAGTAGATGGTAGAAAAATACAGGGAGCAAGGCACATTCTCATGTGTACAAATATTTAGGAATGGGCTGAAATACTGTTGGAAGCAATTGGACTTGAGTAGAGAGCTCAAAGATTTGCTGCATCAGCAAAGAAATGCAGCCTTAAGGAAGAGGACTCACTCTGGTACTCACTTTACACCCAGGCAGCTCTGTCCAGAGCTATCAAGCACCATTCCCTGCTCTGATCCCAGCCAGTTATTCCCATGTCACCGTTTCCCAGAATTTCAGTTTTCTTAAAGACATAAAGAAGAGACCCTAGAATGAGAAAGGTCACTTCTCTTCACACATCTAGTGGGTTATCAACATTGGAAACAAAAAGTAAATGAATAATACCAATTTAGGTACTACAATGGAAAATTAATCTTTATTTTTTAAAATAAAATTCTTTGAATGCCATTGGTGTCCCTGTGATATTAACAGTGCTGAAGCATAAATCCTCCCCTCCATGAAGCCAGCATAATTGCACGCTGCGTGCTAGCTATTCTATTCGCATTGGAAATGCATCCTTAAAACATTCCAGCTTAAGCCTTGTCAGTACTAATCCTAATGCCTGATGCTGAGATGTGTATTTTATTACTGTGTATAAATGAAAACAGAAAACCTTCATGGAGGATTACAGGGATGTAGTAATGACCTCCACAGCATTACGGCATGAAGATGTTCCCAGGCACCAAATGGGATTCTGGGATAAAAGTGACATGTGTCTATATAACCTTGGCACCCGCTCCCGGTACACATGTACCTACCAGCTGTGGGATTGTAAACATATGTCCCTTCTAGTGAACTGAATTTTCATTTATGAGAAGGCTAAAAATGAGGAGCGAGCAGGAGAGATGGATTTTGTCTGAGGCAGTTAACTGGCTCTCTCTTGCCTCTAGCTGGGAGAAAGACTGCTGCTGTTTCATGTTGTTATGAGAGTGTGGACTAAGGGATAACAGTGACAACAAGAAATGGCTGGAGAATGAAAAAAAAGATGGAAAACAAAGCTGGAAGGATAGGAGTGTGGAAGTGAAGGATGATGCAGGAGGAGGAGAGGAAGCAGCAAAAGGCTGGAGATGGCAGATGTGTCTCCAATCCCTCCAAGAAGACAGTTCCTCCTCTGTGTTTCTAGGGATGCTTTGGAGAGGAACTGTGACTGATTCATCCTGCACTGAGTTTATCCAAACAACAGTGATTGGAATTACTCCAAAAGAAGAATGGGAAGCACATGTGGGGAAGAGGAGACAAGGAAGTGGAGAAAGAGGCAAGGTTTATGTCATCCATGTTCCCTCAAAATAGCCCTCACTGCCTTTCCAATAACAGTGAAATAGAAGTGAGATGCTTTGAAGACTCATTTTATTTGGCCCGGTTTTACTCTAATCTACTCTGGGGCCAGAAATACAGCTTTTCAATCTGCCAGAAAGTTGTTCTGCTGACCCTGAAATGTCAAACTGTTATAGGGGGCTGAATCCAAAACTGATTACTTCAGAGGTCAGACAATAGCCAGTTTTATAGTGATTTTTTTTAAAAAAGTCTTTCCTGTGAATCTAAAAAAAGAAAAAGAAGAAAAACTTCTGAAATAAAGAGCAAGTAACCATGAGCACAGAGCTTTCTGAGACACCAGTAGTGGCTCTTTGCAGAGGAGGGGAAGGCAACGCAGACCAATGCTGGACACAGAGTCTGCTGCTCCAAGGCAAGAGTGAGATCCCAGGGACACAGCATGCAGTACATGTTTTTAGCCCAGTACTGGCACAAAAACAGAGATCTGAGCCATCTGGCTCCCTTGACTGACTCCCAGTATGTTTCCATCATGAGTTTACCCCTTGCAGACTTGCAAAGAGCCATGTGTCTTTTTCCTCCACCCCACAACAATCCCCAGCAACTTCAGGATTCATCCTGAAATATCCAAAGCTGCAGCAGCCACTGCAGAGGCAGTAGCTGGGAAGAATCCTCTCCTACCCACATCCAACAAAACGCCCTCTGCCAAAGCCCCTTATTCAAGTTCCCCGCAAGCAATGAGAATGCCCACAGGAAGCGTTTTGATTACCTTCTCCAGTTATTAGACCGTCACAAATACTGTAATCTGTATGTTCATTCTCTGTAGTAAATATGTGCTCTTGCTAAATTTCAGCAATTACAAGTGCTTCATCCTTTTCTTTAGCTAGCCAGCAATATAAATACATTTAATTAGTTAACACCCTCTGCCAATTACAACATCTGAGGAAATTATTGCTGAGATTGTTGGTCCTAATTATTTTAATATTCAGGAGAACCACTTTAACATAACAAGATAATTACCTATGGATAAGGGTTTATGAGAGCTGCAATCCTTTATTTTCTACAGTGCAAGCCTGAGTCTAGTTAAATTTCTGGACACACTTTCAATGCAAGATGAAAAGTTGTAATTTGTGACAAATCAAAGCATCACATGTTGGAAGAAAAATAACTATATGGAATCTCTGTTAACACTACAGCAAAAGAAATTCACCATGTATTATATGCAATTAGGAGTGGAATCTCAGGGAATCGGTTAATTTCTTTTTAAAAAGATCATTTTCCATGTACTGAACTGATCAGCTATGAGACAAGACCCGACTTCTTGTCATTTTTAGATGGAACGTAAGTTGTCTTTTATTAATCTAGCCTGTACCCCTTTGTAGATGTAAATCCTCTTTCCCTTCTAACAGTCAGTGGAAAACCTGAGCTGCCTTCTCTGCTGCATATCTAAGGCATCCTTAACTCAAATTTCTGTTGTTTGCAGTGTGACCATAGATGGAGGAGCTATTGAGCTGAGAAAAGGTCGGTCTCTGTATCTGTGTTATATGTTACCACTATAGAATAGTCAAGGAGGATATCCCACAAGGGTTTTTC
The DNA here is from genome assembly GCA_013401255.1 of Urocolius indicus. NCBI lineage: Eukaryota > Metazoa > Chordata > Aves > Coliiformes > Coliidae > Urocolius > Urocolius indicus. The sequence continues at coordinate 25,742 of WBNH01005169.1, read as the reverse complement.
ACATGTCAAATCCCAGAAATATATTCATGTATTCATTTAAAAAGAGTTTGGCCGGGGCTGTTGAACAAGAAATTGTGTGCTGTTCCCTTCACACACATTCAGAAGGCAGCCTTTCTTCTAGGGCCCTAAAGACAGCTTTGATATATATCCAGTGAAATATTTCAACATTACTCTTCCTGTACTTGTACTCAGAGTACAGCCTGATTACATTGCAAGCCCATTTTCACAGGAAATTTTCCTTTAAGAAAGTAATTTGTCCTTTCCTCCCATGTTATGTATTTGCTTGGTCTCTGTACAACATACTAGTGGGAAAACAGGAAGATGAAAGATCAGGAACACTGTTAATTACCTCCATTGCATAAAGAAGCATCTAATAATGTGGCTCTTGCTCAGGAGGACAGACTGTACTGGCTTTTGGGTTATCCCTACCTGACCAGTTGCTTTTAGACTTGGGAAATGAACAGGCCAGGCACCAGCTAGAAATACAAACTAATCACCAGTTCTACTTCTTTCACTACTGCTACTAACAAATATTAGATCTAGCCTTGGGTGAAGGAGGTTTGCTGCTAATTAGGTGTTTAAATATGAAGCATTAATTTAGAATTCAACAACAACAAAAAAGAAAATGACAGCATTATTTTGACTACAGTCGAACTTGAATTTATTTATCAGAATATTTGCCTTTTTTTTGAGTAGACTACCAAAACACAGTGGGGAAAAAAAAAGTCTACATAAATATATAGTAACAGAAGGAAAAGAAAGCTGCTTGATTTAGTGAAACAAACTTTGCCTTTAGCCCAACAAGTGTGTTATAAGTCAGTTGCAAGTGTTATAAAAACAATGCATATCTAAACAGTGGTGATAAATTAGTGAAATTAATCCAAATAATAGGCAAATGGTAAGAGCAACATATGCAGAATGATTGCAAAGTTAGATTAATTTGAAATAAAACCCTGGAGTTATGTAACCAATTACAAAAATTGCACTTAGCAGTAAAAGAACAATTAAAAACAAAAAAATGCCCTAACCCCAGACATTATGTGCTGGGGACAGGGACAGGGCTCATACAGAACTCTGAGATGAGCTGGAAAAGCAATTGAACAGAAAGTTTGTCTGGTTTTACTGTGTTATGGAATCAAAGTGCTCAGATATGGTCTCATAATATACACATGAAAGGCTCATTTCTCCCCAGATGGGGCTCAGTAATCAGATATAGAAACAGCTATTTTTAATGAAGACCTGCAAAATCATCAAGGCTTAGATGTTGCTGGCTGGGATAAAGCAACGGGAGGCAGACGAAGCAATTTGCTAATCTGCCTGGTGGCACAAAGTCAAGCTCGATCAACACATTTTTCATAGCAAATCACATTCCTTCAATAGGGCTGTCCCAGAAAGGCAGCCAGGCCAAGCACAGGGGAAGCCTCATGCCAACTGGCACACATGCCCCTCAGGTGGGAAAGCCCAAGCTGCATCACATGGCCTTATATGTTAACAGACCGAAAGTATCTGCTGTATTTTCCAGGCCATCATCCTGACAAAATGTTCAAACAGCTCATCTTTTTTTTTTGTTTGGTTTTTTTCCCCCCCCATGTCTCCAGTCCATTTAAAAGTCCATTTAAAATCTTTCCAATTGGGGGTTATTCATTTGGTATGCAGGCAGACATCCCAGTAATTACAGCAAGAGTGAACATCTCTGACTTAACTCCTTATTTTCCATTTCACACACTTCGTATCCTTCACATTTGACATGCTCTGACATGTAAAGCCAACACCATTTTTTAAAATGAAGTAGTATCTTCCAGTGGTAAATATTTTGAAAAGCAGTGCCAAAGAAGATTTACCTTTTTTTCTAGTTCACTAGAATGCTAACCCTGGAGCAGAAAGACACCAAATAAACCAGTGCCAAATCCAGAGTAAAAATCTTAATGGAACAAACAGACTCTCAAGCCTGTCAAATAATTAAATTTCTAATGGGACGAATTGGTGTATTTCCACACTATGTAAGCACATGGTCACACTGCTGACCAAATCAAGTTTAAGTCTTATACAAAAGACCTGCAATGTTCTCTGTGGTACACACAAACACAGTCTAAGCACTGGACACCTGATGTTCTCCACCTGTTGTAAAAAATACTTTGATACAACTCTGCAAGAAAGAAGTGCTGTCAGATTCCTGGCGAAGCAACATACATTATTCCTGGCAAAACAAAGTCAGTTTGGTCCTGCCAGAACAGAAACAGAAGCAAGAGATCCTGGCAAAGTAAATACAGCAGTAGAACTCCTATTCTGAAAAAAAAAAAAAAAAAACAACAAAAAAAAACAAAGCAAAAAAGAACTTTACATAATTCTTGGCAATGGAAGGATATTGTGTGGGTTTGATTTCCTGACAAGACAATCTGGCATTTGCAGACAAATAATACCACAGAGACATGGCCAACCATTCAGCTCATCTAGAGTTGCCAGCACACCACAAAGCAAAAAAGCAAACATAAAACCCACAGCATTTCCACAAAACCTTTTTTTTGTTTGTTTGTTAATCCTGGCCAAATTACATATCTCATGTCCACAACAAAGTAAGTCTATTTTTCCCATGCAAAGATTTTCTTTAGAGTGGAAAATAGTGTATGGAGGGGGAAGGAATGCATTACATTCTTATTTCAGCAGTGCCATGACTGTAACATTCCCATAATAAATAAATTAAGAATCACAACTAAGTTTCACAGAAATGTTAAGCACTATTAGCAAGAAGTCAATGGATGGGCTTGTCAGCCACAGCAACCTCAAATCTATTAAAAAAATAAAGTCACATATACGATAGATATAGAACATTACCAAATATCCATAAGCAAAAGCCAGTGTAAGTAAGTAAGTAAGCAAAACTCAATATTTGTCTCTAACATCTTTTTAAGTTCAGTATTCTGACTCATCTGTGAAGAAGTCTGGCTTTCAGACACTCTTTTTGAGGCCTTTTCTGCTTCCCATTAAGACCTCTCTACTGATAGTGGATGCCAGAAATAAAAAAAAATTAAACACACGCACAAAACTGGTTGTTTTGATGGTGGTTTACCTTACTGTTGGCATCATTTACTGGTTTCACGCTTGCTGCTGCTTCTTTGTCAGATATCTATGAACAAGGCTGAGGATGTGTGAAGGAGAAGAAATCACAGAAATCCAGCAATTTACAGTTTTGTGCTGAAATAATCTCAATCTTTCAATTGTTAGTAAAAAAAATACATTAAAAAGGAGGTCACAGCATTTCTAGTATATTGATGATTAGATGAAACCAGCCTTTACTGTGAAAGAAATGCTTTAGTAGCCAAAGCAGAAGAAATAGCCTTACCAGCTCACTAAATTCTGCCTGAGACATGAATTCAAGGAAATGCATTGTAGCCAATTCTTAACCTTGCTGTCTCAACAAATCCACCCTGTTAGAGCCTTCACCTGGCTCTCCCTTTTATGTTGCGTACACCCTCAAGGTGGGAAGGTGAAGAGAAACACTAGCACTGAAGACATGGGCCTGAACTGAGAAATATTCAACCAGATTTCTTTAAACAGCTGTGCTCAATCTAGTGAAAACTCTTTAAAAATGCAGTAAGGAGCCTCCTTATTCTCAAAGTCTCTGCGATTTTGATCTCTGCTTTCCAAGGTGCAATGGGCTGCTGCTTGGCTTTGTGCAAATCAGAACAGCTAGTCAGTAGAACTGCTATTTTGCATCACCACAGCATAAAGCTCTCACTACAAGCCTGTTACAAGGTTTTCCAGCCCACTAGCAACCAGTTACCTTCTATCTTGGTGAGGTAGGTGTGCTAGGTTTTTTTGTATTTGTTTGGGTTTTTGTATAGTAACAAAATGAAATGCAAATGCAGTGAAATTTTGCCAAAATATGAGGACAAGCATATTTGTTCACTCCTTACAAACCCAAACAAGTTGGGCTAACTGCTAAAAATTATATTTTAGAAATAGGTAAAACCCACACAACTGAACTAAATGCCAACAGCTCAAGAGCAGGAGCTCGACTAGTTAGATAAAGTGCAAAGAGAGAGTCCAGCTATGACATGTGTACTGAATGGAGAATTTTTAATTCAAGATATCAGGTTAATGCCAATTGAGCATAATGCATTTTCACACCAGTTTAAATAGGAACAAGACTGGACTCAGGGTGCCTGTGCTAGCACAGATGTCCTCAGCTCCCAGCATGCTGAACCAAAGCTGATGGTCTGCATTCCCACAGCCAGGTACTAACCATCCTCATGTGCTATCTCAGTCAAAAGTGTAAACCACCTTCAAAGTTTGACATTAACTCCTCATCAGAGTTCCCAGCAATAATCTGCTCTGCTTTTGCTTTATTATTTTTTAAAAAAATCTTGCTCTAATTACTAAGGAGCAAAATAAACAACATTGAGTGCATATTCTAAAAACCAGCAGCACCCTCCAGCTGCTCTGCTGGTGAATCCCCTGCTTGATGCTCGTTGGGATTTACTCTCAGCCCATTGCATCTGAGACTAATTGCTGCAACACCATGCTCAGTATTAATTCCCTTCTCCTCTCTGGAAGCAGAAGCAATATGGTACATTCAGAAGATAATTTTTCATCTCTCTTCCTAAAGAGAAGATCTCAGCTGTTCAATGGAGATAATGGTAAATGAGTCACCAATTTCAGAAGGTGAAGCTTTCTGATGTGCCTTGATCAGAAACCATTGTCCGAAATTTCAGCTGGCCATTTAGAAAACTTTTTTTATATGAATGTCACTAAGACCTAGAAAAATCTGTCAGGTCTCTGTGTGATCTTAAAGACAAATTGCAGCAATATCTTGTCAGCTAGTTCTCTTAAACTTACTTCACTGCCTAGTCTCATTGCACCTGGTTCACTATTAGTTTTTCTCTCAGAAAATGTTTTGCCCAACTTTCTTAAGCCATATATACTGGAAATTAAGTATTTTTCTTTCTTTTTAATTAAATCCCTCTGCTTTCAGTGATAAGAAACACTTTTGAAGTGACTAGAATTATCAGGCAGTTGTATTTATGGTGCAGCAATATTTAAGAGTGTGTGGTCGTACCCTGATGCACCAATGAGATGACCTGCTGCAGTTGGTTTCAGGAAGGAAAGCCACTCCTCTCTCATCATCTTATCAGCCCTATTCCTACATCTATCTGACTCTGCACTCTGGTTCTGGTGCACCTCAGTGCCCCCCCTGTTAGAGATCCTCAGCTCACACTTCAGCAAGCAGCAAATGTGCTACTCCCCACCTGCTCCCTTGGGCCAGGTGTCTGAAGAGTGGCTTTTTAGGAGGCAGTCTTTAGTCCCAGACACATTGCCATAGCAAATATGTGCTCATATATTTTCTGCTATTCAACAAGATGCCAAAAATAAAAGGAAATGAAAAATCAGTAATTCATTCAATTCAGTAAGCAGCTGTAACTTGTGCCCTTCCACACAGACTTCCCTATGCTAAATATTAATCATAACAATTAGACCTTCTAGTAGATGACATCGTGCTTTCTCAAATTGCTGCAGTGCATTAAGACTCACTGCTCCAGTTCTCTGGTGCCTGAACTATTGCATTGCTATGCATAACATTAGGAGAATTAAACAATTCAAAGCTGTACTGTTATGACCAAAGTGACACAAGTGAAGCAGTTTTCAGCTTCTGTGTGCGTTCTCTGAATACTATCTGAGCCTTTCTAATAATGCATTCAAAACATTTACAGTCTGACAATCCATTATAAAGAAAGTTTGAAAAGCAGAAACAAGATAAAGCCAAACCCAGCTGAAGATCACATCTCTCTGGTCATTTAGGTGAAGATGAGAATGAAAAGCCGTATCATTCCAATAAAACTCACATATAGCTTGTAAGTTTTAAGCTATCAGGTTAAAACGAAGAGCTCTTAGTTTAGCCTCTGTTTTTTCCATTGTGTTGATTGAGAGGCTACATTTGCCACTTGCCATTTATGTCTCACTGATATTTGAAAACAGTGCAGCCAAGTTTTCAATGGATGAAACTGAAAACGAATAATTGAATGAATACAACTTTCAGCTACTGAATTCATGCAAGTCGGGGGAAAAAAAGGCTATATCTGTTTGGTTTAGTATAGTTTTGCTCTGACCTGAAGCTTGAGCCATGCATGCAACCTCTGCCCCGGCCGATTTTGTATCATTGCTGCCCTACACAACCCCTTGCATCGTGCTCAAAGATAGTGAAAAGCTCCATTGCTCCAAGAGGCAAAATCAGACTTTTTGTTGCCCCTTTCCTTATGTTTGTGAGCTATGCAGATGACTCACTGGCACCTTGACAGGACTGTTACATGAGGGGCTGTAATTTCCTTGTGTAGCCCACTTGTGCTTTGAGCACAGTTTTCAAGCCCACGCTTCGGAACAGGAGAGCTGCAGAGCTGACAGCCAAGCTGAGAGTGAGCTTTGACTGACAGGATTAGAAGAAATTTGAAACATCGTGTTTGCAGTGTTTTGTACTCTGTTGTTCCCAGAGATAACGCCTTCACTTTACTTGCAAGATCTTTGTGTTCCCCACTACAATCAAGGAGAGGAAATCTGACTGCAAACCTCTTTGTTCTATACTATCATTTCATGATGGTTTGGTGTGTTAATCAAAGTGTCAGTAATGGCTGCAAAGAGAACTCATTCAATCCTCAAATGAAGAGAAATCTGAGCCTTCTAACAGTGGTACATTTTCCAGTGGAAAAGCTTTTTCACAAAGTAATTATTTCATTTTCCAGAAAGATTACTGATTACATCACACTGGGAAAAACTAAGAGAGGGGCCCTTTATCTTCCCCATGTTTCTGCAATTCTTGTACAAACTTATACTTGTTACCATGAAAAATGACAAATTTGCCATCTGATCAAAATGTTAACAAGGTAAGTGTCAGTGAGATGGATCACTGACTGTCACTGCAAGCCAGAACATGAGGATACATTGATATTTTTCAATATATTCACTGCTTCTCCAATGTTCGCTAACAACATTTCTACTGCGAGTGTAATAAATCACACAGAAATAACAAGCTGCACAGGATCTCTAGGATATGATAGATTTGTCGTAATAGCACTATCTGCAAGGTAGAAAACAATTGGTAATGATCTATAGAAAGACCTAATCAACTGTCATTTGCTATAATGTGGCAGATGAAGCAAAGATATGAAATCCATAACACTTCTTTAGCCAGTGCCCTCCCCTACACATACACATGCGTCAAGTGGGCAATAGTAAAAAGAATGAATGGGCTTTGGGGTCACAGAAGTAGAAAAGAAAGTTAATAGTATGCCCTGGATGCAATCATTAAATTATACACTGCTGAACAAGACAAGAGATAATCACAAAAGCTGCACAGTCCTGTAACAATGATAAAGGCTTTTACCAAGCCTGCTCCTCCCCTTTTGCTTTATTTCTTTTTCATCTATTTCAATATTTTAAAAAGTAGTTATGTTGAAGTGAAACCAAATGCAAGTGGGGCTAGATAACCAAAGGAAAGACACATTATAAGTTCACAGAGCATCTCAGAAAACTGAAGGCAAGATGTGCCAAGGCTCTCTAGGCATTTTGTGCAGCTCCAGAGATCAAACCCAACTGGTTGTTTCACATTGGACAGCAACAGGTCCTGAACTGGTGGCTGAGAATTTAGCACTCCTTTTCCTGCTCCCATGTAGCACTGAAACACCTACCTTCCAGCACAGACACACATGCAAGATGTGCAGTTTCACCTTACAGAAACACAGCAGTTTATGGAAACTACTTTCCAATGAGATCTAGTGTTACCTAGTCTTAAAGCCTAAAGTCTAGCAATACCTTCAACGCTATCACATTCTCCACTTCTGCCTGCCTGCAATACTTTCCAGGAGAAGAGCTAACACTCACCTAATAACCCATGAGCTCCCCAGGTTACACAAACTGCTCTGCACAGATATTTCTTGCTAGCCACAACAGTGAAGCCTCTCTAGAGAACAAGGCAACGTAATGCATGCAAGGAGAGTCATGGGTGTAACATTTAAAAGAAAAAATCATTTTTATAAGGTGCAAACAAATTGTACTCTCCTCTCTTCTCCTCTCCTTTTCCTTTTCTTTCCCAGAAAAGATGGTGGAAGAACAGTGGCTGCTTTGTGCTACTTTGCTTGCAAATCACATTTTACTAAATTAATGCATTGTCGAGAACACAGGAATTTCTATGCTGCCTCAGCACAATGGTGCTTTGCTCCAGCATCCTGCCTGGCAGCTGCTGCAGGGGAACATGCAGGAAACCTCCTAGTGGACAAATATGGGAAAACCTATTCAGATCCCAAATTTTCAAGTCCTTCCTGATGTTTGCAACTTAGTATTTTCCATATCAGAGAGTTAAAGACATTTTCAAAAGTGTTCATCTTCCAGCTTGGCACTAAACAAAGCTGGAGAGATTTTGGAAAGGGCTCAGCTCCTTGGTGAAAGGTCACTGCTGTGTTCCTTTGCAAATCTGTCCTTGATGGTCACAAGAGAAGCTGCTCTGTGTTGAGCAGTTTTGAAAATCTGTCCTCAATGGGAGGTGCTAAGCTTTTGGAAAGCTGGTGCTCAACACTTTTGATAATCTGTCCCCAAGTTAAGTAACAGAGGCCAAATTATGTGATTTAGTAGCAGAAATTCCCTACTGACAGCAGTTGAGTTTTCCACTCAGCGATGAATGTCTCAATAGGATTCTGGAATAATAGAGCCATGAAAAATTGATAATGCAACAAACAAACATCAAAGGGTAGGACTTTCCTTTTCAATCATGTCCCCTTGCGCTCTGTGTGAAAGGACTGAAATATACTGACATGAAAAAGGGAGAAGGGATGGTTAACTATACAGCCCTTTGTTTCTTTCTCAGATGAAAACACAGAGCGCTTATTAGTAACGGTGTATCCATACAACTGGCAGTTTACACAATATATAAAACACTGGTGGTACTTGGATTACTCTTTTCTTCATATGCACAGACATGCACCAAACAGAGAAGACTCTTATATTTTTCCAGCTCTTTTTCACATTCGAAGCAAAGATTTCTCAGTCAAGCTCATCTCCTTTTGCTTAGGAACAAATGACCTTTCCCCCCTCTCAGATATTTTCAACATTCAGCTACTTCCATCCACAATTTTGAGCAAAGTGAGGTTTACATACAATTATTTTGTTTGCTTGTGGCATTTTTGACCAGGAATTTTGGGAGAACTTACTGATACTCAGATGACCTTGGTCACCACAGAGCTTGAATCAGGCAATTTCTCCACATTGCCATGACAATTTTTGTCACACTTACTACCATGACTAAGACTTCTGTCCTTCACTTCTTCTGGAATATCCAGTCAATGGGTTGCCCATATCTTTTTATATTGAACGAAAATGACTGCAGACCATCAGGAAACAAGAAACTCTCCATGGAGAGTGGCAATTCAGAGAACACCCATCATGCGGCCCACCTTCCCCATTCTCCCTCTAGAAACAGACCCATTTTATACATGGTGAAAAAGGCACTAAAGAAGAAAAGTATTAACATAATTCACACGTAGAAAACAAGGTTATTAGGAGTAGGGATCATTTCAGCACATTGTTCTCCCTAATAAGCATAGCAACGAGTAATTGGGTTTCAGGCAATATCCAAGGTGGTGCTTTGTAGAGAAAACAGACCTTGGCATGATGTCTACTTTTCCTTTAATTACATTGCCTTAATGAGCAACTTTCTTTACTCTCAGCAAATTTAGTTCTTGAGAAGAAGCAACAGTAATAAATGCATAAAAATATCACCAGGTAGTACCTGAGAAGAAACATCAGCAGTTTAAAACGACAAGAGGTTGCTAAAAGTGGTGGAAAACCACCTGATTGTTCTCAGCTTCATTATGTTTACTGCACTTAAAAGCAGAGTAAAGAATGTTAATCAGTGGAGCAGATTATCTAACCTGGGAACTGTCCTTGTTTTCCTGTTGTTTTCGTTTTGCACATGTTCACGAGAGCAATCCAGAAAAATGAAGTGCTGCTCACATGCTGTGGAGGGCAATTCTGCCTCATGCCCCTGTGCAAGATGTGAGGAGAAAATCGTATGCCAACATCCCACTGAGTATCAATTCTGCTCATCACAACCTAATACAGAAGGATAAAAGGCTGGCCTTTCATAAGGCTTTACGATATTTAGCCATCTTATTCATGTCAACAACAGGCAACATTCCAGTTGTTTTGCTAATCTTTTTTTAGAAAACTCCATTTGAAAATCCACTTATGGCAAAGGACTCCCTTGTGCCTTTCTGGAGCAGAAGAAAACCTGAGACGTGCTATACATGTTCTCATTCTTACATTTTTTTTTCCCTAAGTATTTGCTAGGAGACATCACACCAGTGAAGGCACAATCTCAGCCCTAGTTTAACCACTCTTATCGACAGATGGGTGAACATGTCACCTTTTGCTAAAACACCTGAGATGTCCACCTTGAGAGAGTAGCAATTCCTGCAGCTCACAGGCCTTAGTTAACTTAAACCAGTGTACTTCTGAGTGACAGTCTGACTTTGTAAATTCCAGCAGTTTTGCTCTCCAGAAAAACACTGAAGAAAAGTTCTTTGCAGTCATCATCAAGTTTTCAATGTTGCTTAAAGCTGGAGAGCACATTCCAGTATATCTAAGGACAATGTTTCTTACAAGGAAGTATGAACTTCATGTGTTGGTTTACTCTATGTAGCTGTAGATGGGTGACTAATCCTCCTCCCTCCTATCACTTGTTCAGAGATTTATAGATGTATCTGCACTCAGCAGCTTTACCCCTACTCTTTCCATAACTTCACAAGGTCCCTTCAGCTCGGCATCAAACCCACAAGTACTATTACTTAATGCACCTGCAGAGCTGGTAGGAAACTTGATTACCATATGTAAAAAAAATTACTCCGAGTTCTCCAAAAGCAGGCACTTCAGATGTAAAAGTGTGAAATGAAATTATCTTCAAATAGAAAATTTGAAAGTGCCAGTGGAAGCAGACACCTAAGACCTTGAGTGTTTATGCAGCTTAATGTATTGTTATTTCTTCAGTAAGTCTGCCACGGAAATGGCAGGGGTACAGGAAGAAAGTATGTTAGCACTTACAGTCTGCTCATAAATGCATTAAGTGCAACTATTTTACTGAGAAAAAAATCAGTAGGCGAGCAGAGCTCTTTCTCCTGGGGAGCTTATCTCAATTACTGCTCACAATCATGCTTCAGCTGAAGACAACCCTGCATAACTCCCATGCTGTACATGATCTGGCAGTTGTGTGCATTTGCCACTTCAAAGACACTAATGTAATGAATGAGAATGGACTTTTTCCTTACAAAAAGGAATAAAAAAGTGATCATTCAAGAAAAAAAAAAATCTAAAAATGGGCCTTCCATTAGAAACTCTATTTATTATGATACCTTCCCCCACTTCCACAGAAACTAAAACCCCTGGGAGGAAGTTGCCAATACACAGGAATAATTTACATAGGCAAAAGGGAGATATGAATGTCTAGTTGAATTTGCTAGTAAATTTACCACAAACTCATGATCAGTTTTTGCAATTAAATGCAGGAAGGAGTTCTCTGCCAGCCCAGTACACAATGCTGCAACTGTATGGGCAACGTGGGACAAAGGCTGCCTTGTCTCCCTGCTTTTCCTGGTTGATGGAATACCTGCACTTGGACAACTAAGTTGCAACTCAGTCAAGTAGAATTTTGAAGCTTGATTTTTCTTGAAGCAGTAAATGCCACTGCTCAGTGTGGGCACCAATAAACACTTTTTCCATTTTGCAGAATGCAAAAGCTGAAATTCAGGAAAAATGTTTCACGGCATTAGTTGAAATGAAACATGGGGAGGTGTTTTCAACCAAAATAATTTGTTAGCACACAAGTTAGCTATCAGAAAGCCAAAAGTTTCCTATACAATGCAAAATAACAACACAAGCTATTTTTTTAAAACAGCTCACTCATCCCTAGTAATTAAATTTTTGAGACATTTCATTTTTGCCCTCCAAAGAAACACTGTTAGGTTCTCTCTACTGAGCATCCTTTGTGTTTTAAAACACACAATTCCACAGAGAATTAACAATTCTGAAACCTTTGCAGTGATATGGGCATCTTAAAGATCCCTGCAATGAAGCATCATCCAGAGTGGGAGTTAAGAGTGGTTCGCTCTACAACCCCAGCGGGTACCTTGGGGGTTGGAAGCTGGGCAGTGTGGTTGATGTGTTCTGCTGAAGCCCACTTGTCCCTGCAGTCTCACCTAAACCCTGTGCAGGGTTATAAATGCTATCTAATATATTTGAGGGCTGGAGAACAGTAGGAGAGAGGGGAGCAGATTCTCACATCATCAGGAGGGAAATAGACTTTTAAAAAGCCAGTTGTGTCTGTGCACAACAATGAAGCTTTATGTCTATATAAACTGACAAGTCAAATTGTACTCCGGGGCCCAATTCTCAACATCAGCACCATTTGAGGGTGATAGCTCGCCTCCTGCCTCTGTAGCCTAATGGCTCTGTCTGCCAGGAAGGGCAGGCAGGATGATTAAAATAAGCATTAACAGAATGGTTTGGTGATTAGCTTCTCCCTCTCCCTTATTTTCTCTCTGCTTTCTTTTTTTTTAAAATATAGTTTTCAGCTGCCAAAGATTGCTAAAGCCTTTTCTTCATTAGCAGTGTACTTAACAAGTGTAAATTTAAGGTATTCATTTTCTTAAGGCCAAGGATTAAAGCAATTAAGGGAAACTGCTGCAACTTAGCACTCAAGTCAATCCTTAACATGGAAAAGAAACAATGGTACTTAACATATTTAAACAAAGCCAAGTTGTGTATAATTATCCTGACACTTTGTTAAACTAAATTTTCACTCTGCTGCAATGATATGTTGAAATCTCCATTCTGAAACTCAAACACTTTCTTTCCCAGTATGGGAACAGGTCTGCTGCCTCTTTGGACTACCTTTAAGGCAAAAATATTGCAACCAAATATAACATTCACTCTCACTCTGTACTCATTTTACCATCAGCCTGCTTTCCAACTTATGCCAGGTCCACCCATGGCAGACCTCAGTCCTTATCATCCCAGCAACTGGCCTGTGTACTTGCACCATCAGGTCTCAAAAGAGCAGAACATAATTCTGAGCAAATGCATCTAGAAAGGGAAGATTTATTCCTTTAGTATTTAGCCCAGAATAATTTTGTACCTTTGCCTTTTATGCACATTAAGTCCTTCTTAACATATGGCAATGATGGTATAGAATGGGGCCTGATCTATCTTTGGCAATGAATTTTTTAGTTACTGTTTTAAATACATGAAACTGAGACTTGACTGTGATAAATTCTGTAGCATTTTTGCCAGACCACAAGCTGTAATGTAAAGTGTTGTCTTCTACAGAAAGAGGTGAGGTGTTAACTGTAAAACCACAGCGAGCTGGTAACAGAAAGGTGTTAACTCTGGAGCCTCAAGGATGGCAAATTTATATTTCAATGTTGTTCACTGTTTCACTGATGATTGTTATAGCAGAAATACTTACCAAAGGCATGACATAGATGTTTTGGAGATGTAGATGCTGAAATCTCATTAATTTATGTGGAAAATTAAAGGTCCAAAAGCTCCCAGAAACACTACTTTAGGAAAAAAACCTAAACACATGGCTATAGCATTGTGATGGATTTGGCTGAGAGAGAGATCATTTTCTTCGTAATAGCCAGTATGGGGCTGTGTTTTGGATTTGTGCTGGAAGCAGCGTTTAATAACACAGGGATGTTTTAGTTATTACTGAGCAGTGCTTATACAGAGCCAAAGTCTCTTCTGCTGATCACATCCTCCCACTAGGGAAGGGGCTGGGAGTGCACAAGAAGCTAAGACAGCACAAAGCCAGGACAGTTGACCTAGCTGACCAGGAGGTTATCCCACACTATATGACATCATCCTCAGCACATAAAGCTGGGGGTAAGAAGAGAAAAGGGGGAATATTTGAAGTGATAGTGTTTGTCTTCTCAAGTAACCATTACATATGATTGAGCTCTGATTTCCTGGAGCTGGCTGAACAACTGCCTGCCCATGAGAAGTGGGGAATGAATCCCTTGTTTCGCTTGGCTTGTTTGCACAGCTTTTGCTTTACCTATTAATCTGTCTTTATCTCAATCCATGAGTTTTATCACTTTTGCAGTTCGCTCCCTCATCCCACTGGAAGCCAGGGAGGTTGTGAGCAAGAAGCTGCATGGGCCTGAGGTGTAGTCTGGGGCTGAACCATGACAAACATTCAACAATAGAAAATGTAAGAATGTAACATTATTCCTCACCTTAGAGAGGGTCAAAATAAATTACTCCATGTGCTTCTGAGCCCTTTGTTCTGTCCCTATGTGTATGCCTGTATGCGTATGTCCATAAAGTGTATATCCATAAATATATCTGCAAATGTATAAATATCTGTTTACTAAAAAGCATTTTTCTTCAGACTTTATAATTTCATAATCTTTTTAATAAACAATATATTATTTAAAAGTACGTAAATAAGAGGTTTGTCAATTTTGTTTCAACTTAAACTGTCAGCCTGTCATTTTGGTTTCTGAAAACTACAAACATTCAGTTCTCTATTTTTCATTTTAAGATTATTGGCAGCTTTTTCTTTCAGTTTAGCTTCCTTCTACATTTTTACTTCTCATGAAGAAAAAAAGGAAATAAAAAAAGGAAAACAGTGGGCAAATATAAAAAGGAAAAAGAAAGCCTGCTTTGTTTTTTTCACCCCCACAAAATGAACAAAATCAGATTTCAAGCACGTATCTAGAAAGCTAGTTTGTCATATCTATATATTTTTTCACTCTTTTGACTCCAAAAAATAAATTAGCTTGACCTTGCAGATGTTTGTAAGCCCATCTCATCAGACTTTTATTTACTTCTCAACTAGGAAGAATACTTGGCTCCATTAACATACCTCCAACTTCATTTAGAAAATCATATTTAGAAAGTGACAGCATCAGAACCGAATCAACTGAAGTTGCTGATTCAGTGCTGGATGAGCCAACAAAACTGCCATCAATAACTAGTTCACATGATATCTCCTGTCAGATGATCCCTTCCCAGGTACCTGGTATTTGAACCTCCACTAGACAAAGCTGATCCCTCAAAATACTGTGATCCACATTTGTAAGACAGCAGATGAAGAAACTGCCCCAAATTGCAGGGTACAAAGATCTCTTTCCTTGTGGGATTACAAGCTAAAACCACAGCATCCTCACACAGCTGCATCTAGATCAGAAGGCTGGATCACTGTGACCTATCAGAATCAGTCCCATGCACTGAGAGTCTCCAAGTTCTTGCCACTTGCAAAATGAATTGCTGGAGTCATCTGCTGTGGAGTGCACTGGATTTCAATGTGATTTGGTTTATGAGTTAGCTGCTCCCATATCATGAACCTTAAACAGAAAGCAAGGGTGTATTTAATTTTAAGTTTATGACAACATTTCAATTCAAAGAAAAATATCCCTTTGGAAAAGGCCAACTCCCTGATAGGCTTGTTTACTTTCCATCTCATCAATTCCAAAAAGCTGGGTATCTAGGATACTAATGGGGCATGTTTTCCCCACGAGCATGAATTCAGCTTACACTGTGCATCAAAAGATATGCAGAGATTTGGAGACAGTTTTACCTTGGGGACCTGGAATACACAAGAAGCACCTGAGCAGCTAAGCAAGTCCAAGCACTGATGCGGTAGAGACCTGAGAGACCATGTTTGCTTTAATCCCCTTATCAGCAACTTGTCTTTGGTTGAAGGCTGTTTGTCGCTAAAGTTCTTGCCAATGAACTATGATCAAGGACACAAAAGTACAAGTACTCCATGAGCTAAACACAGTAAACATCCTACAGAAGGGGCCAAGAGATCTTTTGTAATGGTCACAATAATTTATCTCTGCTATATTATAGACTAAATGTAAGTGATTTCTGGAAGTCAGTGTTTTTTACCTATGAGGAAAACAATTGTAGAAACCTTGAGGCAGGAAAGGGCAAGAAGCAGCAAGAGCAGTGATGGAATGCAGAGAGACAGCTGGGCTAGAGGGCAATGAGACTACCTGATGATATGTAAAATGCCAAATGTACATTACCTTCCAGACAAAGTCTAGGTGTAAAGGGCATGTGTGTGATCATGAGGGATGGCTGCCTTAACAGCAACCCTTCTAAACACTTCTCATTCATTCCTCTAGTAGAGCTGATTCCACTTCTCTAGATGCAATGGCAAGTATCAGCTCTTAATCAGATCAGATTATGATATCCTGCTATCATATCCTGCAATGTATAACAGCATACAGGGAGGTGCCAGAGATTTCAGGTATCAAATTAAGAAATGCCGCATAGGGTTGAAAAGGGCAAAAAATACCACAAACAGTGGGGCTTCCCTCTAGGGAGATACACGTGATGAATGGTTGTCTCCCAGTATTCCTGCTGGGCCTGACTGACAAATTTGTCAGTTTTGCCTTGTGTAGGTTGGGCACATGCAAGAAACTTGCAGGGCATGCTAGCAATCTCCAGGGGCTTTCAAAACATAATCAGTTTAAATGCCATGGTCCAGAAAACAAATCATCCTGTTTAACTCAAAAAGGAAATTTATCTGATGGAAAAAAAAATGTTTCAGGTCAACACAAAATGACTTTTTGTCCATTCAGCTCCCGAATCCAAAACATAATTATTTGCACAGTTCTAGCTTTTACTGCAGCACACTCAGTTGGAAATATCCATGCAGTTAATCTGATTTGCCCTGCTGGAGTCACTATAATATCACAAGACTCATGAATCAACTGGGAAAGGCTTATGCTCCTTGTCTAGCAGAACCTCCTCTGATGCTCTCAGTCAGAAAGAGCAACATTGGCAGGACCAGGATAAATTCCAGGATAAATTCCTACTGGGAAGAATTTATTTGCTGCTACATCAGAAGAAGACGGGGAAATAGACTTGTACCTGGGGATAACAACCCTTTTTTTTTTAATATAAAAAAAGAACCAATTTAGATTATGTGCTCTTTCCCTCCCTTTCCATGGGTTTACCCATGCAGGGTGCAAAAAAAGCCCCAAGGGAGCTCAGATGCACCAGACTGATCTACTACCAGACTACAATATGTTCCCAGAAGATGCAATATAATTTTGGGGCCAAAGAACAGCCTATTAGCTCTGCATGCTATTGATTTTCATGACTGGTTCAATCCAACGTTCACGGAAGCTGTTGGGCATATTTCCATTTTGTCTAGCAGGACCTGGATTGGAGTTTATTTATCTTTTCATGACATACTTTATCTTTAAAGATACTTAAAAGTACTTTAAAGTACTTAAGTAGGAAGCATTCCAAACAGTTCAGTGCAGCTGTGCATGTTTCAAGCCTCCGACCAGGCTCTGTGCCTAGCAGCATGCAAAATGCTGTCTGCAGGTTGGAGTGAAGGCATGTCACAGTCAAAGCCATTCGTGGAGAATTAAACTTCAAGCTTGTTTGACTAAACTTCTGAATTCACCACAGTTCCCCTGTTTTGCCAGCCTGAAAATACAGCCCAGCAGGTTTTTGAGTCACATGCCAAAATGCCTCCTTCATCCTCCCTGGAATTGGAAATGATTACTAATAGGTATTCCTGCTGAAATGATTTAACATAATGTGCTGAATGAGATCACTAAGTCAAAATATCTTTCCCTAAGTGAGTCTCTCACTGCTTGCCTGAATGCCAGAGGGGAAGGAGGACAGCATGAAGTGAATTCTTTTGCTGGTTTCTGCATTTTACAAAATCTTTAAGTTACTGAAGAATTCACATTAGGAAGTTTTACCCAGGATCATTGCAAGAGGTTGATGATGCAGGTCTGGCAGGCAGCCAGGGGATAGGGTTTAGGTTAACCTCCCTGGTTCATGCTTTTCCCTTTTACAGTATTTTCACTGATCTCCAGCCTAGGATAGGAACTGAAGACAGGCAAGGAAATGTAGGCATGAAAGCAGAGCTGGTGAGAGGATGGGGCACCCTTTGCCCTCCGTGTACAGCCCTGAACATTGCAGATGTTACAGCAGGGTGCAATCACCAAGTGAAACACAGAATTTGGGGAGGAACAGGGGTGTGTACCACAAAACACATCCCTGTGTGCCATGGATGCGCAGGGTTTTACCAAGAGGCCAGGCTGCCCTTACCCATCCAAGTCTGTCCAGCTCAAAATTAACTTACTGAGGTCAGTACTCATAACAGCGGTATTGCAGACTCTTGATTCAGTCTTCCTTTCTGAGAACACCCCATATTCTCTGGTCTAGCATGGCTATTACCTGCCAAGCTAAAGGATGATGAATGTTATTTATATTGCAGTAATGGCTAACCACTCAGTGGAGACCAGGGACAGGCTGTGCTATGGACTTTTCAAACACACACTGAATGAGGACTGCCCACAAGATGGCTGAATATATGAAACTACTGAGACATTTCAGGATTACGTTCTTGAATGCCTTGGACACAATGACCTCCAACAACTGCACTATTTATGCTGACTGCAACAACACAAGGTGCCATTCTACAGTAAAGATGTTCATTCATAGTATTCTTGTCAGTTACTGTGACATGCTGTTAAGATAGCAAAAAAACTCGTCTACTTAAAAGCAGCCAACTCTTCACCAGGAGGTTCCTTGATTAGTAAATGTAAAAATACTAATCTACTTCAAACCAAACAGAAAACATAGAGGAATAAAGCAATGTTCAAATTTCAAGTTTTCCTAATATTTAGCTGCTATAGTTTTGCTGTCCAAGAAATAAAGTGAATCAATGAATAATAACTACTAAGATGGAGAAAAGTAATCCAGTAATAGTAAAACATGAAGTAGCTGTTCCTATTAAAAAATCTGTAAGACCAATTTAACTCTGACATGTGCATGCTTGCAGGATTAGGCTTCAAATAACTGCAGAAAAATGTAAGAACCAAAAAGCTCTACCTTTAGCTTTCCACTATAGTGAGCCCAGAGGGTGGGGTAGCTAACACTTCCTGGGAAATATCCTCTGAAGAAATATCCCCACAAAGATACAGAAGAAATACATCTAAAACTTTCAATGCAGATTTTTTTTTTCATTATGAATCATTCTCTCTGTATCTTAGAAAAATCCCACAGTGACTTCTTTCATATGCACTGAGGTGCAGAAACCTAAAATATCAAGTGAAATATTCCATCAAGAAATGACTTAGAGGAGGTGCTGTGGAATAGGTGTCAGCCCCTCTTTTATCCCTTCTATGATGAATGTTCCTGTTTTGAAGTTCTAAATCTATCTATCTATCTATCTATCTCCAGAAACTTGCAAACACTAGTGGCCATCAGCAATCTTATTAAGAACCAAGTACTCAAGATACACTGTACCTTTAAGTACATTCTTCACACTTAAAGGTTGCTTTAGACAAGGCTATGTCACAGCTTCATAGTCAAAAGCCGGAAGATGCCAGAGCCCAGTAAACAAACTAAGCAGGGATCAACCTGATATGTCTTTTTTTCTAAAAGTCTTTTCAATCAGACGAGTGGTCACATCCAAACCCAATGGGAAAAATAAAGCATGTGGTGAGAACCTGCAAGTAGTTTCTACTTGTCTCAGCTCCAGTCTCCTAAGAGGACTGATGCCTCAACATCTGGGCATTCCCTTTACTGTCAAACACTCATAGAGCAATGGGATTTGTCATCAATCTGCTGAGCATTTACAGATGACAACTGCAGAACTTGGAGAACTCAAATGTATTTGCAGATAGATAGGGGTTTGTGATAGATGTGTTGAATCAGAGCTGAAGTCCAGAATCTGTGAAAATTACACTCAATAATTGTAAAGCCTTTAGCTATGATAGTTAATCCACGCACTACAACATGCAAGATATAGCCTAGGTATGCTTACAATTACACAAACTGTTTAAGGAAGGCTGATCTGTCTGTTTGTCATATACTACAAGGAAAACACTGTTGCAAAGATTTTAGAAGGTGATCTTTGCTGCCTAAACTACAACTCCATCTGTTGCTTGAATAGATAGAAATTAAGCATTATTTATAAACAGGTTTTGGACTGTCCTAAGTACAAATTTCATGGATGATGGATTTAAAGCACTCTCCAGCACCTACATCTCACCTAAAGGTACTCTACCCTTTGTAGATTTTCAGCCTGTTGCTCTACTGTGATCTACATATCTTCCTAAATATTTTAAAAGATATTCTTGACAAAGGAATATATCTTGTTGGTACAACAAAGACAGGCATTAGAACAGAAAATTTTGCTTGACTGACATAAACTCTGATGATTCTGAGACTCAGTATCATTTTTACTAATTCAGCCATTTTGGATTTTTCAAAACAGATTTATCCACTTATAACGGCATACTACTTAAGCCCCCCCATGCTCCAATCTAGACAGAGATAGAACTTAGCATCAAACTTTTTATAGCATCAAAAGTAGGGTTTTTTTTCCCCCTGGCATCCTAAAAGAAAAAAAAAAAAAAACAAAAAACCAACCAAATCTTTATCACTTCCAGTCTATACAAAAGTTAGCTCTGTGGTATTGAAGAAGAGCCGGTCAGACTTTGAGGCTACACTTTCTTCTGTTAAAAGATGTATTATCACATCTGTGTAGTAACTACTTTTGCTTACTATGCCTGCTAAAAATAACACCTACAATTGTTGTAACTGCAAATGACAGAAGAAAAATATCTGTTGCCAACTTGTCACCCTTTTGCATTTAACAACACTAAATGTATGGTCTAGATCATTAACAGTTTTGCCTGTTTGTATTTACTTGTAACAAAGGAGAAATAAAAGTGTTAAAAAAAGAAGAAAATGGAATTAAAAATATGATAAAAATGGAAACAGAGTTTGTGGGTTGATGAGGCATCTAAAACGAACCACTTAATGTGTCTGAAAAGGAAAGAGAGGGAACTTTCAAGCTGCCTCAATTAAATGCTTTTAACTAGACCAGCATAAGATAGCCATTGCATATTTTCATTTGATCTCCTTGCTCAGCATTCTCATTATAATGTTTTATCCTTATTAATGGGCTTCTCAGTCTCTATGCTTCATGTAACTGGTCAACAATAAACTTTTTTTACCACTTCTGCATAGGTGAGTCATTAAGAAACTTTAAAATACAGTACCACTTTTTTTGAGTGAACAGGGAGTTTTCATCATTTATATATCACAAAGGAAAAAATACAAAAGCAGAAAATGCCATGAATCCGCCTTCAAGCAGATGGTATTGCAGTAGCAGTGAACAAGTTTATATCAATTACTTTCAGAAAAAGAAGATGTCATATTTGAGATAGAGAACCCTACCAAACCCACTAAGAACCATCCGAAAATCTAACAATAGTGAGGTATTTTCATTAACTCATTGTGACAGCTGTCAAGCTGGGGAAATTTTTTTTGTTAATACCACTACATTGTTCATTTAAACAAAAGCAAGTAATTCAGTCACACTGGAACAGCTTATGTTCCCAGCTCTGCCATACAATCTGCATGCCTGCAATATATTACATCCATATGAACATTTGCTCTTTAATTTTTATCTTTGAGGCTACAATATTGTTTGTCCAGAGCTTTAGCAGAGCTAAAACTGTGAGTAAGTTGTAACCAGTCGCCTGTGTGTTCTGTTGTTGAAAGGGGCAGGTTGAGCACTCCAGACTGGCAGAGGGGGTGGGACATGCTCCCTGCATGCCAGGCTAACGGTATGGTCACCCTTTTCCCCCCCACCCTCAAAATAAGAGAATACAACTATTAGTAGACATGTTGCTTTGTCTGTGGTGACAGACTAAAGCATGAAAGCCAGCATCCTCCCTCGGGACCTTGTGTCACCACGGTTTGACCCGGAGCTGACAGGGAAATCCCAGTGTAGGGCTCCATGACATCACAGCCTCTTTGCAACTAATAAAGATGCAGAGATCAAGATCCCATTAACTACCTCCACCCAGGGCAGAGTGATTACGGTGATTTTCTAACAGTTAAGTCAACCCTGAAGAAGAAATGGAGTACAGCCCTTACCTCCTCATAGACATCATCATTCCTGCTGAAGTCTCCTGCCCTCCTTGGAAGGACATGGACGTGAACATGCTGAAAAAGTGAAACAAAACAATGGTGATTATCAAGCTCACGACTTTTTCTGGATTGTCAGCATCACTCTCCACACATACCAGAAACCATGCACAGGATCCCACAGCATCATATTCAGAGGAAAATACATTAACCTGTTCTGTAACTGTATCACAACTCTTTGGAGAATATAAAAGATGAAAAACATGCTGTATTATATGAGCTTCAGAGTGAAAAGTCTGGAAGTTTAGGAGCTCTGTGGAATTATTCATAGTTGTCAGTCAGAGATGTACTCAGCCACAGTTTTTAAACGACAATGTACTTCAGAGCTTCGTGTTGTGACTTTAAAACCAACAAGAATAAGAAGGTGTTGACAATGGGACATGACTGTAGCAGGCGTGGGCAGGGGACTTGTGTGGGCAGCACCTGGCCTAGTGCTGTGCTGCACAGGCCAGGGGATAGAGGAATCAATGGTACATAATGGAGACCACATAGGCAGAAATGCCATCAGAAAAGACCATTCACTAGGCTGTTAAGAACAGCTAATGTGATCTGTTTCACAAGGTTAAAAAGGTTTTGCTTTTTGCCCCAGGAGGTTGTTGTCTAAATATAATGGAGCCCAGTGGTATGAGCTGCATGCTGGGAGCACAGGCCTGCAGGGACATAGGCTTCACTTTGCTGCGTGGTCCCAAACCTACAAGACACACAAGTTATAAGCTCAGTTTTACAGCGCGTGAAACATAAGCATCACTCTCCTAACAGAAGGGCCATCATGCGGCGGGGTGGCTGAACTAAGGAGCATAAGCTGTAGAGGCAGCTTTGGGCTACCTGGTATGGGAAGGACGAGGGGCAATCTGTTTTTATCATGAACACTGAGGAGATATGGGAAAAAGGAACAAAAATATTGATAAGACAGCTAATATACGATATCTCACCTTGCCAACTTGGTGTTATATTATTACTAATTAGTATATTTTTTTTTTTCTGTTAAGAGAGTCTCTTCATACCATATAGAAAAAGTAATTCAGGATTCCTGAAATTCCACTAGGAAATCTAATAAATATTAATTTATCTGCTTTTCTGCAGTAAGTTCAGCTACAACACTGCGAAACATTCTTTTCCCTTTTACTTTTTCTCTTTCACTCTCTTCTGAGAAAAAAACAAAACCAAACAAAAACTGAGTAAGGCAGCAAATGATCTGAGTGACAGATCACAGTTATGCATCTCCAGATCTTTTCAGATGGCGCCTAAATCCTTCTATTAAAAAGACTGCATCAGAAACAGTACCAAATGCTTTACACAGAAGTTAGATAGTTTGCACCTGACTCCATTTGATGAGGTGGAAATCAGTTGAAATTCATGCACCCCACTGAAACATTCTCATAACACGGCTCAGGTCAAAATCAAAAAAGATTTTCTTATGCTATTTGTAAGAAAATTCAAACACACCTTTGCTGTGTGAGCTTCAATGCATACAAACATTTGCTCAGTGGATAAAATGAAATCACAAGGATGTTTAAGTTAATGAAATATTCCAAATAACACTCTTTTTCTTTCTCATCTTACTCTAAAGAAACCAGATATCCGATTACTTATTCTTATCTTTATCCACAGCTTTCGGTGTATTCAGTCTAAAGATGAGGATGATTCTTGAGAGTTAAAAACTGTGGTTTTGAGTAATACATCAGTGATAGTGTTCTGATAGCGTATTATACTAATATATCATGAGAGTGATAGTGCTCTCGTGATGCATTAGTGCAATGTATCATCTGAACATCACTGCTTTCATGATATATTGCTCAAAATCACAAAGCAAGTTTAAAGATGATCTTCAGTAGCCCCAGGCTTGAATTTTTCTTTTTTCACAGACATTCAAGAGAAATAAAAGTGAAGATTATAAAGATTGCGGTGATGATGTAAAATTTCACTAGTGTCACACCTGTAGCTCTTGCTAGATTTTTAATTTATTCATAAAAATAGGGAATAAACTGACAGTCAGTTTATTTCTCTTCTGCAACAAGGAGTGATAGTTAGCTACAAATACCAATTTCCAGGAATTTTTCTTGATGATACATATACATCCTAATATCAGCTACCAACAATCATATCCGTCCCTTAAAAGTTCAGCCACGTTTAAGAGTAACTTTTATCTCTGTGGCAGAATGTTTCAGAGTGCACACAGAAGATCTGTATATCCACGGCAGACAATTTGGAATATGAGTAAGCATGAGAGAATGTAGTCCAAAGCTCAGTGTAGAGATACTGCACTGCAGATGCACAGGCCAACACAGCAGGTAATGAATGAGCCTAATGTAATCTCCTACCCAAAATGGGCTCTTACCATCAGTATGAAAAAAAAAGAAGAAAAAGTGTTTCTGACAGCATATGGGCCACTTGGCATCAGTGAGGACATCCTCAAGGGTTACTCACCTTTATGACATGCATTACATTCTTACACAATGCCAGGCTGTGCAGCAAAATCTGTCAGCCATATCAGAAAACAAATGAGTGGATCCAAGGTCTGAGGTAACTACAATCAATTTAAAAGAGAGTAATTTTGTCCTGACATCCTATTATTTAATTTTTTAAAAAATTCTGTGCATGGAATCTGAATAAAACTCTGGATTCTCCCTACTGTTTGTGTAATAGAAATGGACAGTAGGGGCAATATTGTCTGGAGTAATTTCCTTCTCTTCAGATTTACCAAATAAAATGTGGGGATATTCAAGCAGCACAGAGCAGTGGCTTCCACACAGTGAGAATCACCAAATAAGGTGATTTCACACCTTGTCTAACTTGCCTTTCAGCTTCTGGCCTTACCAACTCAGTGATGCTGATATTTGGATTCATTAGGAGTTCTTTAATTGATCATTTTTTGCTCCTTAGTGCTATTTGTTATTGCTAAAGCCTCAATCCACCAAGGCACTTATGCACCAGCTCAATTTCCAACCTGTGAATTGGTTCGGTGAGAGTATTTGCATCCCGGATATTATGCATATGTCTCAGTGTTTTGCATCTGCTGATGGCTGCAGGGAGGTCTCCCCAACCTGGGGCAGCAGAAATAACTTCAATGTGCCCTCAAATTAAAGTTGTTTCTTTCCATTTTGTTTTCCAGGCAAAACAAAAACCTGCACATACAAAAAAGACGTTCGCAGTTGACTGAAATGTGTCAGTAAACACAAACAAAACATTTGGCTGCATTTTTTTTTTTAACCCAACAAACAGATTTAGGCAAATCTTCCATCAAAACACTACTTGGAGACAAAAAAAAAAATCCAAACATTTGTGTACAAAATGTCAAAACAGTGTGTTTCAACTTTTCCCCCAGTTACTGTGGGTATCCTCCTGTCTGGTGGGTGGCAGACAGCCCCATCACCTTCCAACAGGCTCTATTCAACCACTATTGATTGCATTTCATTTTTTTTTTCTCTAAAAACAATTGCTTTCCCCTCATCTTAATATGCAAGAAAAACAACATATAACAGCTGAGACATTTACATTAATGAACCAATCAATATCACCTGTATCAGAGTAGAAAAAAAAAATGCAGACACCAGCTTGCATTGTTTAGTGTTAACTACTATTCTCGTCAGACACTGTTGGAGAGAGCTGCACATGACTACAGGAGATGGACATGCTAAGTATGACAACGTAAGGACACATCAACATGTCCCCAGGTGGATTACACCATGTGGGTCAAAAATCGCAGAATCACAGAATTTTAA